>JBBPBO010001984.1:29768772-30128384 GCA_037974295.1 Cicer cuneatum | reverse complement strand
CCGGAAAACTTTTTTTCAAGTTTCTCGGTAACTTCAGGAAAACTTGAAAAAAAGTTTTCCGGAAAAAATTGCATTACCGGGAAACTTCATATGAAGTTTTCCGAATGTTTTCAGTAAAATTGAACTACCGGAAACTTGAAAATGAAGTTTTCCGGAAGTTACCGGGAAACTTGATTTTCAAGTTTTCCGGAAGTTACCGGGAAACTTGATTTTCAAGTTTTCCGGAAGTTTTTTTTTTATAATTTTTTTAAAAAAATTTTTAACTGATTTTTTTCTTGTTATTTTTTCATTTTAGTGGGCGCTGGTGTACGAGGTAGAGACGGCATAATCGTTTGACCATCACGCGACGAAGGTACTTCATCATCTATGATGCAACCTCCAGAGAGGATTCGACCGACAGCGTCGACGAGGAGAAGACGGCGGATGATAGTAGAAGAAGATGACGAGGGAGACCAGGAGCATATGGTTATCCTAGAGGCTGATGTTACTATGCATCAGCAGGAGGACCCTCATGTAGTACATGTGAAGGTGCAAACACGAGAAGGGGGGTTGAATTGTGTTTGACTTAACTTGAAACTTTTTCTGTTTTAATACTTTCAAAACAAAACTTGATGTATAATTAAAACAGAGTTAGCAGCGGATAAAAATAAAAATAAAAACTCACAGATTTTATATTGGTTCACCGTTAACGAGGCTACGTCCAGTCCCTTCGCCTTGAAGGATTTCACTAATTCAAACTTGAATTACAACCTTGCTACTGACCCTCCAAGTCAATCTTCTCAATAGTCTTACAATCCTAGACTTCTTGAGGAAAAACAGCTCCTGTTCTTCAGCCAATCTGACACCCCAAATTGTAGAAGAATTCTCAACACTACAAATCTAATTGCCAAGTAACCTGCTACCTCTACTGACTCCCACAGCTTGTAGACTCTACTTCAACAACTTAGATTTGACAAAGTGGAACGAAAACAACAAGAGTACTTGCTTTAAAAACTAAGACTCAACAATTGACTTATATGAAAATTTGAGAGTGTTTGCTTTTGAAGTGTATGACCCTTTTGTGATTTTCGATATTGAGCATTCTGCCTTGAGCCTCCTTTTATAGATGAAAATTAGGGTTTCTTCCATGATCAAATTCGAGCTGAATCTTGTTGGATTCTCTTCCAAAAATAACTTGACCAATTGGGCTTCATATAAATAAAAAACATATCTTCAGATTTCCTTTCAAAATAACTGGCCAATTAAATCTGTTGGTTGTTCCCGCCAATGCTCCTGAATATGTTAGCCTTTGTTTGTTGAACCTGCTTGGTTCCTTCATAGGTCAGAACCAGACTATCTAATATACTCTTTGCTGTTTCTTTATTTGTGCATCTGTCAAGTTCTTTGAATGTGATAGCACTGATCATGATGTTTCTGGACTTGTGATGCAACTTGTATAATTTGCTCTGATCTTGTTTCATATCTTCTATGTCTAGTTCTTTTGTTGGATCTTCTGGAACAATAGGTGTAGTGTATCCTTTGACTACCATCTTCCATAATTCAGGATCTTGAGATATGAAGAAACTTCTCATTCTGTCCTTCCAATACTCAAATCTTTCTCCATCAAATAGTGGTGGTCTGTTGATGTTGCCTCCCAAATCATCTTTGGATTCTGCCATGTTGAACCCCTTGGACCTTTCCTCAAACACTATTAAGTGCTCAACCTTGAGACCGAGTTCTGATGCCAATTGAAGGTGCAAACACGAGAAGAGGGGGTTGAATTGTGTTTGACTAACTTGAATACTTTTTATGTTTTTGCAGTTTTAAAACAAAACTTGATATATGAATAAAACAGAGTTAGCAGCGGATATAAAGTAAAGATAAAAACACGAGAATTTTAAACTAGTTCACCGTTAACGAGGCTACGTCCAGTCCCTTCACTTTGAAGCATTTCACTAATTCAAACCATGAATTACAACAGTTCCACTGACCCTCCAAGTCAGTCTTCTCAAACAGTCTAACAATCCTAGACTCTTGAGGAATACAACTCCTTGACTTCTTAAGTCAAGTCTTCTCCTACCAATCTGACAACCCCAGATTGTAGAAGGAATTACAACGCCTAGAATCTAATTGCCAAGTAATCTGCTACCCCTTCTGACTCCCTCATATTGTAGACTCTACTTCAACAACTTAGATTTAACACAAGGGAAAGAAAAACACGAGTGCTTGCTTCTGGAAAGCTGGAACTCACAATTAACCTCACTGAAAACTTGAGTGTTTGCTTTTGGAAGTGTACGACTCTTCTGTGATTTTTCGATACTAAGTATTTTGCCTTGAGCCTCCTTTTATACGTGCAGATTAGGGCCTCTTCCAAGCTGAAATTCGAGCTATATCTTGCTTGATTCTCTTGCAAAAATAACTTCGCCAATCAGGTTTTGTAAGACCCTTAAATTTAAAATTTAATTATGGAATTAATATTAAGTGTATTTTGGGGATATTTGTAAAATATTTAATATATGTATGTTTTTAGTGAATATATATATATATAAATATTTATTTTGGAAGATGAATTAAGATTATTGGATGAAGAGTAAATTAATTTAATTATGAGAAATTAAATTAACGGACAGTTAATTAAGGGATTATCGGCTAATTGCGACGAGATTGGTTAAGTGCTGAGGATCAGACAAGTGTCGGGTGAGGTGGCACCCACACAAGCCTATATATAGGAGTGAGAAGGATGGGTAAAATCAGAACACCATTCCTCCTCCCTTACTGCCCTTACTGCATGTAACAGTACCCACCTTCTCCTTCCCTCCCATTCTATTTTCTGTTTCCAGTTCGTTCAAAAAAAAAAAAAAGAGGGGAGTTCCTCAAAAGTGATATTACTTGAAAATCCAAGCACCAAACAAGAAAACCCCCAGTACAAAAGTTGTTCCCCTCATCATTCCGGAGCTAGAGAACCCATTTTCATAGTAGCAAACACAAGCGGGAGTTTCGCCGATTTTTGACGCGTAAACGGGAACGAAAACAGAAACGTGAGCAATAGCAGAAACGCAACAAGGGTAAGGGAACCTTCCACTTTCTAGTTGCATTAGGGCTGTAAATGCATAACTGTCATGACATTACTGATGTTTTCATCATTGTTTAAAGAAAAACTGTTTTTGCAATGACATTTTGAAAAAAAATGAAGAAAATGCATTCTGTTGATGTGTAATGATTCTGTGATGGTTGCTGTTTGGTTGAATGCAGTAATGTTGTTTTGTTTTGTGTGTGGGAAAGCTGAAAAATGTCTTGCATGTTATTTTGAAGATGATCAAAATGCATATTTTTAAAACTGTTGTGCTGGTTGTTATAAAATGCGAAAATGCACTCTGTTGGTGTTTTGGTGTATGTGATGCTTGCTGTTTGGCTGAATGTATTAATGTTGTTCTGTTTGTGTGAGAAAGCTGGAAATGCTTTGCATGTTGTTCTGTTTGTGTGAGAAAGCTGGAAATGCTTTGCATATTGTTCTGCTTGTGTGAGAAAGCTGAAAATGCTTTGCATGTTGTGATTGGTTATGTAAGAATGTTGGAAATATTCTGCTTGTTGATTTGATAATGCTCAAAATGTAAACGTTTGGAAATGCATGTTCTTTTTTGAGTTGGACATTCTGTTTGAGTGGTTTAAGCAAAACTGTGATAAATAATCTGGTGTTACTAATGTTTTTTAAAAGAAAAGGGATTTTAAATGATGAAAGTGTTTTTCTGGAAAAGCTGTATTGATGAAAAATGCCAGAGTTTTGTGGTTCAAAAGAATGCTGAATCTGTTTTGGTGTTTTGTTGGTTTTTCAAAGGAAAACAGTTTGAAAATGTGTTGAAGTCCCAGGAAAAATTTCACTGAATTCGAAGGTGTATTCGAATACAGCCTGCCAAGCTTCTGTTTTACGCAAGTTTTCAAACTTGTATTCGAATACGGGCCTCTGTATTCGAATACAGAGGAAGGATTTTTGCTTCTGACTTAGCATCTGTATTCGACTACGACCCTCTCGTATTCGAATACAGAAGTGAAATTTTAACACTGTATTCGCATCTGTATTCGACTACGACAGCCTCCTATTCGAATACAGGATGCTAACTTTCACAATTTTTGCTTTTGTTTTCGAATACAGATTCGGGTTTTTCCATAAACTCAAGTTTTAGCTTCTGTATTCGAATACAAGGAAGCTGTATTTGAATACAGATTCGTGTTTTCCAGAAAATCAAGTTTTAAACACTGTCATGTGAATCTTAAAGTGTTGAGAAACTTTGGAAAGGTTTGAAATGATTTAAAATGGAGTTTTTCAAATAGTTTTGCAAAGGAGATGATGAGACTCTTGAAACCTTTAATGATGTTGGAGAAAATGCTGAGTTTACACTGTTTTTGTCTTCTGTATTCGAATACAAGTATGATGTATTCGAATACAGAGTGTTGAATTTGCAGATTTAGTTTCTGTATTTGAATACAAGGGAGCTGTATTCGAATACAGATTCGTGTTTTTCAGAAAATCAAAGTTTTAAACATTGTTTTATAAACTTTAAGTGTTAGGGAGCATTTGGGAAGGTTTGTGACAAATTAAAATGGAGTTTTGTGATAATTTGAAGTGGTAATGATGAAGCTTTTGAGATTGTACTGATGTAGTGAAAAATGTTGCTTTGTGCACTGGAACTGCCTCTGTATTCGAATACCAGGGAGCTGTATTCAAATATAGAGTGTTAATTCTGCACTGTTTTGGCTTCTGTATTCGAATACAGAGAAGCTGTATTCGAATACAGATTCGTGTTTTCCAAAAATCTCAGCTTTGAACATTGTTTATGAATTTTAAGAGTTGGGGAAAACAGAGGGAAGATTTTTGATGAATCAGAATGAAGTTTTAAAATGATGTGAAGTGGAAATGAAATGTTTGAATGTTTGATTTATGATGTGATGATAATGAAATTGGTTGTGTTGAGATGTTTTGAGAAATGATGGAAAGGCATGAATTTTACTGATGTTGCATACTGTTTTCAGTGAAGAGAAAACATTGCATGTTCATGCATTGCATAGTCAGGTGGTGACCGCGATGGGCCACAGAGTTGATGCGGTGACCGTGATGGGCCGCGAAGTTAAGTAGTAACCATGGGTTATAGAATAGTTCCGCGTGTATTAGACAGTCTGTTCTATCCAGGGTTAGAGTAGTTCCGCGTGTATTAGACGATCTATTCTACTCGGGCTACGAAGTGGTTCCGCGTGTATTAGATGGTCCATTCTATCCGTGCAAGGATTTAACTTCTGTATATTTGGCCTGTGAGAGGCTAATACACGTAATTGTAGTGACCATGATGGTTATAGAATAGTTCCGCGTGTATTAGACGGTCTATTCTATCCGGGTTCAGAATAGTTCCGTGTGTATTAGACGGTCTATTCTATCCGGGCTACGGAATGGTTCCGCGTGTATTAGACGGTCCATTCCATGTGTGAAATTGTGCTGGTCTGTTGAGCGACTGCACTAGTGCTGATCTGTTGAGCGATTGCACCCTGGTCTTGAGGGCCGTTAAAGTCAAATATATTTAAAATGTGCAAGTCTGTTGAGCGACTGCACCTTGATAATTCCAAGAAGTTGAATACATGAGCATATACATATTGCATCGGGGTGACTGACCGGTGGGTCACGATTTTGTTATATGATGATGATTGGAAAGTGATGTGTGTAAGTGCGTTATAAAATCTGAATTTCTGTTATTACTGAAGTGTTAGTTGTACTTACAACATGTTTTCCATATTAATTGGTTGCTGTTTTGAAAAGGCATACATGTTATGAAATTTCCAAAATAAGCATTTTTATTTATCATCATTATTATATGATATGCCATGGATGTAATTATTCTGTGATAAATGCTATGTGTTATGTGTTAATTTCGGTCGGTGACCCTTTACTATTATATGTGGAATTTGGGCTTTGCCCTTAGATGCCCCCCAAGCCCATGCCGCCCGTGGGACCCGAGACGACGGAAACGTTGCTCGATTTCATTAATCGCTCTGTGCCTACTGCTTGGGTATACAACCCCATCTCGAGCAGGGCTACGTACACGGGGAGATTGAAGAGGACCTGTAGGACCAATGGACTAGTGCACTACGTGGAGCACAACTATGCGAGGATTAACTTTCCGGTGCCTTCCCGTTTGGTAATGGAGGCTCACGGGATTTTTGATGATGCGGAGGAGCCAGCTAGAGGAGTTGAGACGGAGGCCACCGTAGGAGTGGTGACTCATAACCCGGTGATTGGAGGAGATGTACGTGATTCTGAGGCGGAAGAAAAGAACAAAGGACCGACGCCAGTAGTAGCTGATATTCCGGGTCCATCTAGGATATCCGATGATTGTTATGAGATTCCGGCACTGCCGAAGAGACCTAGATTGTGCATTGATCTGACTTCGGAGGAGACTTATCCCTCTTTGTATGATGAGGAAGAGGAGGTTACCTCGAGGCGAGCGGCGGAGTCGAATGAGACTTGTTTGGGATGCGGAGGAAATCCGTGCTACTGTAGCTTTAGTGCATGATCGGATAGATGTGATGTATAGGATTTTGAGCTGGAAAATGTAATTTGTTTTATTTTGGAAATTATTGTACTACTTTTCCTCTAAACTATTCCGCACTCTGATATTTTCTTTTGGGATGATATGACAGTGATGTTTTGAAATGTATTAATGTTTATTATTAATTTCCAAAGATAAGTGCTTAGTGATATTTATGATGAAACTAATTAATTACGTTTATCGATTAAATTACGACGTACCTTTTTATGAAATGAATTAAAGGAAATTTTATTTCAATTCTTTTGAAGTAATGAATTGGAAAATCATTTTAATTATTTATTTAAAAAAAAAATACACTCGCGCTGTGTTTTAAACTCGGGTGTTACAGATTTCATATAAATAAAAAATATATCTTTTTAAGCTTCAGATTTGCTTTCAAAAATAACTGGCCAATCTTGTCTTTAATTAATTCTGGAACAAATCTTTCCTCCCGCCAATATCTTCTGAACTCCGATACGACTTCAACTTATTTTTGAATCAAATCCTTTTAATTCTTTGATCAAATTTAATTAAATCTCCACCATTAATCATCATGATTAAATCTGGACCGTTTGATCTTCTGCTCTAATCCACATATGGACCATACTAAGTGATCTGTTGTGATCCTCTGATTTCGGCCAACCTTGGACCACACTTTCTGATCTTCTGATCTCGGCCAACCTGGACTTGCAAATTGATCTGCTGTGATCCTCTGATCTCGGCCAATGGTGGACCACACATTCTGACCTTCTGATTTCGGCCAACACAAGGCCATGGTCTGATCTTCTGATCTCGGCCAACACTGGGCCATATACTTAAATCTGGACCATTGATCTGAACATCTTCCCTCTGATTTGGACCAATTATGAACTAGGTCTGGATTGAACTGAAATTAAATCTGGACAAATAATTTTTCAGTATGGACATTTTACCTTCTGATTTGGATCAGGTCTGGATAAAATCTGGACATCATTTCTGTTGGAACCAAGTTGGTTCTAGGTACTTAGGATTTTGATGGTTACAAAAGCACTCAATGTAATCTTATTTTGTACCTTGAATTATTAAATTAAATACAATTAGAATATGAAGAAATCAGAAGCAGAAGATCAAAGGAAAATGAATTCTGGAATTACCAGAAGATACTCCAGGATGTCAAAAACATCACCAGAAGATATCTTTGCTGGTCCATATCAGAAGGAAGAAAAATTAGAAGGAAACATGGATCATACCAATGGAAAGCCTGCCAGAGGGAGAGTTGAGCCAGACCAAAAGGAATCAAATATCAAATTTATTCCAGAAGTTATTCTGACCAGAAGATGGCCTGGCAGTGAAATATTAAACTGCCCAGACTTGTTCCAGACTCAACCAGAAGGTAAGTTTATGAGTCCAGAACAAGAGAATCAATCCAGATTTGACCCAGACAATAAGAGAGCATGATTCAGGGCATGAAACTAAGTCAAGACAAGAAGAAATGATTTCCAGAACGATCCAGACCTGATCTAAAATCAAAGGTAAAATTCCCAGATTGAAATATTTATTGTCCAGATTTAATTTCAATTAATCCAGACCAAAGTCCAGAATTAGTCCAGATCAGAGGGAAGATTTCCAGATCAGTGGTTCAGAATTAATTATTTGGTCCAGTGATGGTCCAGATCAGAAAATCAGACCATGGCCTAGTGTTGGCCGAAATCAGAGGGACATAATGTATAGTCCAACAAAGGCCGAATTCAGAGGATTATAGCATATCAGGTGCGCATCCAAGATGGCCGAAATCAGAAGATCAGAGGTTCAGGAAGTGTGGTCCAGGGAAGGCCGAAATCAGAGGATCACAGCATAAACAATCAATATGGTCCAGATGTGGACTAGCGCATGAAGATCCAATGGTCTAGATTTAATCAGGAAATTTATACGGTGGAGAATTTAATTTATTTTGATCAAAGGATTAAAAAGATTTATTACAAAAATAAAGGGAGGTGTTGTGGAATTCAGGAGCTGTGGCGGGAAGGAACCAACAGATTTAATTGGCCAGTTATTTTGAAAGGAAATATGAAGATATGTTTTTTATTTATATGAAGCCCAATTGGTCAAGTTATTTTTAATGAGAATCCAACAAGATTCAGCTCGAATTTAAGCATTGGAAGAGGCCCAAATCTGCATCTATAAAAGGAGGCTCAAGGGAGAATACTCAAGCATCGAAAATCACAAAAGAGTCATATACTTCCAAAGCAAACACTCAAATTTTCAGAGAGGTCAATTGTGAGTTCCAGCTTTCAAGAAGCAAGTACTCGTGTTATTTTCTTTCCACTGTGTCAAATCTAAGTTGTTGAAGTAGAGTCTACAATCTGAGGGAGTCAGTAGGGGTAGCATATTACTTGGCAATTAGATTCATAGTGTTGTAATTCCTTCTACAATCTGGGATTGTCAGATTGGCAGGAGAAGACAGGAGCTGTATTCCTCAAGAGTCTAGGATTGTTAGACTATTTGAGAAGACTGACTTGGAGGGTCAGTGGAACGGTTGTAATTAAAGGTTTGAATTAGTGAAATCCTTCATGGTGAAGGGACTGGACGTAGCCTCGTTAATGGTGAACCAGTATAAAAATTATGTGTTTTATTTTTACTTTATGTTCGCTGCTAACTCCTTTTTTAATCATATATCAAGTTTTGTTTTAAAAGTGCAAAAACACGAAAAGTAATCAAGTTAAGTCAAACACAATTCAACCCCCCTTCTCGTGTTTGCACCTTCAATTGGCATCAGAGCTCGGTCTTAACAGTGTTTGAGGAAAGGTCCAAGGGGTTTAATATGTCAGAAGAATTGGGAAGCAACATCAACAGACCACCACTGTTTGATGGAGAAAGGTTTGAGTATTGGAAGGACAGAATGAGAAGCTTTGTCATATCTCAAGATCCTGAACTATGGAAGATGATAGTTAAAGGATACACTGCACCTACTGATCCAGAAGATCCAACTAAGAACTAGACATGGATGATATGAAACCAGATGAGAGCAGATTACACAAACTTCATCACAAGTCCAGAAACATCATGATCAGTGCAATCACATTCAAGGAGTTTGATAGATGCACAGATAAAGAAACAGCAAAGGGCATATTCGACAGGAAGAGGATGAAGACATTGAAGCAATGTTCAGCAGATTCCAGACTCTGGTATCAGGTTTAAAAGTATTAAACAAAAGCTATACCACTGCAGATCATGTTATGAAAATTCTAAGAAGTTTACCAAAAAGGCGGAGACGTAAGGTTACTGCAATATAGGAAGCTAAGGATCTGAATAACTTAAGGCTTGAAGACCTGATCAGCTCACTCAAGTCTCATGAAATAGAACTGGAAGAAGATGAACCAAAGAATCTGGAAGAATCTGGCTCTGAAGTCGAAACAGAAGAAAGCTGCAAAGGCAGCATCAGAATCAAAGGATAGTGACAGTGACTGTGATGATATGGCTTACTTAACCAAAAAGATGGTTAAGATATGGGAAAACAGGAAGAAAAGAAACTTCAGGAAGAAACATAACAACAGAGGAAAGGATGAATCTGACCAGAAGAATATTGTTTGTTATGGATGCAATAAACCTGGACATATCAAGTCAGAATGTGCAAATCTGGAAAAAGGAAAACAGTACAAGAAGAGTTCTAGATACAGAAAGAAGGGTCTGATGGCTGCCTGGGATGTATCAGAATTAGAAGAAGAATCGTCTGATGAAGAAGAGGCAGAAACAACAAAGATGGCACACATCAGGTCTGCTTCTGGTCCTCATAAAGGCATGATTTCACGAAGGAAAGCAGGCAGAAGGAAGAATGAACGAAGCAGTCATTCAAGCAAGTCTGGAAGCACATCAGAGGAAGCAATTCTGTCTCTGATGGCTCATACCTACTCAAGTTCTGGATACAGCTCAGGAACAGAATGAGAAGATGAAGACAGTGAGGTATTTTCTGATCTTTCTAAATATGAATTAATTGAGACTTTAAAAGAGTTGTTAAATGCAAATAATAAGATGTCTTTAAAAATGAAAACTCATAAGGAAGATAAGAAAAATCTAACCAAAGAAGTCCAAGTTTTAAAGAATCAAAATTCTGAGTATGCCACTGAAAATAAAAATTTTAAAACTGAAGTTGCAAGACTCATGTATGAAAACCAAACTCTCAAAAGTAATATTTGTTCCACTTCTGAAACTGTTTGTAAATCTGATATGCATGAGCAATTTTTTCAAAACTTTATTTCAAATGGAATGGAAAGAAGTAAATATGGATTTATGATTTATGGAAACAGTAACTCTGGAAAGAGAGGTCTTGGTTTTACAGAAACAATCACTGAAAATAAGGCTGTTCATTCTGATGTATTATGTATTGTCTGTGCTAAGAAAGGTCACTCTTAATTATCTTGTCCAATGGTAAAATCTGAACAAGATCAGAGAGCTGTTACAACTAACAAACCTGGACCCAATCATTTCTGGGTACTAAAAGATCAAATTGTCTATGTTGCAGATGTTCTGAGCAACCAGAAGGAGACACCAACAATAGTGCCTGGACAATGGATGTTGGCAATGCACAAGCAGAAGAAGGTTTATGTTCCTGCTACAACAAGACAAAGGCAATCTGAGTCTGATGGAAGAAGGTCTGGTCAACTCAACCAGAACCAGAATCAGAACCAAAACTGGAACCAGACTCAAAACTGGAACCAAAATCAAAACAGGAACTGGAACCAGTATCAGAAGCACAAAAACTGGAACCAGAACCAAAACTGGAATCAGTATCAGAAGCACAGAAACTGGAACCAGAATCAACTCTAGAACCAGAATCAGAATCAATACTGGAACCAGAATCAAAATCAACACTGGAACCAGAACCAGGGTCAAGTAAGAAATTACCAGAATCATCAGAATTACAAAATTCATCAGAACTACCAGATTCACCCAAATCACCAAAATTACCATAATCAAAACATGTTCCAGAATCATCAGAGGAACATGATTTATCAACCAAAGCAGAATCAAGGAAACTGCTTATACAGGCCAGAAGAAGAACTGGCTCGAACAGAAGATAAGTCTGATTCTGAGTCTGACTCTGATTCTGACAAAGAAAAGACAAGGTTTGATCAGCAACACAAAACTTGGTATCTTGACAGTGGCTGCTCCAAGCACATGACTGTTGATAAATCTATGTTTCTGGATCTGACTATGAAGAATGGAGGCAAAGTTTCCTTTGGAGGAAACCAGAAAGGTCAGATTATTGGTACAGGAACTGTTGGTAACACTTCTTCTCCCTTGTCTATTAAAAATGTTCTGTTTGTTAAAGGTTTAAAACATAATCTTCTGAGCATAAGTCAATTAAGTGACTGCAAATATGATGTTATCTTTAATCAAAAAACTTGCAAAGCTGTTAGTCAAATTGATGGGACTGTGTTATTTACTGGCACTAGGGAGGATAATGTTTGTAAAATTGATCTTTTTAGTCTTGCTAAGCAACAGGTTAAATGCCTATTATCTGTAAGTGAGCAAAATCTGATTTGGCACAAGAGGCTAGGACATGCAAACCCCAGACTCATATCAGAGTTAAGCAAACTCCAGTTGGTAAGAGGGCTTCCCAAGGTAAGTTCCAAAACTGAGATTCTGTGTGAAGCATGTCAAAGAGGTAAACAAACTAAAAGCTCTTTTAAAACTAAAAAATGTGTTTCTACCTCTCAACCACTTGAACAGCTTCACTTAGATCTGTTTGGTCTGGTTCAAACAGCTTCTCTAAGTGGTAAGAAATATGGTTTTGTAATTGTTGATGATTACTCAAGATGGACTTGGGTAAAATTTTTAAAGAACAAAGATGAATCTCACAAAGTATTTATTTCCTTCTGTAAACAAGTTATGAATGAACAAGGCATTAAGATCATAACCATCAGAAGTGATCATGGAGGTGAATTCGAGAACAAGTATTTTGAAGAATTCTGTGATGAGAATGGCATCTCTCACAACTTCTCATCCCCCAGAACACCTCAACAAAATGGAGTGATAGAAAGGAAGAACAGATCACTGCAGGAGATGGCCAGAACCATGCTGAATGATATGAAGGTTACCACCTACCTTTGGGCAGAAGCTGTCAACACAACATGCTACATTCAGAATAGAGTCTATATCAGGTCCATCTTAAATAAAACTCCCTATGAACTGTGGAAAGGTAAGAAACCCAATATTTCCTACTTTAAGCAATTTGGCTGCATCTGTTTTATGTTGAACACTAAAGATAACCTAGCTATGTTTGATTCTAGATCTCAAAAGTGTATCTTTATTGGCTACTGTTAGAGATCAAAAGCTTATAGAGTGTTTAACAAAGAAACTAACACTGTGGAAGAATCAATCCACATTAAGTTTGATGATAAACAGCTTGACTCTGAAAAGTCAAAGCAAGATGAGAAAATTGCAAGTGAACCAGAGGCACAGGAACCAGAAGCTGAACCAGAAGCAGAATCTGAGAAAGATCAAGATGAAGAAGAACATGCTGACTCTGAAAACAAGTCAGAGGGAAAGAATGGATGGAAGTACAATTCTTCACATCCAGAATCTCTCATTATTGGCAGTGCAGCAGAACCTTTAAAGACCAGATCATCAAGTAGAGAAAGCAGTCTGTTTGGTTTACTCTCAACAATTGAACCAAGCAATGTTGATGAGGCTTTGACAGAGGAAGGTTGGATACTTGCAATGCAAGAAGAGCTGAATGAATTCCAAAGGAGTGATGTTTGGGATCTGGTACCCAGACCAAACAAAAACATTATTGGAACCAAGTGGGTTTTCAGGAATAAACTCAATGAAAAAGGTGAAGTGGTAAGGAACAAAGCCAGACTTGTAGCTCAAGGATACAGTCAACAGGAAGGTATAGATTACACTGAGACTTTTGCTCCAGTGGCCAGGTTAGAAGCAATTAGAATTCTATTATCATTTGCTGCTAATCATGATATAATGCTGTATCAAATGGATGTTAAAAGTGCATTCTTAAACGGCTACATAAGTGAAGAAGTCTATGTCAAACAGCCCCTTGATTTGAAAATTCTGATTTTCCAGATCATGTTTTTAAACTTAAGAAATCTTTATATGCTTTAAAACAAGCACCAAGGGCATGGTATGACAGACTTAGTAACTTTCTGCTTAAGAATGAATTTAATAGAGGCCAGATTGATAATACTCTATTTAGGAAATCCATTAAAACTGATATTCTGATTATTCAAGTCTATGTTGATGATATCATATTTGGATCAACTAATGGCACCCTGTGCAAAGAGTTTTCTGACCTAATGCAGAAGGAGTTTCAAATGAGCATGATGGGAGAACTTAAGTTCTTCCTGGGAATTCAGATTCATCAAGGCAAATCAGGTATACTCATTCACCAATCTAAATACACCAAAGAACTTCTTAAAAAGTTCAAGATGAGTGATTGTAAGCCTATCTCCACTCCCATGCACCCAACCTGCTCACTTGAGAAAGATGAAACCAGCCAAAAGGTAGACCAGAAAACATGCAGAGGTATGATTGGATCCCTGCTTTACTTAACTGCTTCTAGACCTGACATTATGTTTAGTGTTTGTGTCTGTGCCTGTTTTCAAGCTGATCCTAGGGAATCCCATTTAACTGCTGTCAAACGAATTCTAAGATACCTTAAAGGAACCACCAACCTTACCTTGTTATACAAGAAAACCCCCACCTAAAAACTCAAATGTTTTTTGATTCTGACTATGCTAGAGACAAGTTGGAAAGGAAAAGTACCAGTGGCAACTGCACATTCTTAGGTGATAACTTGATCTCTTGGTCAAGCAAAAGACAAAGCACCATTGCCATGTCAACAGCAGAAGCTGAGTATATATCAGCAGCAGGATGCAGTTCACAGTTACTCCGGATGAAACATCAGCTTGAAGATTTCAACATCTTTGAAACCAATATCCCTTTGTTCTGTGATAACACTTCAGCTATAAACCTAACCAAGAACCCTATCTTACACTCTAGAGCCAAACACATTGAAATAAAACACCATATCATTAGGGACCATGTTCAAAAAGGAACTTTAAGCATCCAGTTTGTGGACACTGATGATCAATGGGCTGATATCTTCACCAAGGCATTACCAGAAGATAGGTTCGAGTTCATCAAGAAGCATCTCAGCATTACCTCCATATCTAACTAGCTCAGGTAGTCATCTTAGGAGTTTTTAAATTTCATGCTATTTTATTTTCTGTTTTTTAGTTTTTGTTTTTACTTTCTGCAATTTGTAAAGAAAAAAAAAATACAAAAATAGTAGGACCACTTTTTGGTTGATGACAAAAAGGGGGAGAGAGAGAGAGAAAGAAGAAATAAGTAGAAAAGGAGAGATAAAGAGAAAGGAGAGAGAAAAAGAAAGAATGAAAACAAAAGGAGTTGAAAAGGAGAAGAAACAGGGAGAGAGAAAAACAAAGAAAGAAAAAGAAAGAGTGAAAACAGAAGGAGTTGAAAAGGAAAGGAAGCATCAAGAGAGAAAAAGAAAGAATAAAGAAGGAGTTGAAAAGGAGAGGAGAAGAGAAGAAAAGAAAGAGTGAACAAAGAAGGAGTTGAAAAGGAGAGTATCAAACTTAGGGGGAGAGATTGGTATGAGGGGGAGTAATTCAATTTATTCGAGTTATAAACTAGCAAAATAAGTTAAGGTTTTGTCATCATCAAAAAGGGGGAGATTGTTGGAACCAAGTTGGTTCAAAGTACTTAGGATTTTGATGGTTACAAAAGCACTCAATGTAATCTTATTTTGTACCTTGAATTATTAAATTAAATACAATCAGAATATGAAGAAATCAGAAGCAGAAGATCAAAGGAAAATGAATTCTGGAATTACCAGAAGATACTCTAGGATGTCAAAAACATCACCAGAAGATATCTTTGTTGGCCCATATCAGAAGGAAGAAAAATCAGAAGGAAACATGGATCATACCAATGTAAAGCCTGCCAGAGGGAGAGTTGATCAAGACCAAAAGGAATCAAATATCAAATTTATTCCAGAAGTTATTCTGACCAGAAGATGGCCTGGCAGTGAAATATTAAACTGCCCAAACTTGTTCCAGACTCAACCAGAAGCTAAGTTTATGAGTCCAGAACAAAAGAATCAATCCAGATTTGACCCACACAATAAGAGAGCATAATTCAGGGCATGAAACTAAGTCAAGACAAGAAGAAATGATTTCCAGAATGATCCAGACCTGATCTAAAATCAAAGGTAAAATACCCAGACTGAAATATTGATTGTCCAGATTTAATTTCAATTAATCCAGACCAAAGTCCAGAATTAGTCCAGATCAGAAGGAAGATTTCCAGATCAGTGGTTCAGAATTAATTATTTGGTCCAGTGATGGTCCAGATCAGAAAATCAGACCATGGCCTAGTTGTTGCCGAAATCAGAGGGACAGAATGTACAGTCCAGCAAAGGCCGAATTCAGAGCATTATAGCATATCAGGTGCGCATCCAAGATGGCCGAAATCAGAAGATCAGAGGGTCAGGAAGTCTAGTCCAGGGAAGGCTGAAATCAGAGGATCACAACATAAACAATCAGTATGGTCCAGATGTGGACTAGCGCATGAAGATCCAATGGTCCAGATTTAATCAGGAAATTTATACGGTGGAGAATTTAATTTATTTTGATCAAAGGATTAAAAAGATTTATTATAAAAATAAAGTGAGGTGTTGTGGAATTCAGGAGCTGTGGCGGGAAGGAACCAACAGATTTAATTGGCCAGTTATTTTGAAAGGAAATCTGAAGAAATTTTTTTTATTTATATGAAGCCCAATTGGTCAAGTTATTTTTACAGAGAATCCAGCAAGATTCAGCTCGAATTTAAGCATTGGAAGAGGCCCAAATCTACATCTATAAAAGGAGGCTCAAGGCTGAATACTCTAGCATCGAAAATCACAAAAGAGTCATACACTTCCAAAGCAAACACTCAAATTTTCAGAGAGGTCAATTGTGAGTTCTAGCTTTCAAGAAGCAAGTACTCATGTTATTTTCTTTCCATTGTGTCAAATCTAAGTTGTGGAAGTAGAGTCTATAATCTGAGGGAGTCAGTAAAGGTAGCAGATTACATGGCAATTAGATTCATAGTGTTGTAATTCCTTCTACAATCTGGGATTGTCAGATTGGCAAGAGAAGACAGGAGCTGTATTCCTCAAGAGTCTAGGATTGTTAGACTGTTTGAGAATACTGACTTGGAGGGTCAGTGGAACGGTTGTAATTCAAGGTTTAAATTAGTGAAATCCTTCAAGGTGAAGGGACTGGATGTAGCCTCGTTAATGGTGAACCAGTATAAAAATTCTGTGTTTTATTTTTACTTTATATCCGCTGCTAACTCTGTTTTTAATCATATATCAAGTTTTGTTTTAAAAGTGCAAAAACAAGAAAAGTATTCAAGTTAAGTCAAACACAATTCAACCCCCCCTTGTCGTGTTTGCACCTTCAATTTCTTCTGGTCTGGACTTAGTTTCATACCCTGAACCATGCTATCTTTTGGTCTGGGTCAAATCTGGATTGAATTTCTTGTTCTGGACCCATTATTTTATCCTCTGATTAAGTCTGGATCAAGTCTGGGCTGTTTATCATTTCACTAGTAGCCATCTTCTGGTCAGAATAACTTCTCGAATAAGTCTGACTTATGATTCCTTCTGGTCTGGATCAAATCTCCCTCTGGCAGGCTTCCTTCTGGTCTGGTCCAGGTCTCCTTTTGAATTTGCTTCCTTCTGATCTGGGCCAGTAAAGATATCCTCTGGTAATTTCAGGATGCATCCTCTGGTACCTTCTAGATGCATTATCTGGTGTCTTCATCTGCTGCCTCTGGAAACTTCATCTTCTGGTGGCATTTAATGTATTTATTCAAGGTACAAAATAAGATTACATGGATTGCTTTTGTAAACATCAAAATCCTAAGTATTTAGAACCATCTTGGCATTGGAAATCCATCTTTCATCTTCAACTGCAAAAAATATTGAAATAATAAATAATTTTATTATTTTAAAAAAAACATTACTTAAGAAAATAATATAATGTTACCTGAACCCAGTGACTTGCGCCGACAAAACCAATACATATGATATGATCATTTTTTCTCGATCCTGAATGTGAACCCCTCATAGGAAAGAAAGTCATAGAAGATGTCTGACCAAACGTGATGAAAATAATATTATATGTTTGTTGGAACCAAGTTGGTTCTAAGTACTTAGGATTTTGATGTTTACAAAAACACTCCATGTAATCTTATTTTGAACCTTGAATTATTACATTAAATGTCACCAGAAAATGAAGTTTCCAGAGGCAGAAGATGAAGACCCCAAAAAATGCATCCAGAAGGTACTTGAGGATGCATCCTGGAATTACCAGAGGATATCTTTGTTGGCCCAGATCAGAAGGAAGCAAAGTCAAAATGAGACCTGGACCAGATCAGAAGGAAGCTTGCAGAGGGAGACTTGATCCAGACCAGAAGGAATCATAAGTCAGACTTAGTCCAGAAGTTATTCTGACCAGAAGATGGCCTGGCAGTGAAATGATAAATAATCCAAACTTGATCCAGACTTAATCAGAGGATAAGTTAATGGGTCCAGAACAAGAGGATCAATCCAGATTTGACCCAGACCAGAAGATAGCATGGTTCAGGGAATGAAACTAAGTCCAGACCAGAAGAAATGATCTCCATATTTGATCCAGAATTGATCCAAAACAGAAGGTAAAATGTCCAGACTGAAATATTATTTGTCCAAACTTAATTTCAGTTCAATCCAGACCCAGTTCAGAATTGGTCCAAATCAGAGGGAAGATATCAAGATCAATTGTTCAGATTTAAGTATATGGCCCAGTGTTGGCCGAGATCAGAAGATCAGACCATGGCTCAGTGTTGGCTAAAATCAGAAGGTCAGAATGTGTGGTCCAACATTGGCCGAGATCAGAGGATCACAACAGATCAGTTTGCAAGTCCAGGTTGGCCAAGATAAGAAGATCCGAAGATCGGAAAGTGTGGTCCAAGGTTGGCCAAAATTAGAGGATCACAGCAGATCATTTAGTATGGTCCAGATGTGGATGAGAGCAGAAGATCAAGCGGTCCAGATTTAGTCATGAGGATTAACGGTGGAGATTTAATTAAATTTGATCAAAATATTAAAAGGATTTGTTACAAAAATAAAGTGAAGTCGTATGGGAGTTTAGAAGCTGTTGGCGGGAAGAAACTAAAGACAGGATTGGCCAGTTATTTTTTAAAGCAAATCTGAAGCTTAAAAAGATATGATTTTTATTTAAGTGAAGCCCGATTGGTCAAGATATTTTTGCAAGAGAATCCAGCAAGATACAACTCGAAATTAAGCTTGGAAGAGACCCTAATCTGCATCTATAAAAGGAGGCTCAAGGCAGAAAACTTAGCATCGAAAATCACAAAAGAGTCACACACTTCCAAAAGCAAACACTCAAGTTTTCAGTGAGATTAATTGTGAGCTCCAGCTTTCCAGAAGCAAGAACTCGTGTTATTTTCTTTTCCTTGTGTTAGATCTAAGTTGTTGAAGTAGAGTCTACAATCTGAGGGAGTCAGAAGGGGTAGCAGATTACTTGGCAATTAGATTCAAGGCGTTGTAATTCCTTCTACAATCTGGGGTTGTCAGATTGGTAGGAGAAGACTTGACTTAGGAAGTCAAGGTGCCGTATTCCTCAAGAGTCTAGGATTG
Source organism: Cicer cuneatum (assembly GCA_037974295.1). NCBI lineage: Eukaryota > Viridiplantae > Streptophyta > Magnoliopsida > Fabales > Fabaceae > Cicer > Cicer cuneatum. Next base: position 30,109,127 of record JBBPBO010001984.1, on the reverse strand, counting down.
TTAGACTGTTTGAGAAGACTGACTTGGAGGGTCAGAGGAACTGTTGTAATTCAAGGTTTGAATTAGTGAAATCCTTCAAGGTGAAGGGACTGGACGTAGCCTCATTAACGGTGAACCAGTATAAAATTCTGTGTTTTTATTTTTACTTTTTATTCGCTGCTAACTCTGTTTTATTCATACATCAAGTTTTGTTTTAAAACTGCAAAAACAGAAAAAGTATTCAAGTTAGTCAAACACAATTCAACCCCCCTTTTCGTGTTTGCACCTTCAATGTTGTCGCTATCACGTAAGCCATATCAGGTATGGACATCCATTTATCTATCGGTTGAACACCTAAGCCTATTATCTTCAACGAATCTCTAATTTCTTTAATGCGTCCTGGGAATAGTCTATCATATGGACTTATATGAGAATCAATCTCATGGTCCAATCTATGGCGCACCAAAGACCAAGATTCCTCACCGTGTCCAAGCAGTGATGCAATAGCGCGATAGCCACAATTTCCATCTGCTATCACATTAACTATGTCATCAATGTATGGTTGAATAACATCAGGAAATTGTCTCAAGAACAAATGTATTGATGATTAAGATGATTGAGAGGGTTGTTTCTTTGATGAAAGAGAAGGTCTCTTCTTTGATGATTGAGATGGTTGGGAAGTAGGATCTTCACAATATGTTGCATTAACATGCTCAAAGTAAGAAGGGTCTCGATATACATCATATCCATCCGACTTCTTAGACTTACTCTTTTTCACCTGCCCTTTGGTTTGAACCTTTTCAGGTGGTGGACATATTGAACTTGTAGTTGGAAAACCAAGTTCACGCACCTTACTCTTCAATACCCTTTTTCCTATAACATCAAGTGATCAAAAGCGTTTCCACAAGGCATCCATCTCAACAGACATATCTAACTCTAACCCATCTTCTGTGTCTTGAGTGAGTTCACATTCCATGCTTAATTTCCTCCATTGAATATGCACAGAATCTAAAGGAATTGGCTCACCCATTAATTTATATTGTGCCAATTCACAAGCACAGGGTAACCCATATGTGCTTCAGAGAGAGCACCCACATACAGATTTGTCGGTACCCACCGATTCAACTTTCTCGTATTCTTCAGCAATACGTGTGTTAGCTTCTTTTGATACAAATGTGTTCAATCTCTGATAAAATGGATCGTTGTGTTCGCAACCTTTACCATAAAATTTTTTCTGAAATAAGCTCTGATTCTTTTATGTTGCAACCTTATCATGTTGTTCATAGCCTCCCAACATCTACACATGTCACCCATGCTGTTTTCCAACATTAACTTCAGTTTCCAATGAGCTGACTCAACCCTATCATTACATGTAAATTGTCACCGTGGAGCAATCCAACAATATATAGTAAAATTACAAAATGGAATTTTTATAGTGAGATGTCATACCTGTTACTCGTTGTGTTTCCCAAATGCATGACTCGATTTGTCTATGCTTCAAAAAACCGTTGCTTATGAGGAGTCAACCAAGTTTTTTCACATAATCAACAAACACTTTACAATCGACACATGACTGCTCAAACATGTGCAAGCGTATGATATACTCTTTTTCATCACTGGAATACATAACGTCTTTCCACATATTCAATACTAACTCTTGTCTATCCTTTAAGACATGTTGCTTGCATTTTGCTCCAACATTTTTGTCGATATGAAATTGACAAAGCAAATTCTCAGCATGTGGAAATACATTACCAACTGCTTTCATTAGAGCAAGATCTCTATCTATCACAATTACATGAGGAAATTTATTTTGTGTAACAAACAGTTCTTTTAGCCTCTCTAATGCCCAACAAAAGTTTTCTTCCCGCTCGCTTTCCAAATAAGCAAATCCAACCACAAATGTCATCTCTGTTGATGTCATACCAACAATTTCAAGTAATGGCATTCTGTATTTATTGGTTTTGTAGGTGCTATCCATAATTAACACAATAGGAAACAAATTCAACAACTTCACCGAATCTGGATGAGCCCAAAAAATATCTTTCTGTTCCAGCACACATATTTTGTATCTTCAATTAACTTGAATATATGTTGCATCTCTGTCTTATGACCTTTCACCTTCAATCAAATGATACTCCTCTGTTTATATATTTGTGAGATTTGAGTAACATTGTTCTTATCTCAGTCTTGCAATGACAGTAATATGTGCCTCGGTGCAACATTATATTTTGTTAAGTCGTGTACATGTTTTTTCTCTTCTTCATCTAAACGTCCAACAAATGCATGTCCCTCCAAAGTATCAAGTAATTCGTGGTTATGAACTCCACAAATTACTTTTACTGTCCATCCTGAACCATCTTTTAATGGTTTTCATCTAAGCTTGAAAGGACAACCACACTTTTTTGTTGAAATTCGAGGTAAACTATCAAAACCCTTGTATTTTCCTCCTTTATCACAACCTAATATTAATTTATTTTTCCTCCCTCTTTCTCCAGTCTCTTTATCTGATCTTGTGATAATAACGGTCACTTTGTGTTTGATACCGATTTCTCTAGCCCAATTCACAACAGCTTCCCGTGTATCAAATATCTGAAATAAATTATAAAATACATTATAATAATTAATGACAATAATAGATTTTTACGATAGTAATTATAATTATTCATACCTGTTTTGTGTTAAAAACGTTTGTAGTATCAACGCATGTTTTATTAGATAATACTAGCGGATTATCCATATCTATCAAAAATTAATAAAAAAAGCTATATAAACAAAAAAAAACTACCGCAAAACTTGTAGGGAAGTTTTCAGGTAGTTTTAAAATACGTTTTTTTTTCGGAAAACTTTTTCCAAGTTTTCCGGTAATTACCGAAAAATTTTTTACATACTGGGAATCTTTGTTTTTTGAGCTCCGGAAATCTCTGGGGGGTAAAAAAAAAGTGATTTAAATTTTCATAAATAGTAAAAAAATATGCAGGGTATTATTGGCATTTTAAAAAATATGTGGGGGTATAAGTATAAAAGGGGGGTATAGGGTAAAACTTCCTTATCTTAAACATGTTATCTAAACACATAAGGAAATAACGTAAATACGATCAAGACATTGATACCATTGTTGGAATTGTTGGAGAATTAAGAGATAAACTTTTAAAATTAATTTTATAAGCCGAAAAGTCCTTTAGCCAAAAATCAGACATGCAAAAAATTTCAAAAAGGGGTTCATATGTTAACATCTTGAAGCGTTGAGAAGGATACAAATCACCATCACAGAACAACACATATATTATCAACGTCTCTACATAGTCCACGCAAACAAAATATAGTGGGGTGCTAGACAACTATGAAGGTAGATGCAGTTAGGATTACTTGAAGAGTGTGCTCTTCTTCTATTTATAGAGAATGAGCCACTAAAATCATAAGACTCATATTTTGAGCCAACCCAAAATAAGTCCTACATGATAATATTTAATTAAACCCATTTAATTAAGTACAAACTATTAACTAAATTAAATCATATTTAATTTAATAATTGTCAACCCTCGTTTAATCAAATCATATTCAATTAAATAAATTAGAAATATGTTAATGTATTAAATCATATTTATACGATTAACATCTAATTCATTCAAATCATATTTAATTTAACCATTTGTTCTGTTCGTCGGTACTCTATGCGTGTGACCTTTGTAGGATCTCACTGAAATGATAATGATATTAAATATTATATATAATTTATATAATATAAAATATTATAAACAAAGATTGACATCTAGCAATAAATCATTGTTACCTAAATCATTAAAAAATTAGTGATATGATTTAAACTTTACTGCGACCACTATTTATTATGAAATAATTGTCCCTTCGTCAAATATATAATCGTACGCAACTCACAATATGTGTCATCTTTGCAATGCTCAATTCTTTATTTCTTGATCCTAGAGTAGACACATAAAATTAATAGACCTAATATCACATATTGATCCATTCTAGCATGGTCATGCATTTTCACAGTCTCACTTTATCTGGTGGTCTAGGACATTACTCCTATTATGTAGGAGGAACAAATCCTATCTATATCACTCACTCTCCTCCATAGGGTTTATTGCAGATCCAATATCCACCTTTATGGTTGTCTTGCAACATAAAACGTTTGATGGCCTTAAAGCCTTCAACTTCCTATGTAGGGATCATAGTGACTTCAAATCGAAGGACTACCTACCATATAGTGATATGATTTAAACTTTACTGCGACCACTATTTATTATGAAATAATTGTCCCTTCGTCAAATATATAATCGTACGCAACTCACAATATGTGTCATCTGTGCAATGCTCAATTCTTTATTCTTGATCCTAGAGTAGACACGTAAAATTAATAGACCTAATATCACATCTTGATCCATTCTAGCATGGTCATGCATTTTCACAGTCTCACTTTATCTGGTGGTCTAGGACATTACTCCTATTATGTAGGAGGAACAAATCCTATCTATATCACTCACTCTCCTCCATATGGTTTATTGCAGATCCAATATCCACCTTTATGGTTGTCTTGCAACATAAAACGTTTGATGGCCTTAAAGCCTTCAACTTCCTATGTAGGGATCATAGTGACTTCAAATCGAAGGACTACCTACCATAATTGCATGAGAATTGCTAATGACATTTACACAACAATAATGTAGCATTCTCATGCTAGGTCAATCAGGTATAAATATTACACCTAACATTTATACCTATGCACAGCTTGATATTGCGTATCCATGACCTGTGAGATGTGGTCATTTGTCTACTCACATAATAGTCTTGATGTATTATTGTCGTCTTACTTAACAATAATAATTTGGCTATGGATACGTTAAGAAAAATGTTCAATAGGGTCTCACGATCAAATCACATTTGATGTTCTATTAAACAAATTATCTATTCTAAGGTCTTTATTATGTTATATTGTTTATAACATAATAAATGATGCTCCGTACATATAACCAAAATTAGATATATGGTTTAAATTCATGACACGAATAATAATCTATATAAAATAGATTGGAGCTAGAGCTTACACTAATAACTAGTGCAACTAATTTATTGAATGTTGGGCATAAGGAAGACAAACTTGCCTTTCTTCTTTGTATGTCCATACTCGCTTGTAATATTAATTTTCCTTTTTCGAACTCCTCCCATCTTTGAATTTATTCTCGATTCTAATTTTATTAAAAACTTGTTTGTTCTTTTATTATTGTGCAGAATCTTGCAGGATCGCCCCTCTTAATGCTGCTGAGCTTCGTGTTATCAAATAGGGGAAGATCACTGAAGATATGGGCAAAAAGGCTTTCTCTTAGAAGTGTTCACATCCGAAAACTTGCTCTACTGCCACGCCTCCACACTTCTCCCCCGGTTTACCGTTAGCCCCTTAGATTCCGAGGATGTCACCGCGCCCTTAAGGAGGTTCCCCAATGGTGCTTTGGCATTTGGGAAAGACAAAGGAGACATTCTCCTTGGGATGAAAGATTCCCTTTCTATAAAATATCTGGTCAAATCCTCCACAAGGGTGATTTGGATAAATTGCATTGTTTAGGTTGTTGCCAACCCCTTGAAGTCGTGGAGGCATACAAGTCGTTGTCTGCTAGCCTTACCCATGAAATCAAGAAAATGTTGAAGCACAATGAAGAAAAGAATCGGGAATGTGAAGGCGTAGTGAAGGTTTTGAAGACAAAGTTGATCACAAATGAGACCAACTATAAGAAATTTGAAGCTTCATTGAAGGACTCATGTGCCAAGAGATCCAATACGGAGACTGCTAAGATTAAGACCATCCAGGAACGTGAAACCTTGCACGCTGAGTTAGTCACCTCCAAGTTCCGCATCAAGTTATTGGAGGAAAGGAGGGTGGAAGAATTCCACCACATGTTTTCTATGGATATAAAACAAGTTGGAGTCTTCCATCCTAATTTGGATGTCACTGGTATGAACTACAACTAGGTGGTTCAGAATGGTCAAATTGCGAATAATATTCTCGATCTTGCTGAATCCAAAGAAGATTCTTCAGAGGAGGAGATCGGTGGATGATTGGATCAAGAATTGTAAGGTGGTTTTTGAAAAGTGGCCTTTGACGAGTGGTTTTGGATGGTGTTTGATAATGCATGTATTGTTAACTTGTATGTTTGTTGAATTCTTTGCTTTTGACTTATATTTTTCATGTTTTTTGGTGTGCGTGCTGTTGGAACCAAGTTGGTTCTATACTTAGTTTTGATGTTAACAAAAGTATTTTATATAAGTAGTATTTTGACTTAGAAGCTGTGCAAAATCAGAGGATGACACCACCAGAGGATACAAATATCACCAGAAGGTTAGGCCAGATAATGCATCCAGAAGGTACCAGAGGACGCAACCTGAAGGCACCAGAGGATACAAGTCCAGAGGATATTAGAGGATGTTATCAAAGGCAAATAACACCATAAGAGGATATCTTTCTTGGCCCATATCAGAAGGAAGCATAGTCTAGAAGGAGACCTGGTCCAGACCAGAAGGAAGCTTGTCAGATGGAGACTTGGTCCAGACCGGAAGGAATCATAAGTCAGACTTGGTCTAGAATTAATCCTGACCAGAAGATAGCATGGTCGTGATATAACAATTAGTCCAGGCTTAATCAGAGCAGAAGATAACTGGTCCAGAACAAGTGACATGGTCCAGACATGGTCCAGACCAGAAGATAGCATGGTCCAGAGTATAAAACTAAGTCCAGATCAGAAGAAATGATTGTCCATATTTAATCCAGACTTGATCCAGATCAGAAGGTAAATGTCTAGATTAAAATATCCTAAGTCCAGATGTAATTCAGGTTCCATCCAGACTCAATACAGACTTAGTCTAGATCAGAGGGAAAATATTGAGATCAATGGCCCAGATTTAAGTATCATGGCCCAGTGATAGCCGAGATAAGAAGATCAATCATATGGCCCAGTGTTGGCCGAGATAAGAAGATCAAACCATATGGCCCAGTGTTGGCCGAGATCAGAAGATCAGATCATGTGGTCCACTGTTGGCCGAGATAAGAAGATCATATCATGTGGTCCAGTGTTTGCCGAGATAAGAGGATCGCAGAATTGGGGAAGATCAGATTCTATCGTCCAGATGTGGTCGAGATCGGAAGATCAAACGGTCCAGTTTTAATCATGATGAAAATCAGTGATAACTTGATTAAAATTCGAAGAAGACTTGATTAAATTTTGATAGAAATTTGATCAAAGTATTTAGGGGATTTGTTTCAAAAATTACTAAAGACTTGGAGAAATTCAAAAGCAATCTGGAGTTAAAAAGATATGTTTTTTATTTAAGTGAAACACGATTGGCCAAGTTATTTTTGCAAGAGAATCTGGGTAAGATACAGCTCGAATTTAAGCAAGGAAGCAACCCTAATTTTCATCTATAAAAGGAGGCTCAAGGCAGAAGACTTAGCATTGAAAATCAGTGAAAGAGTCATACACTTCCAGAAGCAAACACTCGAGTTTTCGGTGAGGTTAATTGTGAGTATCAGCTTTCCAGAAGCAAGCACTCTTGTTTTCGTTCCCTTGTGTGAAATCTATATTGTTGAAGTAGAGTCTACAATCTAAAGAGTCAGAAGAAGTAGCAGGTGACTTAGCAATTAGATTCAAGGTGTTGTAGTTCCTTCTACAATTTGGGGTTGTCAGATTGGTAGGAGAAGACTTGACTTGAGAAGTCAAGGTGTTGTGTTCCTCAAAAGTCTAGGATTGTTAGACTATTTAGGAAGACTGACTTGGAGGGTCAGTAGTGTTGTTTTAATTCAAAGTTTTTGAATTAGTGGAAAAATCCTTCGAGGTGAAGGGACTGGATGTAGCCTAGTTAATGGTGAACCAGGATAAATCATTGTGTTATTTTACTTTATCAGTTGCTAAATCTACTTGATTATATTTCAGATTTCAAATAATCTCAAAAACAGAAAAAGAATTCAAGTAGTACGAACACAATTCATCCCCCCTTCTCGTGTTTGCACCTTCAATTGGCATCAGAGCTCGGTCTCAAGGTTGAGCACTTAATAGTGTTTGAGGAACATCAACAGGCCACCACTGTTTGATGGAGATCACTTTGGATACTGGAAAGACAGAATGAGAAGCTTCTTCATTTCCCAAGATCCTGATCTCTAGACCTTGGTAGTCAAAGGCTACACTGCACCCACTACAGCAGAAGATGAAGAACTGGATGTAGAAGATATGTATCCCAACCAGAAGAAGTTATACAAGCTGCATCACAAGTCCAGAACCATCATGATCAGTGCTATCACATTTAAAGAATTTGATAGATGCACCAACAAGGAAACAGAAAAAAGCATCTATGACAGTGTGGTTTTGACCTATGAAGGAAGTCAACAAGTTCAAGAGGCAAAGGCAAACATACTGGTCGAACATTATGAGATGTTCAAGATGGAAGAGGATGAAGACATTGAAGCAATGTTCTTCCAGACTCTGGTATCAGGCTTAAAAGTATTAAAGAAAAGCTACACCACTGCAGATCATGTAAAGAAGATCCTCAGAAGCTTACCAGCCAAATGGAGACCAAAGGTTACTGCAGTACATGAAGCTAGGGATCTGAATACCTTGAAGCTTGAAGATTTGATCAGCTCCCTTAGGTCTCATGAAATAGAGCTGAATGCAGATGAACCGAAGAAGAAGAAGACTTTAGCCCTTAAGTCAAAACAGAAGAAAGCTGTAAAGGGTGTATCAAAATCAGAGGATAGTGATAGTGAAGACGATGATCTTGCTTACATAACCAAGCAGATTGCAAAGATGTGGCAAAACAGAAAGAAGAAAGCTCCCAGGAAAAATGGCAAATACTCCAACAGAGGAAAAGAAGAAGCTGACAAGAAGACATTATCTGCTATGGATGCAATGAACCTGGGCACATCAAATCATAATGCACGAATCTGGAGAAAGGAAAACACCAGAAGAAAGATTCTAGACCCAAGAAGAAAAATATGATGGCAATGTGGGATGAGTCTGATGAATCTTCTTATGATGAAGAAGTCAAATTAGGAATGATGGCCCACATCAATTCTGCATCTGGATCCAACATAAAATCTGGCTATGGAAGAAAAGCAAAAGGTAAGAAGAATGGACAAATCATTCATTCCGGCAACTCTGGAAGCACATCGAAGGAAGCAGTATTGGCTCTGATGGCACATACCAACTCAAGTTATGGATCCAATACAGACTCTGGAACTGATTCAGAAGATGAAAACAAAGAGGTATTCTCTAATCTTACTAGATCTGAATTAATTACTGCTCTTAAAGACTTTCTAAATGCCAACAACAAGATGTCTTTCAAACTCAAAACTCTTAGGGAAGAAAAGAAAATTCTAACCAAAGAAGTACAGATTTTAAAGAATCAGAATGACGAGTTTGCAACTGAAAACACTAATTTTAAAACTGAAGTTGTCAGACTCAATTCTGAAAATCTAACTCTCAAAAGTAATATTTGCTCCACTTCCAATAATGTTTGTGAATCTGATATGCATGAACAAGGTTTTCAAAACTTTATGGCAAATGGTATGGAAAGAAGTAAGTATGCTTCTATGATTTATGGAGTTAGTAACAATGGCAAAAGAGGCATAGGATTTGATGAAACTATAACTGTAACTAAACCTATTTCCTCTGATGTTTCATATGTTGTTTGTACTAAGAAAGGTCTTTCAAAATTGTCTTGTTCAATGATAAAATGAAGGAAAGATAAGAAACCTTTCAATACTGACAAACCTGGACCCAACCAGTTTATGGTACCAAAAGATAAAATTGTTTATGTTGCAGATGTTCTGAGCAACCAGAAGGAAACACCAATCATGGTGCCTGGTCAATGGATGCTGGCAATGCACAAACAGAAAAAGGTGTATGTTCCAGTTTCAACCAGACAGAAGCAAAATGAGTTTGATGAAAGAAGGTCTGGTCAGTACAATTCACACCAGAATCAGAACTAGAACCAGAACCCGTATCAGAACCTGAACCAGAATCATAGGAGGAACAGGAAATATCAGAGAAATCACTCATATCAACAAAACTGGAACTACTAGAAGAATCAGAATTACCATCAGTTCCAGAACCAGAAGAATCAGAATCACCATAAGTTCCAGAATCACCATAGGAACATGGTGTATAAGCAGAAAGAGAAGAATCAGAATCAGGAGAGTTCTTCAAACACTCTAGTGAAATTCATCAAGACTACAATCTAGGAAGGGAATTCAAATCCCTTCATCCAAACCATCTAATCACAGAACATACAGATTCAGAATCTGAAAATCAGAAACAAGAGGATTTTCAGAGTAAAACTGAAACTGTGACATATAGGTTATTTCTATCCTTAAATATTATTATTGTTTGATATTTATGTTTACTGTGATAACAAGAAGTTTGATTATAAAAATCAAAGCTGGATAAGTATTCTGCATGTTTTCAAACTGTCAGAGGAATCAAGTGATCCATATAATATGAACAATTCAGTAGAAACAGCATTCCAGTGGTTTCAAAAACAAGTAGAGACCACCAGAAGCAGAACTGATGTTCTGGTTGTATTAATTTCACTTTTAAATTATTCAAGTTGTATTATGTTATATGACAAATAGCTTGACCTAAAAAGTCAAAGCAAGATGAAGCTAATGTAGGTTAACCAGAACCAGAGGAAACCGAAGCTGGTTTACCAAAACCAGAGGAAACCTATGCAGGTTTACCAGAACCTAAAGCTGATGCAGGCAAAAGAACTTAAAAAAGCAGAAGCTTCAACAAGAATACGACAAATCTTCAAATCTGAAGAAGAAGGATATAGATTGAGTCTACCAATGCAAGAAGAGCTAAATGAATGATATTTTAGATCTAGTTCCAAGACTAGAAAAGCACATTATTGGAACCAAGTGGGTTTTCAGAAACAAGCTGAATGAAAAAAAGGAGAAATTGTCAGAAACAAGGCACGATGTGTTGCACTAGGAATTCAGATTTAGCAAGGCAAAACAGGTATACTCATTCACCAATATAAGTACACTAAAGAACTTCCCAAAAAGTTCAAAGACTGCAAACCTAGGGCTACCGTACTGCACCCTACCAGCTCACTTGAAAAAGGTTAACTAAGGCAAAAAATTCTACAAAGATACCTAAAAGGCACTATCAATCTCACCCTGTTCTACACAGAAACTCCTTCATATCAACTTAGTGGATGTTGTGGAACACTTTTAGCCATCTTCCTAAACAAAAACCCTATCCTTCATTCTAGAGCCAAACACATAGAAATCAAACATCACTTTATCATAGACCATGTTCAAAAGGGAACACTAAGCATCCAATTTGTAGACACAGATCATCAATGGGCTGATATCTTCACCAAACCACTGCCTGAAGATCGATTTGAGCTCATCAAGAAGCATCTCAACATCATCTCCATACTTTACTAGATCAAGTAGTCTTTTTAGAGGAGTATTTTTTAAAGTTTTATTTTTTATTGTTTGTTATTTGTTATTTTTTGTACTCCAGAAGATAAAAAAAAAGGGTCAGAAGATCAATCCTTTTTGGCTAATGACAGAAAAGGGGGAGAGAAAGAAAGAGAAAGAAGGAGTTGAAAAGGAGAGGAAAAGTATGGGGCATTAGACTTAGGGGGAGAAGCTTGATCTGAGGGGGAGCCTAACAAAATAAGTCATAAAAAATACGAGGTTTTGTCATCATCAAAAAAGGGGAGAATGTTGGAACCAAGTTGGTTCTATACTTAGTTTTGATGTTAACAAAAGTATTTTATGTAAGTAGTATTTTGACTTAGAAGCTGTGCAAAATCAGAGGATGACACCACCAGAGGATACATCTAGAGGAAGCAACCAAAGTATAGAAATATCACCAGAAGGTTAGGCCAGATAATGCATCCATAAGGCACCAGAGGACGCAACCTTAAGGCACCAGAGGATACAAGTCCAGAGGATATCGGAGGATGCTATCAAAGGCAAATAACACCATAAGAGGATATCTTTCTTAGCCCAGATCAGAAGAAAGTAGAGTCCAGAAGGAGACCTGGTCCAGACCAGAAGGAAGCTTGTCAAAGGGAGACTTGGTCCAGACCAGAAGGAATCATAAGTCAGACTTGGTCAAGAATTAATCCTAACTAGAAGATAGCCTGGTCGTGAAATAAGAATCAGTCTAGATTTAATCAGAGCAGAAGATAACTAGTCCATTACAAGTGACTTGGTCCAGACTTGGTCCAGAGTCCATAATATAAAACTAAGTCTAGATCAGAAGAAATGATTGTCCAGATTTAATCCAGACTTGATCCAGATCAAAAGGTAAATGTCCAGATTAAAATATCTTAAGTCCAAATTTAATTCAGGTCCAATCCAGACTCAGTCCAGACTTAGTCCAGATCAAAGAGAAAATGTTCAGATCAATGGTCAAGATTTATGTATCATGGCCGTGTGATAGCCGAGATCAGAAGATCAAATCATATGGCCCAATGTTGGCCGAAATCAGAAGATTAGACCGTATGGCCCAGTGTTGGCCGACATCAGAAGATCAGATCATGTGGTCCAGTGTTGGCCGAGATCAGAGGATCACAGAATTGGAGAAGATCAGATTATATGGTCCAGAAGTGGTCGAGATCAGAATATCAAACGGTCCAGTTTTAATCATGATGAAAATCAGTGATAACTTGATTACAATTCGAAGAATACTTGATTAAAATTTGATAGAAATTTGATCAAAGTATTAAGGGGATTTGATTCAAAAATTACTGAAGACTTGGCGAAATTCAAAAGCAATCTGGAGTTAAAAAGATATGTTTTTTATTTAAGTGAAACCCGATTGGCCAAGTTGTTTTTGCAAGAGAATCTGGACAAGATACAGCTCGAATTTAAGCATGGAAGCAACCCTAATTTTCATCTATAAAAGGAGGCTCAAGGCAGAAGACTTAGCATCGTAAATCAGTGAAAGAGTCATACACTTCCAGAAGCAAACACTCGAGTTTTCAGTGAGGATAATTGTGAGTATCAGCTTTCCAGAAGCAAGCACTCTTGTTTTTGTTCCCTTGTGTGAAATCTATATTGTTGAAGTAGAGTCTACAATCTGAAGAGTCAGAAGAAGTAGCCGGTGACTTAGCAATTAGATTCAAGGTGTTGTAGTTCCTTCTACAATCTGGGGTTGTCAGATTGGTAGGAGAAGATTTGACTTGAGAAGTCAAGGTGTTGTGTTCCTCAAAAATCTAGGATTGTTTGACTGTTTGGGAAGACTGACTTGGAGGGTCAGTAGTATTGTTGTAATTCAAAGTGTTTGAATTAGTGGAAAAATCCTTCGAGGTGAAGTGACTGGATGTAGCCTAGTTAATGGTGAACCAGGATAAATCATTGTGTTATTTAACTTTATCCGCTGCTAACTCTACTTGATCATATGTCAGATTTCACATAATCTCAAAAACAGAAAAATAATTCAAGTAGTACAAACACAATTCAACCCCCCTTCTTGTGTTAGCACCTTCACGTGCCTCTTCTCTTATTGTGGCCTATGAGCCTTTAATAACTTGTAGCTTTTATTGCACATTATATATTATATTTTGTTGGTTTTCTAATAATTGATCTTTAGCTGTCAATATGCTTGGCATATATCCTTATCAGAAGTAAAGGAAATATTCTCAATGGGAGCTTCCATATAACATAGTCTTGAAGGTGTGACTCTTTCGATTAGCCTATTCGGAAGTCAAGGAAGCATTTCAATGGGAGTTCCCTATAACGTAGTCTTGAAGGTATGACTCTTTCGCTCGTCCTTATCGTACGCCAAGGAACCACTCTCAATGGGAGCTTCCTTGTAACGTAGTCCTGAAGGTATGACTCTTTCAGTCATCCTTATCAGACGTTGTAAGACCCTTAAATTTTATATTAATTCTGGAATTAATATTAAGGGTATTTTGTGAGTATTTGTAAAATATTTAATATATGTATGTTTTGAGTGAATATATATATATAAATATTTATTTTGGAAGATGAATTAAAATTATTGGATGAAGATTAAATTAATTTAATTTCGAGTAATTAAATTAATCGGACCATTAATTAAGGATTAGTGGCTAATTGCAAAAGGATTAAGTGCTGAGAAATCCAGCTGGAAAATCCAGCATTATTGTATCATTGTTTCAAAGGAGGTGGCACTCAAGTGAGCCTATAAGTACACGTGAGGGGCTGGGCAGAAATCAGAACACCATCCCTCCTTCCTCACTGGCCATACTGCATGTAATAGTGTTGCATGTAACAGTACCTTTCCCTCCCATTCTGTCTCTGTTTTCTGCCTTCCTATTTCCAGTCACGATTATAAAAGAAGAAGAGAGGGAACTCTTCAAAGTATCATTACTGGAACATCCAAACACTGAAACACTGAAACACCAAAACCCCAGTACAAAAGTTACTCCCCATACCATTACGGAGTTAAAGAACCCAGTTTCGCAGCAGCAAACGCCAGTTGCAGTTTCACCGTTTTGACGCACACACTTGAGCAGAAGTAGAACACGCAACAAGGGTAAGGGCATCTTCCAACTTTCTAGTTGCATTAGGGCTGTAAATGCTTGCTGTTTCATTCTGTTTTTGAAGAAAAGCTATTTTGCAATCACATTTTTGAAAAAATGAAGAAAATGCATTTTTGGGATGTTTAATGAATCTGTGATGTTGTTCTGGTTGTTACTGCAAAGCTGTTTTATTTGTGTGGGAAAGCTGACAAACGTTTTGCATGTTATTTTAAATATGATTAAAATGCATGTTATAGAACTGTTTTGGAAAAATAGTTTTAAAATGCAAAAATGCATTCTGTTTTGCTGCTCTGTGATGCTGCATGTGATTCTGATGTGTTGTGAAAGCTGAAATGCTTACATGATTATTCTGATGTTTGAGAAAGACTAGAATATGCTTGCATGTTGTGTTGTTTGTGTAAGAATGCTGAAAATGCCTTGCATGTAGTTTGGAGATGCATGTTCTGATTCTGGTGTGATCATTCTGTTTTTGTTCTGGATGATTTAGTGTTAATGATTTTGATTCTGCTTCTGTTGTGAATGATTCTGGTGATGTTGATGATTTAAAAGAAAAGGGATTTTTAATGAGGGAAGTATTGTCTGGAAAAAAAGTGTTGAATCTGTTTTGTTGTTTGGTTGTTGTTTTAAAAGAAAACAGTTTGAAAAGGGATGAAATCTTAGGAAATTTTCACTGGTTTTCGAAGGTGTATTCGAATACAACATGTGCGTATTCGACTACAACCTGTAAAATTTCTGTTTTACTTAAGTTTTCAAACTTGTATTCGACTACGAGCCCTGTAGTCGAATACAGAAGAAGAATTTCTGCTTCTGATGATTCTGATAATCATCATGTTTCCTGCTTCTGATGATTCTGATCATCATCCTGTTTCCTGCTTCTGATGATTCTGATAATCATCATGTTTCCTGCTTCTGATGATTCTGATCATCATCCTGTTTCCTACTTTTGATGATTCTGATAATCATCATGTTTCCTGCTTCTGATGATTCTGATCATCATCCTGTTTCCTGCTTCTGATGATTCTGATCATCATCCTGTTTCCTGCTTCTGATGATTCTGATAATTATTCGGTTGTTTCTGCTTCCAGTGATTCTGGCATGAACCATTATGTGCTTCTTCTGATCAATTCTGGATGAAGTCTGGGCGAAGTCTGGGTTATTCAAAATTCGATTGTCATGCCATGTTCTGGTCAAATTATCCTCTGGATTACTTCTTACTTTTGACAACTTATGGCCTGGAACAACTCTCCACATGGCAGGCTTCACAATAGTATGGCCCAAAGAATCTTCTGATATTTATTCCCTCTGATATAGTCCATCAAAGATATCTTCTGGTCACTTCTGGACAAGTATGGACTGTGTTGAAATTACACTGCCAGGCTATGTTCTGATCAGTATAACTTCTTGATTGCTTCTGATATTTGAATCATTCTTGTTTGGAGCAATTCATATTATGGCAGGCTTCCTTCTGATGTTTTCCAAATGTTCTTCTGATTTTGTTTCTGTTTGATATAAGCCTCCAAAGTTATTTTCTGGTCGGTTTTGGACATTCTGGTTTATCTTTTGATAATTCTCGAAATGCATCTTCTGTAAATTCAGAATGTATCCTCTGATACATTCATCTTCTGATGGTTTTTACCGTAGTAATTCAAGTTCAAAATAAGATTCCATCAAGTGTATTTGTACACATCAAAACCCATATTATTTAGAACCAACTTGTTTCCAACATCACTCTATGTTGTTTCTGATGATTCTGGATGAATCATTCTGTGTTGCTTCTGATGATTCTGGTGTGAATCATTCTGTTGTTTCTGCTTCTGATGATTCTGGTGTGAATCATTCTGTGTTGCTTCTGATGCTTCTGGGTGAATCATTCTGTTGTTTCTGCTTCTGATGATTCTAGTGTGAATCATTCTGTGTTGCTTATGATGATTCTGGGTGAATCATTCTGTTGTTTATGCTTCTGATGATTCTGGTGTGAGTGATTCTGTTTTGCTTTTGATGATTCTAGTGTGAATCATACTGTTTTGTTTCTGATATTGATCATTCTGGTTCTGTTTCTGATGTTGATCCTCCTGGTTCTATTTCTGATGTTGATCATTCTGGTTCTATTTCTGAAGTTGATTGTTCTGGTTCTGTTTTCTAATGTTCTGGTGTTGATGATTCTGATTCTGGTTCTGTTTTCTGATATTCTGGTGTTGATGATTCTGATTCTGGTTATGTTCTTGATGTTCTGATTTTAATCATTCTGATTATGGTTCTGTTTTCTGATATTCTGGTGTTGATGATTCTGATTCTAGGTCTGTTTCTGATGTTCTGATGTTAACCATTCTGATTCTGGTTCTGTTTCTAATGTTCTGATGTTAATCATTCTGATTCTGGTTCTATTCCTGATGTTCTGATGTGAATCATTCTGATTCTGGTTCTGTTTCTGATGTTCTGACATTTATCATTCTAGTTTTGTTTTCTGTATACTACTACAGGCATGCTGTATTCAAAAACAGAATGTTAAAATTGCAGATTTTCACTAGTTTCAACTTGTGTATTCGAATACAAGGGATCTGTATTCGAATATAGATTCATGTTTTTCCAGAAACTCAGTTTTTAACTTCTGTATTCAAATACAAGGAAGCTGTTTTCGAATACAGATTCGTCTTTCCCAGAAAACTCAGTTTTAAACACTGTTTTGTGAATTTTAAGAGTTTGGGGAACAATGGAAAGACTTGAGATGGTTAAGTATGGAATTTGTGAGATAATGTGAATTGTTAATGATTACTTGAATGTTTATGCATTGATGTGTTGATAATAAAATTGGTTGTGTTGAGGTATTTTGAGAAATGGTGGAAATGCATGAAATTCATTGATGTCGCATACATGTTTTCAGTGAAGAGAAAACATTGCAAGTTCATGCATTGCATAGTCAAGTGGTGACCGCGATGGGCCACAGAGTTGATGCGGTGACCGTGATGGGCCGCGAAGTTAAGTAGTAACCGTGGGTTATAGAATAGTTCCGCGTGTATTAGATGGTCTATTCTACTCGGACTACGGAGTGGTTCCGCGTGTATTAGACGGTCCATTCTATCTGTGCGAGGATTTAACTTCTGTGTATTTGGCCTGTGAGAGGCTAATACATGTAATTGTAGTGACCATGATGGTTATAGAATAGTTCTGCGTGTATTAGACGGTCTATTCTATTCGGGTTTTAGAGTAGTTCAACGTGTATTAGACGGTCTATTCTATCCGGGCTACGAAATGGTTCCGCGTGTATTAGACGGTCCATTCCATTTGTGAAGTCGTGCTGGTCTGTTGAGCGACTGCACTGGTGCTGATCTGTGAGAGATTGCACCCTAGTCTTGAGGGTTGTTAAAGTCTGACTTATATAAATCGTGCTGGTCTGTGAGAGACTGCACGTGTGCTGGTTTGTGAGCGACTACACCTTGCTGATTTCAAGAAAATTGTATACATGAGCATATACATATTGCATTGGGGGATTGACCGGTTGGTCACGATTGGATTATGATGATGAGTGGAAATTGAATGTGTGTGAGTACTGTTCAGAATCTGAATTTCTAATTTAATGATTGTGATTTGCTGAGGTGCTGTTTGTACTTACCATATATTTCATAATAATTGGCTGCTGTTTTGAAAAGGCGTATATGTCATTAAATTTCAAATGAGCATTATTATTTTCCTCATCATTGTCATAAATTATGCCATGAATATATGTGTTGTTGTGAGATATATGCTATGTGCTTATTTGTTAATTTCGGACGGTGACCCTTGCTATTATGATATCATTATCTTTCAAAAATGTTTTATTATTTATCATTAAAATTCCAGAATTAAGCAATTATTTTAATTCCTTTCGAATTAATTTTGGAAAATTCATTTTAAATACTTATTTAAAAAAAAAATGCACCCGCGCTGTCTTTTAAACTCGGGGTGTTACAATTGTGGTATCAGAGCATTTGGTTAAATTTTTGGGATAAAGCTCTGATTTAAAGTATTTGTTTTGAGTTATTAGTTGATCATGCATAAGAGCAAGTAGTTAAAGTGTCAAGTCTTGAGTAAGTTATGGTGTGACTGAAGTGATGATTGTTTTGTAGGAAACAATGCCTCCACGAAGAGACGACACCACAAGAGCCAATGTCAGCCGGGAAGATCGGATGGCTGAAGCAATGAACAACATGGTTGCGTCTGTTGCTGCACAAACGGCTGCCAAGACTCAACGCGATCTGGAAAAGAGAGATTCGCGCTGCAGAATCTAGAGGACTAGAGGATTTTCGTCGCCATAATCCTCCCAAGTTCAAAGGTGATGACGGTCCAGAGAGAGCGGACCAATGGATCCAAGAGATGGATAAGATCTTTGAGATGATTAACTGTCGGGCAGAGGTGAAAGTCAACTATGCCACGTACCTGCTGATAGGGGATGCAGAGTATTGGTGGAGGAGTATGAGATTGCTGATGGGGTCAGCTCAAGAGGAAGTGACCTGGGAGTCGTTCAAGAAGAAGTTTTTGGACAAGTACTTCCCGATGAGTACTAGGACCAAGTTGGGTGATGACTTTCTAAAGTTGTACCAGGGGACTATGACAGAGGGAGAATACGCAGCTAAGTTCGAGTCGCTGTCCAGACATTTCAGATTCTTCCGGGAAGAAGTTGATGAACAGTTTATGTGTCATCGCTTTCAGAATGGATTGAAGTATGAGATCCAAGATTCGGTCCTACCCTTGGGAATACAACGTTTCCAAGTGCTAGTAGAAAAGTGTAGAGAGGTGGAAGAGATGAAGAACAAGAGGGCCAACAGAGGAGGGAACTTTAATTTTGGAGGGCCTAGTCGGATGCACAACCAGAATAATATAGGAAAGCAGGTTGCTAAGCTGTATAACCGACCCCAGAACAACAAGAGAGGCCAGAATCGGCCAGGAAATCAGAATTTTGGACGACAATTAGGACAAGGGGTTCATTGTTTCCGATGTGGAAAATATGGACATTATGCTACTGCTTGCCCCACTATGAGTCCTTCATGCTACAATTGCCAGAAACCAGGACACTTTGCAAGGGATTGCAAGGTTCCGAAGGTGGAACCAACAGTGAACGCAACTAGGGCTACTCGTCCTGTTGCTAGAGGACGCGACTTGGGAACTGGAAAGTAAGATGAGGGAACAATATCCTCAGTTGTTATCAACATGTAGTTTCGAGGACGAAACTAATTTAAGGGGGGTGGTAATGTAAGACCCTTAAATTTTATATTAATTCTGGAATTAATATTAAGGGTATTTTGGGAGTATTTGTAAAATATTTAATATATGTATGTTTTGAGTGAATATATATATATATATATAAATATTTATTTTGGAAGATGAATTAAAATTATTGGATGAAGATTAAATTAATTTAATTTCGAGTAATTAAATTAATCGGACCATTAATTAAGGATTAGTGGCTACTTGCAAAAGGATTAAGTGCTGAGAAATCCAGCTGGAAAATCCAACATTATTGTATCATTGTTTCAAAGGAGGTGGCACTCAAGTGAGCCTATAAGTACACGTGAGGGGCTGGGCAGAAATCAGAACACCATCCCTCCTTCCTCACTGCCCATACTGCACGTAATAGTGTTGCATGTAACAGTACCTTTCCCTCCCATTCTGTCTCTATTTTCTGCCTTCCCATTTCCAGTCACGATTATAAAAGAAGAAGAGAGGGAACTCTTCAAAGTATCATTACTGGAACATCCAAACACTGAAACACCAAAACCCCAGTACAAAAGTTACTCCCCATACCATTACGGAGTTAAAGAACACAGTTTCGCAGCAACAAACGCCAGTTGCAGTTTCACCATTTTGACGCACACACTTGAGCAGAAGCAGAACACGCAACAAGGGTAAGGGCACCTTCCAACTTTCTAGTTGCATTAGGGCTGTAAATGCTTGCTGTTTCATTCTGTTTTTGAAGAAAAGCTATTTTGCAATCACATTTTTGAAAAAATGAAGAAAATGCATTTTTGGGATGTTTAATGAATCTGTGATGTTGTTGTTCTGGTTGTTACTGCAAAGCTGTTTTATTTGTGTGGGAAAGTTGAAAAACGTTTTGCATGTTATTTTAAATATGATTAAAATGCATGTTATAGAACTGTTTTGGAAAAATAGTTTTAAAATGCAAAAATGCATTCTGTTTTGCTGCTCTGTGATGCTGCATGTGATTCTGATGTGTTGTGAAAGCTGAAATGCTTACATGATTATTCTGATGTTTGAGAAAGACTAGAATATGCTTGCATGCTGTGTTGTTTGTGTAACAATGCTGAAAATGCCTTGCATGTAGTTTGGAGATGCATGTTCTGATTCTGGTGTAATCATTCTGTTTCTGTTCTGGATGATTTGGTGTTAATGATTTTGATTCTGCTTCTGTTGTGAATCATTCTGGTGATGTTGATGATTTAAAAGAAAAGGGATTTTTAATGAGGGAAGTATTGTCTGGAAAAATAGTGTTGAATCTGTTTTGTTGTTTGGTTGTTGTTTTAAAAGAAAATAGTTTGGAAAGGGTTGAAATCTCATGAAGTTTTCACTGGTTTTCGAAGGTGTATTCGAATACAACATGTGTGTATTCGACTACAACCTGTAAAATTTCTGTTTTACTTATGTTTTCAAAGTTGTAATCGACTACGAGCCCTGTAGTCGAATACAGAAGAAGAATTTCTGCTTCTGATGATTCTGATAATCATCATGTTTCCTGCTTCTGATGATTCTGATCATCATCCTGTTTCCTGCTTCTGATGATTCTGATCATCATCCTGTTTCCTGCTTCTGATGATTCTGATCATCATCCTATTTCATGTTTCTGATGATTCTGATAATCATTCGGTTATTTCTGCTTCTGGTGATTCTAGCATGAACCATTCTGTGCTTCTTTTGATTCAATTCTGGATGAAGTCTGGGCGAAGTCTGGGTTATTCAAAATTCGATTGTCATGCCATGTTCTGGTCAAATTATCTTCTGGATTACTTCTTGCTTTTGACAACTTATGGCCTGGAACAACTCTTCACATGGCAGGCTTCACAATAGTATGGCCCAAAGAATCTTCTAATATTTATTCCCTCAGATATAGTCCATCAAAGATATCTTCTGGTCACTTCTGGACAAGTATGGACTGTGTTGAAATTACACTGCCAGGCTATGTTCTAATCAGTATAACTTCTTGATTGCTTCTGATATTTGAATCATTCTTGTTTGGAGCAATTCATATTATGGTAGGCTTCCTTCTGATGTTTTCCAGATGTTCTTCTGATTTTTTTTTGTTTGATATAAGCCTCCAAAGTTATCTTTTGGTTGGTTTTGGACATTCTTGTTTATCTTCTGATAATTCCAGAAATGCATCTTCTGTAAATTCAGAATGTATCCTCTGATACATTCATCTTCTGATGGTTTTTACCGTAGTAATTCAAGTTCAAAATAAGATTCCATCAAGTGTATTTGTACACATCAAAACCCAGATTATTTAGAACCAACTTGGTTCCAACATCACTCTGTGTTGTTTCTGATGATTCTGGATGAATCATTCTCGGTTGCATCTGATGATTCTGGTGTGAATCATTCTGTTGTTTCTGCTTCTGATGATTCTGGTGTGAATCATTCTGTGTTGCTTCTGATGGTTCTGGGTGAATCATTCTGTTGTTTCTGCTTCTGATGATTCTAGTGTGAATCATTTTGTGTTGCTTCTGATGGTTATGGGTGAATCATTCTGTTGTTTCTGCTTCTGATGATTCTGGTGTGAATCATTATGTGTTGCTTCTGATGATTCTGGGTGAATCATTCTGTTGTTTATGCTTCTGATGATTCTGGTGTGAGTGATTCTGTTTTGCTTCTGATGATTCTGGTGTGAATCATTCTGTTTTGTTTCTGATGTTGATCATTCTGGTTCTGTTTCTGATGTTGATCCTTCTGGTTCTGTTTTTGATGTTGATCATTCTGGTTCTGTTTCTGAAGTTGATTATTCTGGTTCTGTTTTCTAATGTTCTGGTGTTGATTATTCTGGTTCTGTTTTCTGATATTTTGGTGTTGATGATTCTGATTCTGGTTCTGTTTCTGATGTTCT
The DNA here is from genome assembly GCA_037974295.1 of Cicer cuneatum. NCBI lineage: Eukaryota > Viridiplantae > Streptophyta > Magnoliopsida > Fabales > Fabaceae > Cicer > Cicer cuneatum. The sequence goes on along the minus strand of JBBPBO010001984.1, from coordinate 30,086,512 downwards.
GATGTTAACCATTCTGATTCTGGTTCTGTTTCTAATGTTCTGATGTTAATCATTCTGATTCTGGTTCTATTCCTAATGTTCTGATGTGAATCATTCGGATTCTGGTTCTGTTTCTGATGTTCTGACGTTGATCATTCTGGTTTTGTCTTCTGTATACGACTACAGGAATGCTGTATTCAAATACAGAATGTTAAAATTGCAGATTTTCACTAGTTTCAGCTTCTATATTCGAATACAAGGGATCTGTATTCGAATACAGATTCGTGATATTCCAGAAACTCAGTTTTTAGCTTCTGTATTCAAATACAAGGAAGCTGTATTCGAATTTCCCAGAAAACTCAGTTTTAAACACTGTTTTGTGAATTTTAAGAGTTTGGGGAACAATGGAAAGACTTGAGATGATTAAGTATGGAATTTGTGAGATAATGTGAATTGTTAATGATTACTTGAATGTTTAAGCATTGATGTGTTGATAATAAAATTGGTTGTGTTGAGGTATTTTGAGAAATGGTGGAAATGCATGAAAATGATTGATGTCGCATACATGTTTTCAGTGAAGAGAAAACATTGCAAGTTCATGCATTGCATAGTCAAGTGGTGACCGCAATGGGCCACAGAGTTGATGCGGTGACCGTGATGGGCCGCGAAGTTAAGTAGTAACCGTGGGTTATAGAATAGTTCCGCGTGTATTAGACGGTCTGTTCTATCCGGGGTCAGAGTAGTTCCGCGTGTATTAGACGGTCTATTCTACTCGGACTACGGAGTGGTTCCGCGTGTATTAGACGGTCCATTCTATCCGTGCGAGGATTTAACTTCTGTGTATTTGGCCTGTGAGAGGCTAATACATGTAATTGTAGTGACCATGATGGTTATAGAATAGTTCCGCGTGTATTAGACGGTCTATTCTATCCGGGTTTTAGAGTAGTTCAGCGTGTATTAGACGGTCTATTCTATCCGGGCTACGAAATGGTTCCGAGTGTATTAGACGGTCCATTCCATTTTTGAAGTCGTGCTGGTCTGTTGAGCGACTGCACTGGTGCTGATCTGTGAGAGATTGCACCCTAGTCTTGAGCGCCGTTAAAGTCTGACTTATATAAATCGTGTTGGTCTGTGAGAGACTGCACGTGTGCTGGTCTGTGAGCGACTACACCTTGGTGATTTCAAGAAAATTGTTTACATGAGCATATACATATTGCATTGGGGGATTAACCGGTGGGTCACGATTGGATTATGATGATGAGTGGAAATTGAATGTGTGTGAGTACTGTTCAGAATCTGAATTTCTAATTTAATGATTGTGATTTGCTGAGGTGTTGTTTGTACTTACCATATATTTCATAATAATTGGCTGCTGTTTTGAAAAGGCGTATATGTCATTAAATTTCAAATGAGCATTATTATTTTCCCCATCATTGTCATATATTATGCCATGAATATACGTGTTGTTGTGAGATATATGCTATGTGCTTATTTGTTAATTTCGGACGGTGACCCTTGCTATTATATTGTGGACTTTGGGCTTTGCCCTCAGATGTTATCCGAACCCGTCCTACCGACAGATACACTAACGACGGAAACGTCGTTAGTTTTCCCTGATCTTTATGTACGGAGTCTACGTGGACAACGCAGAGGGACGGACGGTTGGCTGAAGACGAGACTTATAGAGGATACGGTGGAGACCGTGCTACTGTAGCTTAGTGCATGATTAGTCTAGACTTTTGTATAGGGCCTTGAGTTTTGGGAAATGTAATTTTATTTTGGGAATTAATGTATGACTTTTCCGCTGTATTTTCCGCACTTTGAAACTGTTTAGTGGCCACAGGCCGGGTGTGCTCTTTTGAAATGAACTGATGAAAATTTTATTTTAATTCCCTTGAATTAATTCTGAAAATTCTTTATTTATTTATTAAAAAAAAAAATACACTCGCGCTGTCTTTTAAACCCGGGGTGTTACAGACGTCAAGGAATCACTCTCAATAAGAGCTTCCCTATAACGTAGTCTTGAAGGTATGACTATTTCGGCCATCCTTATGAGACGTCAGGGAAGAACTCTCAATGGGAGCTTCCATATAATATAGTCTTGAAGGTATGACTCTTTAAGAATTTCTTCTAAGTAATAAATTTTCCTTCCAACTTCCATTTGATTGATCATACCAAAATGTCATAACGTTATCTTCCACCTACACAAAAACACATAAATAAAATAACAATAAAGAAAATGGCACTATTTGCCTTCTTACAAATTAATGTTCCCCCACTAACTAAACTAATAACGTAGATTGGCTGCATTCCATGTCTTTGGTACCTTTATCCCAACAAGTAGCTCCAACCTGTATGCTCCCTTCCCGACATCCTCTAGCACCCTGAAAGGGCCCTCCCATCTTGGTTGCAACTTGCTTGGTGGCTCGCCTCCCAAAACCTCCGTAGAACCAGATCTATCTACATGATTCTTCTAGCCTTCACCTTCGTGTTATACTTCCCTATTGCTTTTATTTTGCATGTTGCCTCCATAATGTGATCTTTCCTCTCTATTCATCCATGAAGTCCAGACTCATCCTTATCTTGTCCTGATTTTCTCCGTCTTTGAAAAAAAAACATCCTTGAACTTGGTTCAATCAACTTAATGGGTATTATAACATCTGATTTGTAAACCATCTTGAAAGGTGTTTCTTGGGTTAGAGGGTCAAACATGGTATGATAGGACAACATAACTATAGAGAGATCTTCTACTTATAACCCACTAGCTTCGTCTAATATCTTCTTCAATCTATTCAAAAGAGGTGAATATTTGTTTGATCCTCTAGTTTCCATAGAGTGCCAGTACATTTGCACTAGAAAATTGTGTCCCATTATCCGATGACTCTTGGTACTCCAAATCTACATATTATCTTTTTCTAGTTATTTTTTTTATCTTTTCCGTTCTCATGGTGGCAAGTGGAAATGGTCTCAGAATGTCCACTCCTCATTGCCATAATGTCCATGGTTATGTGATTAAGTGCAACACCTAGGGCATAGCTTGATTTAAATTTGAAAATTGCTAACACTTGTCGTCTTTTTTTACATACATCAAGTAGTCCTCCTTGATCATAGGCCAAAAGTATCCCGCTCTCAGCACCTTTGCCCCTAAGGTGCATCCTCTTATGTGCGTCCTACAAATTCCTTCATGTACTTAAGTCATAACGTAATCTGCTTGGCTCCTAGTCAAGTACCTTTAGAGGGGATTAGAAAATCCCCTTTTGAAGGGTTGACCGTGATGACTATATAGCTAACTGAGCACTTCCTAATCTGCTCTGCTTCATCTTTGTTGTTTGGAAGAACATTATGAGTTAGGTAGCGAATGATATCTCCCGTCTAAGATTCAAGCTCGTCTTCCGCAAAAGACATTTCGACTTGATTAATGCTCGATTGAGCTAAAGTCTCCTATATAATCGAGCGGTTATTACCGAGCTTTTTGATGTAGGCCAACTTTGCTAGAAAGTCAACCCGTGTGTTTTGCTCCCTCAAAAGATTCGTCAATTTGAAGGAATCCAACCTTCCCCCTTAGATACACGACTTTTTCCAAGTAATTTATTAGTTGAGGATCTTTTGTTTGGAAACTCCGCATAACTCGTCATGCCACCAATTGTGAGTCACTCCCCACCTCCAAATTGTTTACTTCCAATTCAATTTTCAACTTGATTACTCATGGAAAATATTTTACTCTCAGTTCACATGACCAAGCAACCATACTCCCTACCAAATCTGGTTTTTGGAGGACTTGCCTAATAAGTTGGCCCATTCTTACTATGATGGTATGACTTTGAAAGTATTATCTGAGTTTTATTGCAGATGAGATGAGGGCCAATGCCAACTTCTCAATCTTTCTATAATGCAGCTCTACCCAGTGAAATACTATACTTGTGATCCCGACCTTTCTCTTCAGCCGAAATCGAGCTGCAAGCTTTTATTGGAAACTGCCAAGTAAAATATCAGCATGAAACCATTTTTTTGTTTAATCAAGAAAATGGGGCATCACCAAGTACTCTTTAAGTTTTTGAAAAGCCTCCTCACACTCTTTGTGTGATCTTCTTCCCTGTTCGATTAACAACCATATCATCTACATATACTTTGATCTTCTTTCCAATTTTTTCCTTGAAGACTTTGTCCATTAGGCGTTAATATTTAGCTTCCGCATTCTTCAAATCGAAAGGCATGACCTCACAATAATAATTCGCCCCATCGGTCATGAATGTTGTTTTCTCGTCATCTTCTGGATGCATTAATATTTGGTAGGTAGAGGATATGCATCCTTAGGACAATGCTTGTTCAAATTAGTGTAGCAGATATACATCCTCATCTCACGTTCCTGCGTTTGTTGTTCAACATTTCGTTCCTGTAGCTCTCTCACAATGTTCATGAACTGAGTGAGGAGGGGAGTCTGACCGTCAATCACATCTAGTTGGCTTAGAAGTATTTCCAGATTTGTGTATTGCCATAATAGTGAGTTAATGTTCGTGTAGTGATCGAGCTAGTTTGAAAGAAACTTTTACCATAGCCCTACAATGGGCACGAATAATACACTGTTTACAAATATGCTAAAAGATATCTAACTCTTATTGTCTATTTTTCTTTTATAGGTGAATCTTCCTTTGGGAAATGGGCCTAAACCCATTTACTTCACCCCATATCTTTGTGGTGCCTTAGTGGATTTCGGGCTCACTAGGTTCACGCCACGAGTTGAGTGTCACACTTTTTTTATATATTGGGCTGCATCCACCTAAATTGTAATGAGCTCAATCCAAACACTCTTATCTTGAGCCGTCGTTGGTTCTCTCTGGTTTTTGATACTTTGTCTAGTCCAGTTACATGTCGCGATCCAACATTATTTTGATTTGTATAAAAAAATTAATACTGAAATTTTAGATGAATTCATTGTTCTAGTTAGGAAGTGAAGCCGCCCCACAAGAGTCAGCTTCTGTTACAGTTTAATGATTCTTAAAATTAAACAAAGACAGCTAGCTATCTTTAGCTTTCATCCGGAAAATAATTGTAGTCATTTTCAATAATTTCAATAATAAGACACATGTTTTTGGAAAGATTAGCTGTCTCTCCGTGTTGCCGGCACCCACTTCTCATTAAAAGTTTCGGTTCATTGTTTGCTGGCCACATGGCCACGAGACTTGTCATCAAATTCATGACAAACCTTACCTGATTAATTATTTAATTTTTTAAAATTTAAATAATCTCAATACTTTCCCCTTGATTGGATTTAGCCATCCAAACACACCTTATAAACTCGGATATCTATAGCAAGATCCCTTCTTAAATTACGGTTTTAATCTTGTTTTATTTAGGTTTAATTTAATAATAATGAAATGAACAAAATTGAGAATCATTTACATGAACACTAACCCGAATTGCATCTTTACCATCCAATTGAACAACAAGATAGACAAAATAATGGGAACCGTAAGCTATCTATTAATTCATCAATATATTCTGAACCGCAAGCCATACATATAAGAACAGAGATATATACAACAAAAGATCGAAAAAGTTAAATTATCATCATTACAAAAGAAAGGGGGTGTCTAATTAAACATCAACCAAATCGATTACAAGCCTTGGTTCCAGATATCAAAATGGTGTAGATCAATACAAACCATCACAACCTTCAACAAATCAACTTTAATATTCCAAAAAATAAAATAAAATAAACCAAGACCTCAACCAGACTCAAATTATTAGTAATTCAAAATTGGAAAAAAAAAACGAAAGAATAGAAAAGTCGAAATGATAATTAATTGATTCACCTCAAATAAAACTACTGATTTTATTATTAAGCTCGACTTCAACATCATGATCTAGATCCACGGAACCACGTTGAGGCCTGACACCACTAAGATGAGCTGGGGAAGTAGAAGGAGAAGAATGAACAGAAGCCATCAAAACCAAATTCCCTTCACTCCATGCCCTCCTCATAGGATATGACACATTGTTACACCTTGGCATTTTGTGTGTGCATGATTTTCTTGACTTGCTATGTAGTGCACAACCACAGTTACGGTGGTAAGGACGACGCTCCACACAGTGGTCGTAACCGGAAATACAACCTTCATAAATTGGCCGGAGAAACCCATCTGCGGCGCCGGTGGCCATGCCGATCGCCAAGAAATTGTTGTTTTTAATTAATTAATTAATTAATTAATTAATTAATTAATTATTTCTTAGCTATAGTTTGCTTTGTTGTGACAATGTGTATGTGTGCACCCACCTATTTCTTTCCCCAAAAGTTTTTTAGTTGAAGACCTTATTACAAGGGGTGGTGGGCATTTATATAAGAGTAGAAATTCTTTGTTAAATAGTTATAGTAAAAGGCATAAAAAGAGGGAAACCAAGAGAGAGAAAAAGAGAAGGAAGTTAGTTGACGATAAACGAGACATGCGGGTGTTGAAGCGCTGTGAGAGGCGTGTCTTGTGGGTCAGTTCCAAGACCAGGTACAACACACCAAATGATGCTAGTTAGTTGGATTCTAGTTCGGAAATAATGTAGTAACAGTTTCGTGTTGAATTAAAATTTGAAAAACCAAAAAAGGTATTGTGATGTAGATTTGTATCAAGAATAATAATACAAGTCATAAAGTTTTAGATGATTATTTAATTTTTTATTTTATATTATTTAAAATATTGAACTATTGGATTAGTAAGGATGAATACATTATATAGCAAAAGTAAAGATGAAAACAATGGTAAACAAAAATAATTTAAATTGTAAAACAAAATTGTATTAATGAAAGGTAAAAATAGGGAGAAAAAACAACACAGAAACTTGGTATTCTTTAAAATATCAATACCATGGATGGATACATAATAAAAAGACAACTTTGTTATGAAATTAATTAAAAAAGAGTAAGATAGATATTTTTTGTGCAAGTATTTGCCTCATTAAAAACTTGTATGAAAATTTAGTGCGACAAAACTATGGTGAAGGAAAAAAGAGTGCATACCACATTTACGTCTCACCTCATGAAAGCAATTATATTCAAGACAAATAGATCTTCTTTTTTATTAGTTGCTCAAAAGCTTTGATTGGAGGGACAACTTTGTTAAAAACAATCGTTTTATCTCCTTTGTTATAATAATCTTCAAACTAGGAATGTCTTCGATGGTATCTTCGTAGAATAATAATTTTTTCTAGAAGAAAAACCATAGGTCACTTATATATGTTGAATCATACCTTAATCAAAACACATTCTTTACTTTCCTCGTGTGGTGCTAAATTTCATTATGAGGATTAGACAAATAACCTACATTTCTAAGATACCAAAATAAAATATTAAAATATGTACAATTAACAAAGTAAAATGTTGTCTCCAAATTGAACTAAAATATGGTACTTCAAGATCAATTAATTCTTCATCTTTTAAACAAGTTCTAAATCGATATTTGTTCATGTATAGTGATCTTAGAGCCATTGGAGTACACAACAAATATGATATGTACATATAAAACCATATTACCACTTTGGCTATATAAACTTCATGATTCAAAACAATTATTTTCTCAAACTTATTTTATAATTTCAAACAAATCATTTCTTAAAAATACTTAGACAAATTATGTCATTTCTATATCCCTCGCATAGAAAATATTTACTAAGAATATTACACAATATTCATCTAGATTTTTTGAGCGCAAAACAAATACGTTTTATCACATTGTTCATATAAATTCAGCCTTGCATGGATACTAAACTTAATCTAGTATGAAAAAGTTATTGAAGGTGAATATGTCTCTTCAAAATCAATTGTAGACTTGTACCAAAACAATTAAAAATATCAATTTCATCATTCTCATTTTCTTTTTCCGCGAAAAACAATCATATCTAATTAGCTTCACATCTTCACATGTGTGAATTTCAAGTCCAAAAATCATTCATTTTGCAAAGAAAGCTTAATTCCACTTCAATGGTTTCTTTATATTTTTCAAACATTACTTTGTCTATAATTTTTAATAGACTTCGATCATGATCCTCTTTATCATTTATCACATATAGCGCTATATAGACTTTGGTCATGATTTAATATCAATAATCAAATATATATAATCTTTAATAGACTTCGATCATGATCCTCTTTATCATTTATCACATATAGCGCTATATAGACTTTGGTCATGATTTAATATCAATAATCAAATATAGCGTTATATTATATGTAAAACATTGTCAACATTGACTTCATTTATATTCCATCACATTCCATTCATGATATAATTGATTCAGATCTCTCTATTTTCATAAATTTTAGGTATCTGATCAGTTCTTCTAGAACTGAAAAGTTATGTCAAAGTACTCTTTTGGAATTTCATATCCTTTCTTCGGCCATATTTCTTTTTAGCTCATTTGCTTGTTTGATGATTTTTGTCTTTGGAATTGACTTGCCTACCACACTTCTAACGCAATTGAGACTCATTAGCAATATTAGATTCCCAACAAGGACATCCATTTGGATTGGACCATTAGCAGCTGATAATTGGTTTAGTAAACTTTGCAAATGAGTTATCTTTTGAACTTTTGGTTCAAACTAGTTTGTATGATGATCAAGATGAAATAGTAATATATTTTTAATAATCATATTCAGCTGCTTATTCACTCCCCCTAATAATGAGAATACTAATTCATCAAATTGTAATTAACAAACTCATTTGTAAAAAAATCTTCAATTTCTTGGCTCAATATACTCTATTATAAATGGAGATTTCATATCCAATATGTGTTCCAAATATTCTTTTACGACTCATCTTAGTGCATCCAAAACAATCTCTAAGATTGGGAATATTGGATTATTAACCCATAAATTGATTGTAAATTAAGGGGAGGACTTACATATATTAACTTGTTGGCTTCATGGAAATCCATATCTCAATACATGATTGCATGTTCCCAAAGTAGAATTTAAAAGTTATGATCTCATAAGTATTGGTCATACAATTAACTTCAGACATCTAAAGAATGGATCTTCCCGCCCATTTTTGCGTATGAACATATGCTACATGATTTTCAATATCAAATCCAATATAATACTTATGAGAAAAATGATATCTCAATCAAACTAATTAAACAAAAATCTCACAAACTTCTGGTTGTGAGTTGACAACAAACATACTGTTGTGGAGTTCAAGGGAACCCGATAACATCAATGGACTAAACTTCCAAGATCCCTAAAAGACCTTAACCCGACATTTCAACCCAAAACCTTAAGGAAATGAGTATATGGATCACCTCTCTTATACATCTAACATTTCTTTTCTTCCTAGTCAATGTGGGACTAACCACATACACTTGAATTCCAATAATCTCCTTGTCAAGTGTGAGTCTCCCACAACATTAGACTTGATCCACACTTGGATTTCCAACTCCTGCTTCACAACCCAACCGAACCCCCAGCCGAATCGTGACTATAATATCACTTATTGGGGAGTCTGGGGAAGCGCAAAAGCAACAAAGAAGAGACCTTGACACCACATCTCAATCCAAAACCTTAAGAAAATAGGTATATGGGTTTGCTCTCTTAAATAGCCAACATTTCCTCCATTCCTAGTCGATGTGGGTGAAGGTGCAAACACAAGAAGGGGGTTGAATTGTGTTTGTACTACTTGAATTCTTTTTCTGTTTTTGATGATTATTTGAAATCTGAAATATAATCAAGTAGAGTTAGCAGCGGATAAAGTAAAATAAACGACACAGGGATTTATCCTGGTTCACCATTAACTAGGCTACATCCAGTCCTATCACGTCGAAGGATTTTTCCACTAATTCAAAACCTTTGAATTACAACAACACTACTAACCATCCAAGCCAGTCTTCCTAAACAGTCTAACAATCCTAGACTTTTGAGGAACACAGCACCTTGACTTCACAAGTCAAGTCTTCTCCTACCAATCTAACAACCCCAGATTGTAGAAGGAATTACAACACCTTAAATCGAATTGCTAAGTCACCTGCTACTTCTTCTGACTCTTCAGATTGTAGACTCTACTTCAACAATATAGATTTACCACAAGGGAACGAAAACAAGAGTACTTGCTTCTGGAAAGCTGATACTCACAATTGACCTCACTGAAAACTCGAGTGTTTGCTTTTGGAAGTGTATGACTCTTTTACTGATTTTCGATGCTAAGTCTTCTGCCTCGAGCATCCTTTTGTAGATGAAAATTAGGGTTGCTTCCATGCTTAAATTCGAGCTGAATCTGCCCAGATTCTCTTGCAAAAATAACTTGGCCAATCGGGTTTCACTAAAATAAAAATCATATCTTTTTAGCTCCAGATTGCATTTGAAAATTCTGTTGACAAATCATGTTTCTTTTAATTTCAAAACATATCTTTTTAAGCTTCAGATGACATTCGAATTTCTCCAAGTCTTCAGTAATTTTTTAATCAAATCCCCTTAATACTTTGATCAAATCTATCAAAATTTAATCAAGTCTTCTTAGAATTTTAATCAAGTTATCACTAATTTTCATCATGATTAAATCTGGATCGTTTGATCTCCTGATCTCGACCACATCTAGACAAAATAATCTGATCTTCCCCAATTTTGTGATCCTCTGATCTCGGCCAACATTGGACCACATGATCTGATCTTCTGATCTCGGCCAACACTGAACCACATGATCTGATCTTCTGATCTCGGCCAACATTGGGCCATATGATCTGATCTTCTGATCTGGATCAAGTCTGGATTAAATCTGGACAATCATTTCTTCTGATTTGGACTTAGTTTTATACTCGGGACCATGCTATGTTCTGGTCTGGACCAAGTCACTTGTTCTGGACCAGTTATCTTCTGCTCTGGACCAAGTTTGGATTAAGTCTGGACTAATTCTTATAATCACTGCCAAGCTATCTTCTGGTCAGAATAAAGTCTGGACCAAGTCTGACTTATAATTCCTTCTGGTCTGGACCAAGTCTCCCTCTGACAAGCTTCCTTCTGGTCTGGACCAGGTCTCATTCTGGACTTTGCTTCCTTCTGATATGGGCCAAGAAAGATATCCTCTGATGGTTATTTGACCTTTGATATTTTGCCTTTGATGACATCCTCTGATATCCTTTGGAGGTGTATCCTCTGGTGCCTTCAGGATGCATCCTCTGGTACCTTCTGGATGCATTATCTGGCCTAACCTTCTGGTGACATTTCTATCCTCTGGTTGCTTCATCTGGATGTATCCTCTGGTGGTGTCATCCTCTGATTTTGCACAGCTTCTGATTTGTTCTTCTAAGTCAACATACTTTTTACATAAAATACTTTTGTTTACATCAAAACTAAGTATAGAACCAACTTGGTTCCAACATTTTCCCCCTTTTTTATGATGACAAAACCTTGTATTTTTTATGACTTATTTTGTTAGGCTCCCCCTCAGATCAACCTTCTCCCTTAAGTCTAATGCCCCAGACTTTTCCTCTCCTTTTCAACTACTTCTTTTGTTTCACTCTTTCTTTTCTCCTCTCCTTTTCAACTCCTTCTTTTGTTTCACTCTTTCTTTCTCTCCCCCTTTTGTCATCAGCTAAAAAGAATTTTTTTTTATCTTCTGGAGTACAAAAAAATAAAAGACAGAAAATAAAAGCAAAAAATTTAAAAAAGTTACTCCTCTAAAAAGACTACTTGATCTAGTCAGATATGGAGATGATGTTGAGATGCTTCTTGATGAGCTCAATCGATCTTCAGGCAATGGTTTGGTGAAGATATCAGCCCATTGATGATCTGTGTCTACAAACTGGATGCTTAGTGTTCCCTTTTCAACATGGTCTCTAATAAAGTGATGTTTGATTTTTATGTGTTTGGCTCTAGAATGAAGGGTAGGGTTTTTGGTTAGGTTGATGGCTGAAGTATTGTCACAGCATCCACTAAGTTGATATGTAGGAGTTTCTTTGTAGAACAGGGTGATATTGATAATGCCTTTTAGGTATCTTAGGATTATTTTGACAACAATTAAGTGGGATTCCCTATGATCAGCTTGAAAGCGAGCACAAACAAAAACACTAAACAAAATTTCAGGTCTAGAAGCAGTTACGTAAAGAAGGGATCCAATCATACCTCTGTATGTTTTTTGGTCTACCTTTTGGCCGGATTCATCTTTTTCAAGTGAGCAGGTGGGGTGCATGGGGGTGGCCATAGGCTTACAATCACTCATCTTGAACTTTTTGAGAAGTTCTTTAGTGTACTTAGATTGGTGAATGAGTATACCTATTTTGCCTTGCTGAATCTGAATTCCTAGGAAGAACTTAAGTTCTCCCATCATGCTCATCTGAAACTCTTGCTGCATCAAATCAGAAAACTTTTGGCAAAGAGTGCCATTAGTGGGTCCAAAGTTAATATCATCAACATAAACTTGAATGATCAGAATATCATCTTTAATGGATTTTCTAAATAAAGTGTTATCTATTTTGCCTATATCAAACTTATTTTTAATTAAAAAGTTGCTAAGTCTGTCATACCATGCCCTTGGTGCTTGTTTTAAACCATACAAATATTTTTTAAGTTCAAAAACATGGTTTGGAAAATCATAATTTTCAAAACCTGGGGGCTATTTGACATAGACTTCCTCACTTATATAACCATTTAAAAATGTGCTTTTAACATCCATTTTAAATAATGAGATGTTATTATTTGCAGCAAGGAAAGTAGGATACGAATAACTTCTAACCTGGCCACTAGAGCAAAAATCTCAGTGTAGTCAATACCTTCTTGCTGACTGTATCCTAGTGCAACACATCCTGACTTGTTTCTGACAATTTCTCCTTTTATTCATTCATCTTGTTTCTGAAAAGCCACTTGGTTCCAATAATATTCTTTTCTAGTCTTGGAACTAGATCCAAAATATAATTCATTTAGCTCTTCTTGCATTGGTAGACTCCATCTCTATCCTTCTTCTTCAGATTAGAAGATTTGTCGTATTCTTGCTTGAAGCTTCTGCTTTTTCAAGTTCTTTTGCCTGTATCAGCTTCTGGTTCTGGTAAACCTGCATAGGTTTCCTCTGGTTCTAGTAAACCAGCATCAGTTAACTCTGGTTCTGGTTAACCTGCATTAGCTTCATCTTGCTTTGACTTTTTAGGTCAAGCTATTTGTCATATAACATAATACAACTTAAATAATTTAAAAGTGAAATTAATACAACCAGAACATCAATTCTGCTTCTGGTGGTTTCTGCTTGTTTTTGAAACCACTGGAATGTTGTTTCTACTGAAGTGTTCATGTTATATGCATCACTTGATTCCTCTGACAGTTTGAAAACCTGCAGAATACTTATCCAACTTTGATTTTTAAGATCAGGCTTCTTGTTATCACAGTAAACATAACTATCAAACAGTAATAATATTTAAGGATATATAACCTATATGTCACAGTTTCAGTTTTACTCTGAAAATCCTCTTGTTTCTGATTTTCAGATTCTGAATCTGTATGATCTGTGATTAGATGGTTTGGATGAAGGGATTTGAATTCCCTTCCTGGATTGTAGTCTTGATGAATTTCACTGGAGTGTTTGAAGAACTCTCCTAATTCTGATTCTTCACTTTCGGCTGATACACCATGTTCCTCTAGTGATTCTGGAACTTATGGTGATTCTGGTAATTCTGCTTTTTCTAGTAATGCTGAAGCTGATGTGTGGGATGCTGCTGTTTGTGGCTGAACCTCTAATTATGATACTGATAGTGGTTTTGGTTCGAGTTATGGTTCTGGTTATGATTCTAGTGAGAATTGTACTGACCAGACTTTCTTTCATCAGACTCATTTTGCTTCTGTGTGGTGGAAACAGGAACATACACCTTTTTCTGTTTGTGCATTGCCAGCATTCATTGACCAGGCACCATGATTGGTGTTTCCTTCTGGTCGCTCAGAATATCTGCAACATAAACAATTTTGTTCTTTGGTACCCAAAACTTGGTGGGTCTAGGTTTGTTAGTCTTGAAAGGTTTCTTGTCTTTCCTTGATTTTATCATGGGACAAGACAATTTTGAATGACCATTCTGAGCACAAACAACACATGAAACATTAGAGGAAATAGGTTTAGTTACAGTTACAGTTTCATCACATCCTATGCCTCTTTTGCCATTGTTACTAACTGCATAAATCATAGAAGCATACTTACTTCTTTCCATACCATTTGCAATAAAGTTTTGAAAAGCTTGTTCATGCATATCAGATTCACAAACAGTATTGGAAGTAGAGCAAATATTACTTTTGAGAGTTAGGTTTTCAGAATTGAATCTGGCAACTTCAGTTTTAAAATTAGTGTTTTCAGTTGCAAACTCAACATTCTGATCCTTTAAAATATGTACTTCTTTGGTTAGAATTTTCTTTTCTTCCCTAAGAGTTTTCAGTTTTAAAGACATCTTGTTGTTGGCATTTAGAATGTTTTTAAGAGCAGTAATTAATTCAGATCTAGTAAGATTAGAGAATACCTCTTTGTTTTCATGTTCTGAATCAGTTTTAGAGTCTGTACTGGATCCATAACTTGAGTTGGTATGTGCCATTAGAGCCAATACTACTTCCTCATATGTGCTTCCAAACTTGCCGGAATGAATGATTTGTCCATTCTTCTTACCTTTTGCTTTTCTTCCAGAGCTAGTACCTTTATGCAGTCTAGAGGCAAACGTGATGTGAACCATCATAGCTATTTCTACCTCTTCATCATCCGATGATTCCTCTTCTGAGTCAGATGCATCCCATCCTGCCATCAGACCCTTCTTCTTGAATCTAGAACCTTTCTTGTGATGCTTTCCTTCTCCATGTTTGGACATTCTGACTTGATATGTCCAGGTTCATTGCATCCATAGAAGATGATGCTTTTCTTGTCATCTTCTTCTTTTCCTCTGTTGGAGTATTTTCCATTTTTCCTGGGAGCTTTCTTCTTTCTGTTTTTCCACATCTTTGTAATCTGCTTGGTTATGTAGGCAAGATCATCATCTTCACAATCACTATCCTCTGATTCTGATACAACTTTTGCAGCTTTCTTTTGTTTTGACTTAAGGGATAAGGTCTTCTTCTTCTTCGGTTCATCTGCATTCAGCTCTATTTCATGAGACCTGAAGGAGCTGATCAGATCTTTAAGACTCAAGGTATTCAGATCTCTGGCTTCCTATACTGTAGTAACCTTTGGTCTCCATTTGGTTGGTAAGCTTCTGAGGATCTTCTTTACATGATCAGCAATGGTGTAGCTTTTCTTTAATACTTTTAAGCCTGATACCAGAATCTGGAATCTGCTGAACATTGCTTCGATGTCTTCATCCTCTAAACAGCTCATACTGTTTGACCAATATGCTTGCCTTTTCCTCTTGAACCTGTTGACTTCCTTCATAGGTCAGAACCAGACTGTCATAGTGCTTTTTGTTGTTTCCTTGTTGGTGCATCTGTCAAATTCTTTGAATGTGATAGCATTGATCATGATGGTTCTGGACTTGTGATGCAGCTTGTATAACTTCCTCTGTTTGGGATTCATATCTTCTACATCCAGTTCTTCATCTTCTGGTGTAGTGGGTGCAGTGTAGCCTTTTACTACCAAGGTCCAGAGATCAGGATCTTGGGAGATGAAGAAGCTTCTCATTATGTCCTTCAAGTATTCAAAGTGATCACCATCAAATAGTGGTGGCATGTTGATGTTGCCTCCAAATTCTTCTTTGGATTATGAAATGTTGAACCCCCTTGGACCTTTCCTCCAACACTGTTAAGTGCTCAACCTTAAGACCGAGCTATGATACCAATTGAAGGTGTAAACACGAGAAGGGGGGTTGAATTGTGTTTGTACTACTTGAATTATTTTTCTGTTTTTGATGACTATTTGAAATTTGAAATATAATCAAGTAGAGTTAGCAGCAGATAAAGTAAAATAAACGACACAAGGATTTATCCTGGTTCACCATTAACTAGGCTACATCCAGTCCCTTCACCTCGAAGGATTTTTCCACTAATTCAAAACCTTTGAATTACAACAACACTACTGACCCTCCAAGTCAGTCTTCCCAAACAGTCTAACAATCCTAGACTTTTGAGGAACACAACACCTTGGCTTCACATGTCAAGTCTTCTCCTACCAATCTGAAAATCCCAGATTGTATAAGGAATTACAACACCTTGAATCTAATTGCTAAGTCACCTGCTACTTCTTCTGACTCTTCAAATTGTAGACTCTACTTCAACAATATAGATTTACCACAAGGGAACGAAAACAAGAGTGCTTGCTTCTGGAAAGCTGATACTCACAATTAACCTCACTGAAAACTCGAGCGTTTGCTTCTGGAAGTGTATGACTCTTTTACTGATTTCCGATGCTAAGTGTTCTGCCTTGAGCCTCCTTTTATAGATGAAAATTAGGGTTGCTTCCATGCTTAAATTCGAGCTGAATCTGCCCAGATTCTCTTGCAAAAATAACTTGGCCAATCGGGTTTCACTTAAATAAAAATCATATCTTTTTTGCTCCAGATTGCATTTGAAAATTCTCTTGACCAATCTTGTTTCTTTTAATTTCAAACAATATCTTTTTAAGCTTCAGATTGCATTCGAATTTCTCTAAGTCTTCAGTAATTTTTTAACAAATCCCCTTAATACTTTGATCAAATTTGTATCAAAATTTAATCAAGTCTTCTTCGAATTTTAATCAAGTCTTTTATAATATTGATATTGATGTCTACTTACAACCTCTAGTCAAAGAAGTAAAGGAGTTATAGGAAAAAGGTGTCGATACATACGATTCTTTTAAAAAAGAGATGTTTACATTACATGCAACTTTGATATGGACAATAAGTGATTTTTTGGGGTTGGGTAAACTTTTTAGGTGGAACACATATACCAAACTTGCTTGCCCATCGTGTAACATTGACTCTACTCTTCGTCATCTTCCTTAGAGCAAAAAATGGTGTTTTATGAGTCATCATTGTTTTCTTGATCCGAGACATAGATTTAGATTGCACAAGGTCTGCTTTGATGGTCAACAAGATATGCGTGGTCCACCTAAAATGTTATTTGGGCTTCAAATAATTGAACAAGTTCAAAACATTGATGTCACATTTGGTAGAAAGCTAGAGAAAGAAGGGTTGGGAAAAAGAACTTATGGTGGACGACCTACACAAGGTGTCAATCAATAATAGAAAAAGAAAATCATATTCTTTGAACTTCCATATTGAAAGGATAATCTTGTGTGCCATAATCTTGACATGATGCATATTGAGAAAAATGTGTGCGAGAATATCATATTTACTTTGCTAAACGATAGTACAAAAAGTTAAGATCATGTTAACGCAAGAAAAGACCTTAAAGATATGGGCATAAAACCTGACCTTTGGCCCAATCAAAATTGAAGAATTTTTCCAGCTGTCTTTACTCTTAATACTAAAGGTAAGAAGGGATTTTTAAACAACTTTAATGAATATCATTGTGCCTGATGGTTATTCGAGCAGCGATAAAAAATTCTAGATGCATTGATTTGGAAAATCTTAAGTTGAATGGAATGTTGAAGAGTCATGATTGTCACATATTGATGGAAGGGCAAAGTTAGAACACCATTCCTCCTCCATACTGCATGTAACAGTAACATTTCCCTTCTTCATCCCATTCTGAGTTCTGTCTGTTCAAAAAAAAAAAAAAAGAGTTCCTCAAAAGTGAGATTACTTGAAAATCCAAGCACCAAACCAGAAAATGTCCAGTAAAAAAGTTGTTCTCCTCATCATTACGGAGCTAGAGAACCCATTTTCGTAGCGGCGAACGCGAGCGGGAATTTCGCCGACTTTTGTCGCGAAAAACTGAACGAGAGCAAAAACGAAATAGAGGAAAGGGCACATTCCACTTTCTAGTTTGCATTAGGGCTGTAAATGCATACTGTTATGGCATTAATGTTGTTTCATTACTGTTTTGAAGAAAAACTGTTTTGCATGTCACTTTGAAGGATGAAAATATGCATTATGTTGAGGTTTTGACAATATGTGATGTTGCTGTTTTGGTGGTTACCTCAAAGTTGTTTTGTTTGTGTGGGAAAGCTGAAAAATGTTTTGCATGTTATTTTGAAGATGATCAAAATGCATGTTCATAAAACTGTTTTGCATGTTGTTATAAAATGCAAGAAATGCATTCTGTTGACGTTTGCTGTTATGTGATGTTTGCTGTTTTGGCTGAATACATCAGTGTTGTTCTGTTTGTGTGAGAAAGCTGGAAAATGCTTTGCATGTTGTTTTGACCGTGTGAGAATACTGGAAAATATCTTGCATGTGTTTTGAGAAATGATCCAAATGTAAACATGTAAAAATGTCTGTTTTGTGGGGGTTGTCATTCTGTTTTGGGTGATTCTGGTGTTGCTGATGTTTTCAAAAGAAAAGGATTTAGAATGATGAAAGTGCTTTTTTGGACAATCTGTTCATGATGAAAAATGCCTGAGTTTTGTGGTTCAAAAGAATGCTGAATCTGTTTTAGTGTTGTGTTGGTTTTTCAAAAGAAAAAGTTGAAAATGTGTTGAAGTTTCAGGAAAATTTCATTGAAGTTAAAGGTGTATTTGAATACGGCATGAGTGTATTCGAATACAACTTGAAAAGCTTCTATTTTATTCAAAATTTTGAACTTGTATTCGAATACGAGCTTCTGTATTCGAATACAGATGAAGGATTTTTGCCTTTGACTTAGCATCTGTATTCGACTACGACCGTGTCGTATTCGAATACATAAGTGAAATTTTAACACTGTATTCGCATCTGTATTCGAATACAGCACCCTCGTATTCGAATACAGGATGCTGATTTTCACTATTTTACTTCTGTATTCGAATACAGATTCGTGTTTTTCCAGAAAATCAAGTTTCAGACACTGTCGTGTGAACTTTAAGTGTTGGGGAACATTGGGATGGTTTGAAACGATTTAAAATGGAGTTTTGAAATAGTTTTGAAGAGGAGATGATGGGGTTCTTGAAAACCTTTAATGATGTTGGGAAAATGCTGAACACACACTGTTTTGTCTTCTCTATTCGAATACAAGTATGCTGTATTCGAATAAAGAGTGTTGAAATTGCAGTTTCAACTTCTGTATTCAAATACAAGGGATCTGTATTCGAATACAGATTCGTGTTTTTCAGAAATCCAGAGTTTTAAACATTGTTTTATAAACTTTAAGTGTTGGGGAGCATGGGAAGGTTTATGACAAATTAAAATGGAGTTTTGTGATAATTTGAAGTGATAATGATGATGCTTTTGAGACCTCTACTGATGTTGTGAAAATACTGATTTTTGCACTGTGACAGCCTCTGTATTCGAATACAAGGAAGCTGTATTCGAATACAGAGTGTTGATTCTGCACTGTTTTGGCTTATGTATTCGAATACAAGGAAGCTGTATTCGAATACAGATTCGTGTTTTTCCAGAAATCTCAGTTTTAAACATTGTTTTATGAATTTTAAGAGTCAGGGGAACGTTGGGAAGACTTATGATAATTAAGAATGGAGTTTTGAGATAATGTTAAGTGGTAATGATGAGATGCTTGAATGTTTAATTATTGATGTGATGATAATGAAATTAATTGTGTTGAGATATTTTGGGGAAATGATGGAAAGGCTGAATTTTTATGATATTGCATATTGTTTTCAGTGAAGAGAAAACATTGCATGTTCATGCACTGCATAGTCAGGTGGTACCCGCGATGGGCCACAGAGTAATGCGTAAACGTGTTGATCTGTTGAGCGATTGCACGAGTGCTGGTCTGTTGAGCGACTGCACTAGTATTGGTTTATTGAGCGACTGTACCCTGAAATGCGCAAAAGCGTGTTGATCTGTTGAGCGATTGCACGAGTGCTGGTCTGTTGAGTGACTGCATTGGTACTGGTCTGTTGAGCGAATGTACCTTGGTATATGTAAAACGTACTGGTCTATTAAGCGACTGCACGAGTGCTGGTCTGTTGAGTGACTGCACTGGTGCTGATCTGTTGAGCGATTGCACCCTGGTCTTGAAGGTCGTTAAAGTGAAACATATTTAAATTGTGCTGGTCTGTGAGCGACTGCACCTTGGTAATTCCAAGAAGTTGAATCCATGAGCATATACATATTGCATCAGGGTGATTGAACGGTGGGTCACGTTTTGGATATATGTTGATGATTGGAAATTGATGTGTGTAAGTACTTTATAAAATCTGAATTTCTGATGAATGATTGTGATTGCTGAAGTGTTAGTTGTACTTACAACATGTTTTCCATATTAATTGGTTGCTGTTTGTAAAAGCATACATGTCATGAAATTTCAAAATGAGCATCCTTATTTATCATCATTGTTATATGATATGCCATGGATATGTTTGTTACTGTGATATAAATGCTATGTGTTAATTGTTAATTTCGGTCGGTGACCCTTTACTATTATTGTGGAAATTGGGCTTTGCCCTCAGATGCCCCCCAAACCCACACTCTCGGTGGGTACCCAGACGACGGAAACGTCGCTAGATTTCCTTGATCGACATTCGCGTACTGCTTGGGCATATGACCCCCTATCAAGTAGGGCGACTTATACGGGGAGGTTGGCAAGGACGTGCAGGACCGAAGGAGTAGAGGATTACGTGGAGCATACTTATACGAGTATTGATTTTCCTGTGCCTTCCAAATTAGTATTGGAGGCGTATGGAATTTTTGATGATGCGGAGGAGCCAGCTGGAGGGGTTGAGACGGAGGCCACCGTAGGAGTGGTGACTCCTAACCCGGTGATTGGAGGGGCAGTATGTGAACACGAGGCGAAAGAAAAGAACAAAGGAAACATGACAGTGGGTGAGTATGCTGCTAAGTTTGAGTCTTTGTCAAGACATTTCAGATTTTTCCGTGAAGAGGTTGATGAACAATTTATGTGTCATCGTTTCCAAAATGGACTAAAGTATGATGAGATTCAAGACTCAGTCTTACCTTTGGGAATTCAATGTTTCCAAGCCTTAGTGGAGAAGTGTAGAGAGGTTGAGGATATGAAGAACAGTAGGGCCAACCGAGGAGGGGACTTTAATTCAGGAGGGCCTAGCCGGATGAACTATCAAAACAATAAAGGGAAGCAGGTTGCTAAGCCATATAACCGACCACAGAACAGCAACAGGGGCCTGAATCGCCTGGGGAACCAGAATTTTAGACGACAACTGGGACAAGGAGTCTGATGTTTTCGATGCGGGAAAGAGGGACATTATGCTACTGCTTGTACCATTATGAGTCCTTCATGCTACAATCGCCAGAAGCCAAGACATTTTGCAAGGGATTGCAAGGCTCCGAAGGTGGAACCAACAGTGAACCTAACTAGGGCTACTCGTCCTACTTCTAAGGGATGTGTTTATCACATGGTTGCTGAAGCCGGGAATCAATCCCACAATTTGATCCAACGAGATTGCGAGATTGCAGGTAACACACTAACTGCACTTTTTGATTCAGGGGCAACCCATTTCTTCATTGCTATGGAATGTGTGAATCGTTTGAAGCTATCTATGTCTTTCTTGCCTTTTGATTTGGTTGTTTCCACCCCTGCTAAGACTTTGACCGTAAATTTTGCATGTTTACAATGTCCTGTAACTATTCAGAATAGAGATTCTTGGTTAATTTAATATGTTTACCCCTACAATCACTCTAGATCATTCTCGGCATGGATTAGATGTCGTATAATTATGTAGTCTTGGATTGTGCTCGCAAATTAGTTCTTTTTCCCGAACCTAGAGTGTCGCTGAGAGAAGGAACTCAAGAGTTTCTATCATTGGCTAACGTGGGGGCAAAGATAGATGTGAGCATAGAAGATGTGGTGCTTGTCAAGGAATACCCGGACGCATTTCCAACAGAAATTCCACGATTACCCCCAATAAGAGAGGTGGAATTCTTTATTGATCTACACCCAGGAACTGGACCTATTTCAATTGCGCCGTATTGGATGTCGCCATTGGAATTAAGAGAGCTTAAGGGCCAAATCGAAGGTTTGTTGGAGAAAGGATTTATCAGACCAAGTGTGTCGCCATGGGGAGCTCCGGTGTTGTTGGTTAAGAAAAAGGATGGAAGTTCACGCTTATGTGTGGATTATAGGCAACTTAACAAGGCAACTATTAAGAATCGTTATCCTTTACCACGTATCGATGATTTGAGGGACCAATTAAGAGGAGCTGCAGTGTTTTCAAAGATCGATTTGAAATCAGGATACCATCACATTCGGGTAAGAGAAGGAGATATTCAAAAGACTGCTTTCAGAACCCGTTACGGGCATTATGAATATCTTGTTATGCCATTTAGAGTTACGAATGCACCAACAATTTTTATGGATTATAAGAATAGAATATTTAGCCCGTTTCTGGATAAATTCGTTGTGGTGTTCATCGATGATATATTGATTTATTCAAGAAGTGAAGAGGAACATGGAAGCATTTGCGCCAAGTTCTTGAAGTTTTACGCGAGAAGCAATTGTATGCCAATCTGTTGAAGTGCAAATTTTGGCTAGAAAAAGTGAACTTCTTAGGACATGTGATAACGAAAGAAGGAATCGTTGTGGATCCGAAAAAGATTGAGACAATCCTTGCTTGGAAACAACTTCAGACTATCACAGACATACGAAGTTTTGTCGGACTGGCAGGATACTACAGGAGATTTATTGAAGGATTTGCTAAGATTGTGGCTCCCTTGACACAACTCACTAGAAAGAATCAGCCATTTGCATGGATAGGGAAGTGTGAGGAAAGTCTTCAATTGCTTATGGAAAAGCTAACAACCTGACCAGTATTGGTCTTGCCATAACCAGAGGAACCATATGAGGTTTACTATGATGCATCTCACCAAGGTTTGGGATGTGTTTTGATGCAACACAAGAAAGCTGTAGCCTACGCCTCAAGGCAATTGAAAACTCATGAATGAAACTATCCTACTCATGACTTAGAGCTTGTTGCGGTAGTTTTTGCATTAAAGATCTAGAGACACTACTTATACGGATGCACGTTCACAGTGTTCAGTGACCATAAAAGTTTGAAATATCTGTTTGATCAGAAGGAATTCAACATGCGCCAGAGGAGATGGATGGAGACTCTCGAGGATTTGATTTTTCATTGCGGTACCACACTGGGAAAGCCAACATGGTGGCTAATGCATTGAGTAGGAGAAGTGTGTCAGTATCTTCAATGATAATGGCTAAACAACAAGAGTTGTGGGAAGCATTTAGAGATCTACACTTGAACGTAGAGTTTGCACCGGGAATTTCAAAATGTGGAATGATAAAAATTTCGAGTGGTTTACTTGAGGATATTACGAATTCTCAAGATGACGCATTAATCCAAGAGAAGAGGAACCTAATAGTGCAAGGAAAGACAACTGAGTTCAGGATTTGACCTGATAATATTTTGAGATGTAATGGAAGGATTTGTGTACCAGCCGTTGCAGCTCTGAGGAGAACAATTTTGGAAGAGGCTCATAAAAGCAAATTGAGTATTCATCCTAGAGCGACAAAGATATACCAAAACCTAAACTTAAGACATAATTACTGGTGGCCAGAAATGAAGAGGCATGTAGCGGAGTATGTATCGGCTTGTTTAACTTGTCAAAAAGCAAAAGTGGAACATCAACGACCTGCTGGAATGTTGCAACCTTTGGATATATCGAATGGAAGTGGGATAGCGTTTCTATGGATTTTATAATCGATTGCCCAAGACAAGGAGAAAGAATGGTTCGATTTGGGTAATAGTGGATCGATTGACTAAATCCGCACATTTCTTACCAGTAAAGACCACCTATAAGGTAAATAAGCTGGCGGAGATCTACATTGTTGAGATTGTGAGATTACATGGAGTACCATCGAGTATCGTATCGAACCGTGATCCAAAGTTCACGTCTCACTTTTGGGGAGCGCTGCATGAAGCGTTGGGAACGAAACTGAAATAGAGTTCAACTTACCATTCGCAAACACACGGGCAAACCGAGAGAACGAATCAGACCTTGGAAGATTTATTGAGAGCATGTGTATTGGATGATAGAGGGAGTTGGGATGATATATTGCCATTGATTGAGTTTACCTACAAGAATAGTTTTCACGCAAGTATTGGAATGGCACCCTATGAGGCTTTGTTTGGACGCTAGTGTCAGACGCCTTTATGCTGGTATAAGGACGGAGAAAGTATGATTGTAGGACTTGACATGGTGCAACAGACTACAGAGAAGGTCAAGAGGATACAAGAGAAAATGAAGATTTCACAGGATCATCAGAAGAGTTATGCGGACAAGCGTCGCAGAACTTTGGAATTCGAGCAGGGTGATCATGTATTTCTAAGGATCACGCCTACAACTGGAGTTGGCAGAGCTATTAAATCAAGGAAATTGACTCCAAAAGTTATTGGACCATACTAGATTACTGCACGAATTGGACCAGTGGCTTATCGGATTGCTTTACCTCCAATATTGTCCAATATCCACGACGTATTTCACGTATCGCAGTTAAGGAAATATATTTCGGATCCGTCACTTGTGATTGAACCAGACACAATTCAACTAATGGATAACCTGTCATTTGAAGTGTTACCGGTAAGAATTGAAGACAAGAAGATTAAACAGTTGAGGAACAAGGGAGTCCCACTAGTCAAAGTGATTTGGAATCCAACTACCGGAGATGCGACTTGGGAACTGGAGAGTAAGATGAAGGAGCAACATCCGGAATTGTTTACTGAAACGTAGTTTCGAGGACGAAACTAATTTAAGGGGGTTAGTAATGTAAGACTCTTAAATTTAAATTAAATTATGGATTGAATATCAGATGTATTTTGGAATATTTGTAAAGGTATTTAATATATGTATATTTCTATATGTATATAAATATTTTTGAGATTGAGTAAAATTATTGAACGAATGATTATTTAATTTAATTACGAGTAGTTAAAAATCGGGCAATGGATCAAGATTTTATCTACAAACAGAGTTCCGACGGGAGTATTTAGTTGCTTGAGGGGAAAGTTTAATTATAATATGTATACATATATATATAGTAAGTGAGGGGTATGCCTATATGTGCGTATGTATGTGAGAGGCAAGGGAAGGAAAAAAAAATCAGAAACACAGAATCAGTTTCCCTCACCTATCCAAGCTGCCTTCTTCTTCTTCCTCTGTTCAGTTCGGTTTGTGTTGGTAGTGAGAAGGGATACTCCAAACTCAAATTACTTGGAAATCCAAGCCTCGAATAAGAAAGTGCTAAGAAGGAAAGTTATTCCTCTCATCTTTACGGTACTAGAGAACCAACTTTGGTAGCGACGATGCGAGTGGGAGTTTTAATCGCGGTAACGTAAACGAACAAGAAAATGTAACAAAGTTAAGGGGCACCTTTCCAACTTTCTAGATTGCATATAGGGCTGTAAATGCATGTTGATGGATGATTGTTATGTGATGTTATGTTCTGACCATGAACTGCCTTTGCATGTTGTTATGAATGAATAAACTGCACGTGGTTTATGTTTTGTTGTTGTCCTGTTCTTGTTACTGACTTGGTTGATGAGTAAAATGAATGTACTGAGATATGGCTGTACTTTTTTGTGGTTGTTGTTGAGGGTAATGTTCTTGCTGTTGTTGTTGACTTGTTCTTGAGTGGATGATGCTTTTATTGTTGTGTTGTGGTGAAAGAAATCATTCTTGTTGTGCTGTTGATATTCTGGGTTTTGTGGTTCAAGAAATGGTGGATGTGTTGGTTTTCAAAGAAAAGAGTTTTGAAACTTAAGTGAATTTTCTGGAAAATCCCAATATTTTTGAAGATGTATTCGGATACGACACTGGCGTATTCAAATACACTTATGTAAAAATTCAGTTTTTATTCAAATTTTGAACCTCGTATTCGAATACGACACTCCGTATTCGAATACAAATACGTCACTCCGTATTCGAATACAAATACGTAATTCTTGCTTCTGACTTAGCATCTGTATTCGGCTACGACCTTGTCGTATTCGAATACAAAATTGTTGTTTTTGCCACTGACTTCGCATCTGTATTCGTCTACAACAACCTCGTATTCGAATACTGAAGTGCTGATTTTGCCACTGTTTTAGCATTTGTATTCGACTACAAGGAAGCTGTATTCGAATACAGATTGTTTTTTTTTTAAATTCTAGTTTTAAAATTGGTTTATGCACTTAATGATTTGGGAAACAATTTTAAGGCATATGACAAACTATATGAAGTTCTTGAGATGGTTTGAGGTGGTGATTGAGTGTCTGGGTTTCAGATTGCATTTGCATACTGTTTTCAGTGAAGAGAAAACATAGCATGTTCATGCATTGCATAATCAGGAGGTGACTACGATGGGCCACAAAGTTGATGCAATGATCGTGATGGGCCGCGAAGTTAAGTTGTAATCGTGATGGGTTATAGAATAGTTCCGCATGTATTATACGGTCTATTCTATCCGGGTTTCAGAGTGGTTCCGCGTGTATTAGACGGTCCATTCTATCCGAGCTGCGAAATGGTTCCGTGTGTATTAGACGATCCATTCTATCTGGGCGAGGATTTAACTTATGTGTGTTGGGCCTGTGAGAGGCTAACATGTGTAAATCGTGCTGGTACGTGAGAGACTGCACGTGTGCTAGTCCGTGAGAGACTGCACCTTGGTAATTCCAAGAGTTGTGTACATTGGCATATACATATTGCATTGGGATGGTTGAGCTGTGAGTCATGATTTGATATGAGCGGATGAGTGTAAATCGATGTGTGCAAGTATCTCATGAATTCTAAGTGCCAAATGTGTGTTGTGATTGTTGATTGTATCTGTACTTGCAACATGATTTATATGTTAAATTGGCTGTTTTGCAAAGATGTAGATGTTATACATTTTAATAAGCGAGCATACTTATTTATTACTATTGTCTTAGCATTGGAACATGCCATGAATGTATTTGTTATCTTTGACATAACATCTATGTGGTAATTGTTAGTTTCGGTTGGTGACCCTTTACAATTATTGTGGAAAATTGGGCTTTGCCCTCAGATGATACCCAAACCCGTACCATCAACGGTTACACTGATGACGGAAACGTCGTTAGTTTTCCTTGATCTTCACGTACAGAGTATTTGTGGACAGCGCAGAGGGACAGACAACTGGAGTGAAGACGAGACTTGTAGAGGATGCGGTGGAAACTATGCTACTGTAGTTTTAGTGCATGATCAGATCAGTTTAGTCTTGTTGTATAGGGCCTAGTGCATGGTGGATGCATTTATTTGTTTTGAGATAATTGTATATCTATTCCGCACTCTGATAATGTTTTAGTGGGTCCGTGATCTGAATTTAGTGGGTCCGTGATCTGATAAAGTATTAATTCCCAAAATTAAATTACTTGGCTATAATTATGATGTAATTATTTAACTACTTTTTTCGTTTTGGATTACGACGCCATATTGTTTTGAAATGGTTTAATTTCAATTTATTTAGGTGGTTTAATTTTAATTCCTTTCAATTCTTTTGAATTAAGTTGAAATTCCTTTATTCATTTTGAAAAAAAAATACTCTCGCGCTGTTAAAAATCGGGGTGTTACAATCAACATGTATCATTAAAGATTAAGAGATTGATTCACCATTAAAGATTATCCTAAGTTATACGTGTAATTTATTTATGTGAATCCTTATATGAAGATAAAAAGAGCTAAGGATATCATGATTAGAGTATGTCACATAGACCTTTAGACAATATAAAAGATTCATGTATTAATCAAAGGATGAACAAGTTTGTCTTCTTCTGGGTGTTGACTTTTTATCATAGTATTGACTTCCATCAAAGAGTTGACTTTGAATCAAATGCTTGACAGGATTTATTAGAGGCAGACAATCTCTTTATTGTCACACTTATTATAGGCAGAATGATCATAGCATTGTTTGCATTAACAAAATCACAAGAGCATTGCTTGAATTAACGGAATCACCACAAGTGTGTTTTAGAGCGTGTTCATCAGACTCAATATGAATTTTAGAGCGGAGTCTTGGTATTCCTTTAACTTAGTTCAAACATTAGAGGATGCAGCGTAAATTCATTCAAAAAAAACTTGATCTGGCAACGACATAGTTAAAGAGAACATTAGTGCTTTACATTTTTCCCACAACATAATTTGTTATCCTCAAAACGAGTAAGGGTCATGAAGGTGCTGGAAAACACAAGAAAATGGGGTTCGAATTGTGTTTTTCCATTTCTAAAAGATACTTCGATTGATTTACATAAAATTGTCGTTTATCAAAACATTCAACTTACTCTTATAAAATAGATTTAGTCATAATAAACTTGAATCATAAATAGCTAAGATGAGAGAAATAGAAAGAGATAAATGACACACAAATATTTTTATAGTAGTTCACAGCAGACTATTGCTACATCTAGTCCTCCCCTTACATAAAATTTTCCCCTCAATACAATCGAGGACTTAATCCACTAATGCAAGTTCTTGAGTAGTTTTCTCTACCTTCTCTAGGATGTCATCGTCTGAACCCTTCTTCAACTTTTTGGCAACCTGTCATTGTGGTTTATGATTGTTGTTGTACCATTTTAGGTACCCTTTAGGGGTGAGAGAGTTGTTGCGACTATCAGGATAATTTACATCAGTTCTAGTTTGTGTCTGAATTTACACAAAGTTTGTTTTTGGGAGTCTAACTCTCATTGAGAGGGTGTTACATATCAAGTCCTATATCAATTCAAGTGTGTGAAAATACTTTGAGTGATCTACATCAATATTAAAAACTCTCTATTGACACCTTGCCTTTTTCATTCTGTCTGACATACTTGATTGACTGAGTTCTTCTTAAATATAGTAAAGAAGTATCCGTTGAGAATATTATAGTTGGGGATCTTCATTCAACATTTAAGGCAGATTAGTCTTTAATATATATCCATATATATCTTCCTAATTTATTCTACATATCCATAATTTGAGAAGGCGTATTGTAGTGAATATTACTAATAGAGGTTGTCAGACAATTTAACGAATTGAAGATGTTGACTAGAGGATAAACATATTTGTCATCAGAGTCAAATGATACAATGCTTGTCACGGTAATTAGAGGCAGATGATCATTATGCTTGACACGTGTATCAAAGGCAAATGATCATTTTGCTCTATACACTTTATCAGAAGCAGACGATCATTTTTAATGATACCATTTATCAGTTAGAACATTCAGATCATTGCTGGTATCAACTGATTCATTGGAGGCGTATTTGAGAGCACGTTAATTAGAGGTGACACAACTTTTTTCAACTTCTTCAGAGTCATTGAGATCTTTATTTAGTAGATTCTCTTTTCTTTGTTCATCAGAGGATCTAGCTTCTATTAGAGCGCATACTTGTAAAAATTTGACTTGAACTACATATCGCAATACTTCTTATTGCTATATTACGACTTGGTTTATTAGTAGAGATAGTTACTTGTTCTTTATTTTTTGTGTTTAACATTCTTGCTTTATTAGTGGACATAGGTGATAATACTCTTTGTGTTTAGAAACACTTAGACTATTATCTCAAATTTAATTGTTCTTTAATTTTTTATGTTTTTGTTATTATCAAAACATCCACCAGAGGGTTGTAGCTAAAACGACTTTTGCACTAACAATCTCTCCCTTTCTGATGATGACAAACACCAATAAAATTAATGAACAATTTTCCTTCACAAAGTAGGGTTCATAGATTCCAAGTACATTAAGCCTTTGGTTTTGTATGTAGTCTATTAATTAACATTCCACAATTCTCAGGAAGAAAAGCATTTGAATTATTGTTCTTCTTTGGATGCCAGCCTAATGGAACAGACCATATTTTTTTAGGGTGTTAAGCCTTTCAAAAAAAGGATGAATTGCAAGACATTTTCATATATGCAAGTACTATGCAAAGAGACATTTAGATGCATATGCAGCAGTACAGATGTTGCAACACATAGATACAGATGGTGCAACAAAAACTGATGTAGAGGACACTAAACATACGATGTAATGTAGATGTGAAAATGATGCAAGCATACAAATGCATATGATGTAATGCAGATGCAATGAATGATGCAGATGCAAGCAGATAATTAATTGTATTACTATATCTTCCAATTTTATCCCACTTTGTCATTATAAAAAGGATGAAATTATAGAATTTATAGTAAGCAATCAAGCACAATAAACACACACAATAAATACAGATGTTTAATCTTGAATGAGTTTTTTAAAAGAAACACGAAAGAACAAAAAAATAAAGGGTAATATTTCATTAATATGAGGACCACAATAACAAAGCAGACACAACAAAGAAAATAAAAGGTAACTTAAAAGAAAAAACTAATCTTATAAATAATTTCTAGAGACATCTAAGGACATGCCTCAAAAGTTCAGCTACTTCCTCCATTTGAGAGGTGAGAAGGTCGAACTTGTGTTTGACTTCTTGTTCAAAAAGAATGTCACTCACCATCGATGCCACTTCAAATGGTGGAATTTCCTTCTTAGGAGAGGAAGGTGACTTCCTTTTTCTACTAGAAGACTAACCAAAATCAATAGCAGAATAGTTTGAGAAACATAAAGGATGAACAAAAAGAAAAAAACATGGAGTTGAGAGAAGACGAAAGAGACACCAGTAGGAGAAATGAAGGCCTTTGAGTTATAAATAGCTAGATTTATCGAGAAACAAAATCAAAATGTTTTGGAAAGAGGTGACATAATGATGAGGGAATGGAGGAAATTGAAGAGTGAGACAAAGAACGAACCCATAGTTTGACAGACACTTTAGGACACGTTGGACAATTTAAAGGCACAAGGAAGAAAAGGAAGAAGATGAAGAGTTGTGGTTGAGGAAGATAGAAAAATAATAGTGTTTAAAGAATAAAAGAAAGAGAGGAAATAGTTTTTTTTTAAAAAAAGCAAAGAAGATGAAGAGAATTTTGAAAAAGAGAAGAGATGAAGAGAAAACAAGAGTCAATAGAGAACCAAACAAAATAGAGGAGAAAAACAGGAAGTTCAGAAAAGATGCTAACAATATTCAATTCATAACTCATATTACACTTGTAAGGCTATCTAAACCTGATCCATTAATTTATATTACATATTAGGTTTGAATCACCAATTCATATTACATAAATATATTAAGTTTCTTTATTTAACATCTTCTTCAGTAAGAGTCTTCCTACTTTATGAATTGTCATACGTCACTAAGGAAAAAAAGATGTAGTCTTCCTTTTTCTCTAAATATTTTGATTTTTCCTATGGTACTTTCTTTGAATATAGATTTAGAGTCATAATCTTCCGAAGATAAATCTTTCATAAGATTTTAGTTGCTCCAACCTTTCTTCGTTATTTATGTTAATTCCATCCAATCGAAAATATACAAAAAAAATGAGGCACAAGTCTTTCTATGCTCTTTTTCTTACTTCCTCTTTGTACTTATGGTATATAGTTAATGAAGCATAATCTTCCAAAGATAAATATTTCATAAGATTGTAGGTGCTCCAACCTTTCTTCGTTATTTCTTTTAGATTCCATCCAATCCAAAATATACAGAAAAAATGAGGCACAAGTCTTTCTATGCTCTTTTTCTTACTTCCGCTTTGTACTTAAGGTACATAGTTAATGAACGATATATTGATACCCAAGGGTTTTATAGAGTGAACCTTTGAATGCATTTTTTGAACCTTCTTGTTTAATCCATTCTATTGACCGTAGTTCACAAATGTAGTGATTTCAATATTTTTGAACATTTCACCATTGAGGTTGACCAGTTCATATTTTAAGAAAACTATGGTTTTTTTAACGGCAAAATGTAAGAAAACGATCACTTAGGAAGATGAAGACTTAATAAAGAATGAGATATAGAACATGTTTTTCCCACTAGGGTCTCGGGTTTAAAACATTTTGGATAAAAAAAACAAGGATTTGAGTTGGGAGAGAAAAGTTATTAACGAAAAGGATGATTTGGAAAGACACTAAAGAAGATAGAGGTTTAAATAAGCTTTTAAGGGAAAAAAACATAGATTTTATCGAAAGAGATCAAAGAACAATTTTCAAAAAGAACACAGGTGATACAATCTAGGAAAGAACAACACAGCCCCAAACACTTGGGACTACACAGACACATGATAGGATCGATAAGAAAAACACAAAGATGCAAAACATATAGAACTAGAAACATAAGAAAAGCAGGTTTGAATTGTGTTTTATTTTAAAATCATTTCTAAAAAGAGTGAACCAAAGTAATGAAAACAGATCAGATAAACACAATAAAATAACCAATTTATTCTGGTTCACCAACAACACGGCAGTTACGTCTAGTCCCTTCAACCTGATGAATTTAATCCACTAATTAACCACGGAATTACACTTCCGCTTAACACCTACTAGTCAAATTGACAGTGCTCGAGTCTTCTCTATATTCTAGCTTTGTGCAATCAAGTTGCTGAGGGATGAAGCCATTATTGGGCTAGGTTACAAAAGAATAGGTTTAGGTTTTCTGAACATAATTTATCACAAGATGGTGTTTACAAAGTTGTATTCTCAAAAACATTTCTCAACACTATGTAAAACAAACATTAAGAGTAAGAGCTCAAAGATGGTTGTATTATACTTATTGCATTGCATTGTTTCTTATGCTTTTCAAGTATGGATTTCACGTTCTTTCTTTAAGGTTTCTAGCCGTTGTCCTGAATGCAAGAAATTAGAATGTATCATCTACTTTTGTATCAAATCATCTGAGATTGATTCTCCATTAAAAAAATGTCAAAACTAGTCCTTGTAATTGATTTCGTGTATCTTGGTGTGAATACATAAGGGGTAAAGGATTCGATGAGTGTGACACCCTAAACCCCAAAATAATATATACTAATTTATACCATTTTTTCATAAAAATTTGCAGCAGATAAATAAAAACTCTTTTAGAGTAAAAAGAAACTATTAAAAGTCATTTAAGATATCACATTTCTCAAAATACAAAAGGAACACTTTAAACTTTTGTCTTCCTATAAAACAGTGCAATCTTTATAAACTTGATTTAACTAGAATTTCTTAATTTAATTGCAAAAACTTACTAGTACTTATAATGTTTTCATACAATAAGTCGTTTTTAATTAAATAAATAAAATACACCTTATGACTTTCATTCCCGATATCACCTATCAAAGTAGCGCTTCTCTCAAACTTGAACTTCAAGACTCGTTATCCTTTGATAACTGCGATTTCCCAAATGCAGAGCCAACCCAATCAAACACTAACAACTAAGTTGGTGAGTTTCAAAATCATGAGGGTAATATAATATCAGTAAGAAGAACATTAAATTAATCATAAATAAACCATATCATTACACAAACATTCTTCAAGGAAAAACATCACATTATAAAGTCAAGATTACTCAAGGAAAATGAATACATCTCATTATAACATTAAATCATCTAATAGAAGTTATTATCGCAAACGATACATATTAATCACAACAAAACAATCACAAGAAAATGTAATGCTATGCATGAGCTTAGACTCTACTTCACAATTGGGTACCATTCTAACTCTGAAGTACTCGACTATGAGGGTTGATACTATGCCACCACCCAAGTGGAAAGACAATTCAAATTGGCTCTATCCTCAGAGATCCCCTCAACTTAATCCGATACACATATACGCGATAGTCGAGGTAAACGTGTGGTCCATGGTAGCGTTCGACATTTGGAGTGCTGCCTCCAAGTAGACCGCCATGGTCAGGCTCATTCAATTGTTTTTCATTGAAATCACTAGGCTTATCAGGCCAAACCTATATATAAAAAAATAATCTCGACTTCAAAAATTCTTATCAACTTCAAATATTCCCAACATCTATTTTTTGCCCTCGTTAGCCTAGACTACTTCATTAAGAGCATCACTTTTAGTACAAATTGGAATCATAACTATTTGATCAATTATGAGGTTACTTCAATATTCTCATTACAAATTTATAACATCATTATCATTAATCATACATCATCATATAAACTCATCACAAATTTATAACGTCACTATCTTCAATCAATCATCATCATCATCATCATCACATAAACTTATCACAACAATATCAAATACCACACAATTATCGAAAATTAAATCAATCAACACCTCATAAAAATTTCTATTTTACATTTTAATCTCACAATTCTCATATTTCCACATTAATTAATTTACCTCTCAAAGGGTTACTGCAGTACCTAGCGAGCCTCAGATGAATCTTTGGAAAATACAGTTTTCGCGTTCATCTCATTATATATTATACGCATGAAGTCAAATGCCCTCTCACCCTTTACCGTAGTTTGATGCTTTCATATGATATAAGAATCAGAATAATTGTCAGCAACTATGACATGTTGACAACACAAATCGAACGAGTCCAAAAACATGGACGAATTTGCAAAGGCAATGAAACATGGCTAATAATTTACGCAGAGCATAAAAATTAATTGTTTATAATAAATAAAAATATTAGGAGAAGAAACATATTCAAAACGACATGATAAAAGTAATCAAAAAAGGCATCACCAACGTGTTGGAACACCGACAGGGTCTGACGTCAACTTCAACGAAACATGTAAATGAGTACTACTTTTTGAAGGTTTCAATGAGAGGAATCCAAAACCAAGGAGGGTTTTTAGGACGATGAACGTGTCGGCCAGAATTCGAGAAAACAATCGCGACAAGGGTGGAAACCCATTTTTTTAAGTGTAACGGTTTGTGATTTCAAGCATCGGTAACAGAAGAGGGTGTTTCATGGAGTCCAAATATGGTTTCGTCGTTGGTGATAGTTGAAATCTTGACCAAAAGGTGGAGCTGTGATTTCTGAAGTTGTACCATCCATAAGTAGATGACCCTTGTTGTCCTAAATTCAGTTTGCGACAAAGGAGAGGAAGTTGTTCCACTAAGTTAAAACATCATTAGGATCTAGAGTTTGTGCATTTTTATTTCGGGTGGAGGAGATTTTAACAATAAGGAAGGTCTAGAGGTCTGGGATGCCAGATGGAATAGATTGTTTGGAGAGGACGTTGTTTCACATGATGTATCAAAGACAAGGTCGACAAGAGTTGGCGTTAACAGGCGTGTCTTCTTGAGGAGTGGGATGGAGAAAAGGTGGTGAGATGGGTTCAAGTACTAGGGTGGACGAGGGAGAAGGTGGTGGCAAAGTAGTGGAGAGGGTAGGTGTTGGTCCTAAGTTCTAGGCTTGTGAAGGAAATGAAGGGTTTTGAAGCATTGGAACATAGGAGACGTTTGTAGTTTAGGGGATTGAGGATGAAATTGATGCCATTGAAGCAGGAGATGTTTAGACAAAACAAGAAGTAATGAGTTTGCAAAGAACAAAAGTGTGGGAGTTGTGAGTAAAAAAAAATTTAACAGCCAAAACGATTGAGTTTTCAAAGACTGTACTAGATGCATATGTAAGACACCTGTCAGAGTACCACACTCTACAAGAATAAAAACTGTTCATATTCAAGATTAATTGAACTTAGATTCACTAGAGGCACAAATAAATTCAATGTGATCAACGATAGAGCAAACATATTCTTAACCATTCACTATCTTTTTCCAGAGGCAAGGCATACGAAGGATTAAACATAATTCTTTGATAAACAAAATCTTTATATGTTTCTTTATAAGATTGAATTTGTCCTCAGCAAGGGTTTTTGTGAAAATATCAGCCCAGAGATGATTTGTGTCGACAAATTTAATGTCTAAAATACCCTTCTAGACATAATCCCTTATAAAGTGATGTTTAATCTCTATATATTTACCTCTAGAGTGTAATAGAGTTTTTTTTATTAAACATATGGCTGAAGTGTTATCACAGAAGATAGGAATGTTACCCTCATAAATTTTGAAATGTTCAAGTTGATGTTTTATCAACAACTATTGAATGTTGCGACTAGCTGCTGAGATATACTCTGCTTTGTTGTAGATAGAGCAATAGTGCCTTGTCTTTTGCTTGACCAGGTGATCAGATTGTCACCAAGGAATGCACAACTTCCACTGGTGCTTTTCCTTTCTAGTTTATCTCCAGCATAGTCAACATCAAAGAAACCTAGTATCTTGTACTCAGAGGATGGCTTATAACACATATCATGGTTAGTAGTGCCTTTCAGATATTTAAAGATCCTCTTAATAGCGGTTAAGTGAAATTCTTTAGAGTCGGACTAAAGTCTGGCGCGCACACACACACTAACCAAAATATCAGGTCTAAAGACAGTTAAGTAAAGGAGGAAACCTATCATTGCTTTGCATACCTTTGGATCTACCTTTTTACATGACTCATTTTTAACAAAAGAATAGGTTGGATGCATAGGTGTGACCATTGGCTTACAATCATCCCTTTTAAATTTATTAAGCAGTTCTCTTAAGTACACCTTATGGGTTTTGATGAATTTGAATTCCAAAAAAGAATTTTAATTCTTCCATCCTGCTCACCTCAAATTCATTTTGCTTTAGCTTAAAGAATTATTGATAGAGCTTGTCGTTAGTAGAACCAAAAATAATTTCATCAACATTCTTAGATAATATTCTAAATAAAGTAGTATCAAGCTAGCTTCTAGCAAAATCATTTTTAATAGGAAATTGCTTAGTATGTCATACCAAGATCTTATAGCTAGTTTTAGACCGTACAAAGATTTCTTTAGTTTGAAGACATGGTTTAGAAATTCATCATCCTCAAAGCCAAGAGGTTGTTTGACAAACACTTCTTAATTTATGTAACCATTTAAGAAAGCAATTTGCACATCCATTTCACATAGAGTAATTTTATTTAATACAGCAAAAGAAAGTAAATATGTAATAGCCTCTAACCTTGCCACCAGAGTGACAGTTTTAGTGTAATCGATACCTTATTGTTGATTGTATCCTTGGGCTACAAGTCTAGCTTTGTTCTAACCACTTCACCTTTCTCATTGAGTTTGTTTATGAAAACCAATTTTGTTCCAATTGGCTTCTTTTCTTTAGGTTTAGGGCGAGATCTTATACGTAGAATTGATTTAACTCTTCTTGCATAACCAATACCCATCCATCATCTGATAGCGCTTCTTCTATGGATGTAGGTTCAAATTCAGATAGTAGTCCAAACATAGACGTTTCCTTGAGAGTGGATCTGGTTTTCAAAGGATTATTTGTGTTTCCTATGATTAGAGAATCTATATGTAAGGACTTGTTTTTCCATCCAAGTTTGGATTCTTGATGCTTTTTATCTTAGTTGTTAGGTAGATCTTCTGATTCAATTTGGACTCCCTTTGTTAATTCCATTGTTTTATCTGGTTCCGCTTATGTATCAGGTTCCTATCAAATCTGTAGATATGAGAAGTTTACATCTACCTTTGACTTTTTATGGTCAAGCTTTTTGTCATCAAACATGACATGGATTAATTCCTCAACAATCAGTGTTTATTTGTTGTATACCCTATAGAGTTTAGACCTTTTAAAATATCCCAAAAAGATGGACTTTTGAGATCGTGAATCAAACTTGCCAAGATTGTCTTTGGTGTTCAAAATATAGTGTACAACAAAACTAATGAAAATATGAAATGTTAGGCTTTATTCCTTTCCAATATGAAAATAAGGAGTCTTATTGAGAATAGGTCTAATATAGATTCTATTCTGATTATAAGATGCAGTGTTCACTACTTCTGCTCAAAAATTGATTAGCAATGTTCATTTCATGAATCATGGTACGTGCCATCTCCTGAAAAGATTTGTTTTTCCTTTCTACAACACTATTCTATTAGTATGTTTTGGGAGAGGAAAAATTATGTAAAATATGATTCTCTTCACTAATGTTTTTAAAAAATTTATTTTCAAATTCATCTCTATGATCACTATGAATCACTGTTATACATAAACCTTTTTCATTTGGCACTTGTTTGACGAAGGTAGTGAAAACCTTATGTGGCTCATCCTTGTGTTTTAGAAATGTTACCTATATCCATCTAGAATAGTCATCAACAATAACGAGTCCATACTTTTTACCACTGACAGAAGTAATACTTACATGGCCAAATAAATCAAGATGTAAAAGTTCAAGTGGTTTAGAGGTGGAAACAACGTATTTAGAAGAAAAAGAAGATTTTGTTTGTTTCGCTTTCTGACATGCCTCACAATGAACATATAATTCGTACTTAACATTTGACAAGCCTCTGACTAATTCAAGTCTTTTCAAATTTGAGATTAACCTCAAAATGGCATGTCCTAATCTTTTGTGCCATATCAGTTGACTTCTTTTGTGCTTAGAGACATAAGATAACTGACTCCTTATTTGTTTAAATTAGATAAGTTTATTTTGTAAATGATGTTTTTCCTTTGGCCACTAAATAGTATGGATCCATTTGTTTGACTTATTGACTTAGAAGACTTTGGATTGAAGACTACATCATAACTACTGTCACTTAATTGACTGATGCTCAGTAAGTTATGCATTAGTCTTTTTACAAATAAAATATTCTTAATAGAGGGAAGAGAATCATTACCTACTGTGTCTTGGAGCATGGATTTTTCTCCGGTCATGTGTCACGAGCATCCACTGTCCAGGTACCATTATTGGTGTTTCAAGATTGTTGCTAAGGATATCTACAAGATAAATTATATAATTTATAGGTAACCAAATTTGGTTGGGTCCTGGTTTGTTAGTTCTTAAAGGTATCTTGTCTTTCCATGTTTTCAACATAGGAAAAGTTATTCTGTTGTGGTCTTTCTTATTATAGTATGCACAAAAAGTATCAGACTGAGTAAATCTTGGATTTTCTTTAGTTTCTTCAAAGCCTATGCCACATTTATTATTTCTGTTGACACCATGGATCACAAAAGCTTGTTTAATTATGTTTATGCCATTTGCAAGAAATTGCTGAAAGGCTATTTCATAATCAATATAATTGCAGACTTTATCCTATAAAGGTTTTGAAACCCTTTCTTTTAGAGTTATATTTTCCATTTTTAGGTTTTCAAAATCCTTTTCAAGGGAGTTGCTTTTGTTTGTTAAGATGTCACGAGCTTTTCTAAAAGAATTATGTTTTCAAGAAACCTTATGATTCTTGTTGAGAAACTCATTTAACATACCTACAAGTTTACTGCGAGATAGGTCAGAGAATACCTCCATTTCTTCATCAGCAAATTCAGATCATAGTAAGAATTAGAGTCAGAGTAAGTATTTTCCATGAGAGCCATGCTTGCATGCTCTTCATCTGCACCAGTTTGATTTATCAAAGTCATCCCAACTACCTATAAAACCTTTCTTCTTATCCTTGAAGAATTTCCTCATGGATTTTCCTTCTCAACTTTAGGAAATTCTAATTTGAAGTGACCTGGTTCCTTGTATTCAAAGCAAATTGAGCTTTATTTTCTCTAGATTTTCATTTCCTTCTCTACTATTTTGCAGCTGTCTGAAATCTCTTTTGAGAAAATATTTATTTCTGTTGTTCCATATCCGCTGCATTTTTCTTGAGATAAAGAACAACTCTTCATCATTTAAGTCATCATTCTGAATTTTCCATTCGCTATCCTGTGAGTCTTTTGTTGCTTGCAAAGCATTAGAGTTAGTCTTCTTTCCTTGGGATTTGAGAGCCAAGGACTTTAACTTCTTTTTGGGCTCATATTCAACTAGTTCCATCTCATGGTATATGAGTGAACGCATCATCTCTTCCCGAGGTAGTTTATTTAGATCCTTAGCCTCTTGAATAGTCGCCACCTTTTGTGTCCATTTTCCAGAAAGACTTTAGAGGACCTTTGTGACGTGGTCGATAATTATATAGCTTTTCTGGAGAACCATCAGTCTAGAAACTAGGGTTTGGAATCTAGAAAACATTTTTTAAATGTCCTCATCTTCTTCCATCTGAAAGACTTCATACTTTCTGACAAGTAGATTTGTTTTGGCTTCCTGTACCTGCTTGTATCCTTCGTAGTTAAGAACCATAGCATCAAAGATACCCGTAGCTTTTTCTTTGCTGCTGCATTTTTGAAACTAATTAAACGTAATAGCATTCATCGTGAAGGTTATGGCTTTGTAATGCATTTGGTATTGTTTCTTTTGATCAATATTGAAATTATTTCTTAATATATCAACACCAGCAGCAGCTTTTGGAGCCTTATAGCCATCTTCGACTATGTCCTAAAGTTCAGGATCATGCGATATGTAGAAGCTTATGAGTCTATCTTTCAAGTACTCAAATCTCTCTCATCCTAACAGTTGAGGCCTATTAACGTTTGCACCTATAACTTCTTCACACAACTAGCCATAAAACTATATCTTAACTCTAAAACGGTTAACTTCTCAGCTTTGAGATCCAACTTTGATGGCAATTGCAGAACTAAAAACACAAGTAATGGGGTTTGAATTGTGTTTTCTATTTAAGATCTTTTTCGTGTGGCTATACTAAAGTAAAGAACACAGAGCAAGAATGTAAAACCAGAGTAAAGAGACACAACCGATTTTTCCTGGTTTACCACCAATATGGGTTCTACGTCCAATCACTTCAACTTGAAAGATTTAATCCACTAATTCACCATAGAATCAAACTTACAG
The DNA here is from genome assembly GCA_037974295.1 of Cicer cuneatum. Classification (NCBI taxonomy): domain Eukaryota; kingdom Viridiplantae; phylum Streptophyta; class Magnoliopsida; order Fabales; family Fabaceae; genus Cicer; species Cicer cuneatum. The sequence continues at coordinate 30,046,046 of JBBPBO010001984.1, read as the reverse complement.
TTGAACACCTATTAGTCACACAGACTGTGTTCAATATTTTCAACCTTATAGCTTAGTACAGTCAAGTTGTCGAGGAAGGCAGCCACTACTAGGCTAGGTTATAAAATAAAGGTTTAGGGATTTTCTGAATTAGCTCTTGCAGAGAGTGTTTACTAATTTGTTCCTTCAGAAATTTTTCTCAACACTAAAGTGAAAATGATTGATAATGAGCAAGAGTGAATATGTGCTTATAGATTGTGCGTTACTTATGTTTATTTTGAGGAATGTTTTCTTTTCTGACAGTTGTTCTAATTGCAAGAAATCAACATAATTCATCATGTATCATATCGTATCTTTTTAGATTGCATTCATCAGAGGCAATTGAAACAAAACGTTTCTTGCATTACCAGACTTAGAACGTAGGGTTGAAGCAAAGTCTTTTTTTCCTTTGTCTTAGTCCAATTATCAGAGGATACGTCATTAGAATCTATATAATTCACTTTATCTAACACCTGCACATCTAATCAAAATGTTAGTGCAATAAATTGTTCCCATAAACCATTTTGTTTTAATCAAAATAAGTAAGGGACATATTTCTTCAAAACAACATGGTTCTAACAGTGAATGTCTTACCATTATCGAAATTTCAAAAATGTATTTCAACTGATTTTTAAGAAAACGTGCAAGATATACTTGTTGTTTAAATTTTAACAGATGTCGAATGCCACCAAAATTTAAATACAAACTTTATATATCGATTACAATAAGTATCTAGTCTCATTATATTTTTCTATGCTTAGTAACAAAAATTTTGTAGGATAGAAATTTATTCGCAAAATTTTTTAAGAGTTTAATTCATAGATTTATTATTAATTTTTTCAGTTACAAACAAATTTATCCATTAGCGAAATGCGACTCATTTAATGAATGAACTCAAATACTAAATTAGATGATGTGACTCGTTTATTGAGGGGTTAGTGAAAATATCTAGATATTTTTGTACTATGTAGTAAGAATTTGAATGGACCAAAATCGGCCACTTCACTATCTCTTTTTCTGTGTAGTCTAAAATGACTTGTGTAAGAAGGATTATATGGGAAGCGATGGGTTAGTAAGATGGGAAATGATAGATCAATTCATTCATCGGAAAATAATTTAATCGAATTACCGAGGATTATTATTGAGAAACATTTTACGATGTCGTGCATTATAGTTAATTTCATCTGTCAATTAGTTTGCAACGAGAGTAGATATTTTAACTAAAGTAGATCTAGATGTGAGTGGTGTGTGCAAGAGTGGTTTGATGGTATAATGATGGGTTTGGGAAAAATATCTAGATATTTTCCTTCTTTTGTTCACATGTAGTAAAACATTCATGGGTGTTTTTCTTGTGATAGTAAGCATTAAATTGTTGAAATTTTTTTGCCCACACTTAATGTAATTTTTCGCCCCCTCCTTCACTCATTCACTTCACTTCATTTTATCTTTCTCTCACTCAAGGAAAAAAAAATAGCTCACGCTTCTCTCTACTTCTCACTCACTAGTAAGAACACAAAAGCACTTAGAAAAATATCCCTTCCATGATTCAAATCCATTCATCTTTTGATCAAGGTTTGTGAATCAAAACTTGTCCTCTCATTCTCCTCTTTCTATTGATGTTAGTGGTTAATAAGAAAAATTGATTTCTTATGTGCTAAGGGATTGTTTATTTATTTTTCTTTCACAAAGTTATAGATCCAAGTCTTGTACTAGTAGATCTAAAAGAACATTTGATTTCATGGACTTTGAGTTTTTGAAAAAGAAATATGGTTGGAGTTTTGAAAATTTCTTTTGTTAATATTGTAGATCTATGAGTTGTGATAATAGATCTCAAAGAAAAATTTAATATTAAACATTTTATGTGTTTTTCAAAAAATGAACCATGTTGAATGGTATCTTTTATTTAGTAAATGTTGTAGATCCATTGGTTGTAGTAAAGGATATAAACAAAAATGTTGTTTTAGAATATTCTAGAGTTTTATAGAAAATTTGGTTTTATACTAGAATGATTTTTCCTTCACAAATATGATAGATCCATGACTTGAGATAGTAGATATAAAGGAAAACTTTGACTTTTGTTAAAAAAAATGAGTTTATGTTAGAAATTGTGATCTTTATGTTTTCGGTATCTTTGATTATTGAAAAGGTTCTAAGATGCATATTTAGAACTAAGTATGAAATCAAATTTTGAAGTGAATTTTTTTCCTTGCTAAACCTTAATGGCTGAACCTAAACCTAGTAGTTAGTGTTTGGGATTCCAAATTTTTTCTTGTGTACAAACAGGTGATCTTGGTTTTAAAAAGATATTGAAAATATTGGTGTTATTGAAATATGTTTTTATACAAATATTGGTGTTGTAAGTGAGAGTTGAAGATATTTGAGGTTATGTTGAAAATTTTGAACAAAAATAAGTATGACAAGTGGTTTTAAAAGGAAAACATGTATGGTTGATTTATCAAAAATAAAAACTAATTGAGTGTATAAAACATGTTGTGATTTTCAACCCTTATGTAAATTTTCAAACGCAATCAAGTTGGGAATTTTGAGAAAACTCTAATCTTGAACAATTGTTAAGTGTTGTAAGTTTGAAAGATTTATGTGTGTGATAATTTGAAAATAGTCTTTGTATGTCAAATGATGAGATTTTAAAGTTGTGTTCATTGAATGTTTATGAAAATTTTAATGCGAGAATTTTATGTAAAGAACATATTTTGTCCTATGTTGTTAAGCATAAATATTTATGTTGAACTTCGATAATTTTGAAAAAAAGATTGGAAATTTTCAAAGTATGGCATAAGCATTTTCTAAAGGATTGGAAATTCATTTTTGCCTAATGATCGAAACCAAGTGTTTTTTGAAATTAGGGAACCTAATTAGGTAAGAAAACTTAAGGGAAAGCCCAACCCAAATTGATTTGGATAGTGGTCGAACCTAGGGTTCATTTGGGGGTTGTTTCAGAAACTTGTATTGATTAACTCAATTGATTGGTTTAAGTTAAAAGGAAATTGAGAGGTGTCGTAGGAATCGTCGGATAAGTTATGCTGGCTTAACGTAAGTGCTTGTGTAATAAAGCGCTGTCAAGGTAAGGGCACTTTCTAATCATATTATATATGCTTGAATGCAGAGTGTGTCTGTATGCATGTTCTCTGTGCTAGTGATGAATAAATGTGCACATCATTGTTTATGTATTTGATGTAATTGTGTATTCATAACTGATAACTTATGTGTTTATTATGTGTTATGAATTTTATTGATGATAAATTGTCACGATTATGCTCTATAAAAAAGTGTTGAAAAATTATTAGTGTTAATGAGTATTAAATGTATAGTCTTTTAGAAGCTACATTGACATAATAATTTATGTGAAAGAATTAAGTATGCTCATGCATTTCATAGTTAGTGGTGACTATGATGGGCCACAGGGTGGTATCACGTGGTTGGATGGTCCACCTTATCTTGTTGAGGATTATTGAGTTGTGTTGGTCCATGAAAGACTGCCTATAGTAAATCATATTGGTTTGTGACAGATTGCACCTCAGTAAATAGTATTGGTCTGTGAGAGGATGTACATTTATGATCTACGTCCCTCGAATAGCGTTTTAAAATTCTGGAATAATGTGTGCTAGAATATAAGCATTGAATTATTGTTCTTGGTCACACAAGTCGTGTTTTTTATACGATGATATATAATGCATGCTTGTTTATCACTTGATACCATGCCATGTTACGCTTTCCTACTTTGTAATTCCGAATATATGATGTTTTTAGATTGTGGCCCTCTACTATTATTATGGATTGGGCTTACGCCCCAAGTTCTTTTAGTTTTCAGTTGTGCAAGATTGCAATATCGAAGACGTGGTAGAGCGATGATTTAGATTGGCGATCGGAAGCCGCGAGCCTTGATGCCACCCGTGGATCCTCATTAGCCAATCATCCTCAGTTAAAGGTCAAGACCAGCTTAGGTTTTATTTAAGCATTTTACTTATTCTATTCCTTTTGGAATTTTGTTGTTCCAATTAAAATTCGTTATCTAAAATAGTTGTGACTATTATTTTCGTCTATGTGAATTGTTCAATTGTGAGTAAGTTAGTTGTATCGAGATCATTTTAGATAATACAAGAGTCACAACCAGAAATCAGAATAGAATTGAAAGAATTTTCAGAACATCTATAAACAACTCTTAGAAGAAGAGATACAAAAAAGTTTCAATCTATTGTTACAAAAAATAACCAGATAAAATACCTTTAAAATACATTGGAAATGAGATGAAATTGACATTTAAGAAATAGATGTTTTGCTATAGCATTTTATCTATTCATATAACAATTATACATTAATTCATACTTTTTCACTAGTATTTCCAGTAGTAAGGGATCTTTACTCTTACACGGTAAATAACATACATTATTTCCAGTAGTAAGGGATCTTTACTCTTACTCATACATTAAGGTGTTGCAAAACACAAGAAATGTGCGGGGGATGAGGGGTTTGAATTATTTTTGCCATTTCTGAAAGATACTTCAATTGCTTTACATAAAAATGTTCTTTATCAAAGCACTCAGCTTACTTGTATAAACTAGGTTTAGTTAGAATAAGGTTGAACCGTAAAAAACTAAGATGAGAAAAATAGAAAGAGATAAAGGAAACACATATATTTTTATACTAGTTCAAAACAGAGTGTTGTTACATCTAGTCCTCCCCATATAGATAGATTTTGCCTCAATACAGTCAAGGACTTAATCAACTATTTCACTTAACAACATATAGTATTCTTGACTCTGCCACTTCAGGCTTCGAGTATTTTTCTTTACCCTTCCCAAACAGTCATTGCCAGAACCCTTCTTCAACATATGGGAAACCAGTTGTTGAGGTTTTAGAATCGTTGAAATCTGATTTAAATCAGTCAAAGTTTGTTACATATCAAGTCATATATCAATACAAGAGTGTGAAAATACTTTGACTGATTTACATCAATTCTAATAATTCTTTATTGAGAGGATTTTTCATTCATACTTTTCTTTTAATATGTTCTTGGGTTTTTCATCAACTATTTCAATTAACAGCATATAGTATTCTTGACACTGCCACTTCAAGCTTTGAGTATTTTTCTCTACCCTTTCCAAACAGTTATTGCCAGAACCCTTCTTCAACTTATGTTCTTGGATTTTTCATTCATACTTTTCACTTAATATGTTCTTGGGTATTTTAGAATTTCTCCATAATGCATTTCCTTTGTCATTCTCTGTCACATACACGATTGACTAAGTTCTTCTTAAATACATTGAAAAAGTATCCGTTGAGAATATTACCGTTGGAGATATTTCATCACCATTTAAGGCAGATTAATCTTTAAAATGTATCCATTCATATCATCATGATTTATTCTGCGTTCCTTCAATTTAATAGAGGATGTTACATAGATTTTCAGTCAATTTAATGGATTCAAGATGTTGACTAAAGGATAAACAGATTTGTCTTCTTTAGAGCGCTGACTATTCATGTCGTTGACTTTTTAGAGTGTTGACTTTCATCATAGTTAGATGATACAATGTTTGTCACAATTATCAAAGGCAGACGATCGTTTTGCTTGTCATTCTTATCAAAGGCATACAAATATTTTTCTTGATACACTTTATTAGAGGTTAACAATCATTTTGCTTGATACACTTTATTAGAGGCAAAAAATTCAGATCATTGATTATATTAACTAATTCACAAGAGGCACATTTGAGAATGCCTTCATTATTGTTAGACACAACTTTAACGGCTTCTTCAGAGTCACTGGGAACTTTGTGTAGTAGATTTTGTTTTTCTTTTCACCAGAAGATCCAGCTAATATTAGAACACATACTTCTTATTCTTTGACTTGAACTACATATCACAATACTTCTTATTGTTATATTACAAATTTCTCTATTAGTATAAATAGTTAAATTTTTATTAGGTGATAATATTATGTGTTTAGAAACAATTAGATTGTTATCTCTAATGTACTTGTAATTTATGCTACCTGAAAATGGATATTCATTAATATAAATCTATGTCTTTTAACTTAATATGCATAGAGGATTGTTATATTTGTTTTTGTTATCATTAAAACATCAAATAGAGGATTATAGCCAAAACTACTTTTGCACTAACAGGTCATAGTTCTTCAAACCTACGTGGCTCTAACATAAAGATCTTGTTATTATTACTAACTCTAGCGATGAAGCTACTAGTGGAAATGTTAATAGGCCTCCCTTGTTTGATGGGGAATGTTTGAGTATTGGAAAGACTGGTAGAGAATTTTCTACATCTCAAATGATCCTGAACTTTTGGACATAATCGAAAATGGCTATGAAGCTCCTAAAGATGACACTAGTGTTAAAATATCTAGACAGAATATCAACGTGACCAAAAGAAAGAATACAATATGCATCACAAAGCCATAACCTTTATGATGATTGCCATCACCTTCAAAGAGTTCAAAAAATGCAGCAACAAGGAAATAAGAAAAAGCATTTTCAATGCCTTGGTTCTCAACAATGCAAGAAATAAACAACTGCAGGAAGCTAAAGCAAATTTGCTTGTCAAGAAGTACAAACTATTTCATATGGAAGAAGAGGAAGACATTGGGACAATGTTTTATAGATTCCAAACCCTAGTCTCTGTGACACCTTAAACCCCAAAATAACATATATAATAATTTATACTAGATTTTTATAAAAATTTGCAATGGAAAAATAAAAACTCCTTCAAAGGAAAAAGAAATTTTTATGAGTTATTTTGAATATAACATTTCTCAAAATACAAATTAAACACTTCCAACGTTTTTCTACTTTTAAAACAGTGCAATCATTATGAACTGGATTTAACTATAATTTCTTAATTTAATTCAAAAAATTACTACTACTTATAAGATTTTCATACAAAAAGTTGTTTATAATTAAATAAGTAAAATACAAATTATAACTCTTAATTCTTGGTATCATCTATCATAGCGGGGTTTCTCCCAAAATTGAACTTCAAGACTCATTAATCTGTAATAACTGCGATTTCGCATACAAAGGGCCAAGCCAATGAAACATAAAAAATGAAGAAGTCGAGTTTTGAAATCATGTTGATAGTATAATTTGAGTAAGAAGAACACGCAATTAATCATAACAAAATCGTATCATCACATAAACTTTCTTCAAGAAAAATCATGATAAAGTCAAAATCACTCAAAGAAAATCAATACATTTTACTATAACATCAATGTTGTACCATTCTAACTCTGAAGTACCTGGTTATGAGGCTTGATACTATGCCACCACGCAAGTGGATGGACAATTCAAATTGGCCATGTCTTCATAGATCCCCTCAACTCCACTTGAGACACATATACGCGACTATCAAGGTGAACATGTGCGACATGGTAACTCTCGACATTTGGAGGGCTACCTCCAAGTAACCTAGGAATTCCCCAACCGAATACCTCTAAGGAAAAACAATCTTGTCTTAAGGCTCAACAATCAGTTGTACTTCCCCGAAATCACTAGGCTTGTTAGGCCCTATCTATATGATGACAAAATAATATTCACTTCAAAAATTTTCAACATCTACTTTCTCCTATCGTTGGCCTATGATACACCATTAAGACCATCATCTCAAGCTCAAATTGGAGTCACCACTATTTCATCACCTATGGGGTTACTTCAATATTCTCATCACAAATTATAACATCAGTATCATTAATCATACATTCTCATCATCATCACATAAACTCGTCACAAATTTATAAAATAAGTATCATCAATCATACACCATCATCATCACGTAAACTTATCATAAATTTATAACAGCACAATCATAAATCATACATCATCATCATAATCATCACATAAACTTATATTATACAATACACCCATTTTTTATTATCACATCTCATAAACTCGTCGAATCAAACATATACACAAAATTCATTCAACACTCAATATCACAATAATATCAAACACCACATATTTAACGAAATTAAATCAATCAACACCTTATAAATGTTTCTATTCCACATTTTAATCTCACAATTTCCATATTTGCACATTTATTTATTTATCCCTCAAAGGGCTTCTGCCATAAGTAGCGAGCCCCTAATGAATCGTTGTAAAATACAGATTTCTTGTTCATCTCACAATATATTATATTCATGAATTCAGACATTCTCTCACCCCTTAACTTATTTCTACGCTTTCACACGTAAATACAAGTCCACAAGAAAAAACCTTTATTCTTTGACTCCTTGTCTATCAATCGATCTAACTTGACAATTTATGGGTAAACGTCAAAAATAAATTATGAGAACAAACTCAAAATGTAAATTTCAAAATTATGTCAAGTAAACTTACCCTAAATCAGAAAATAATCAGTGGATAATATAGCTAATGTTCAATTGGTCATTTTGGCGTTGGTTTCACTCAAATCAATCTTATGGTGAAGAAGAACAGTGCAAAATAACGAATTATGTAAAAAGAGAAGTCGGGTATTTCAGAGAGAAATTGGGATGGTTAAAAATCTGAGAAAATATGTTTAATTGACTAACTCAATGAATCAAACAACATACTGAAATTTGGGCAAAAACGAAGGAAGTTCTTCTAGACTGTTATCGATCATCAAAACCAACTTTTTTCCTTTTCTCTCATGTTGTTGCTGCGCTGCCGTTTGTTTTCAATATATCCCGCATTTCCTCTTTCTCATAATTTTCTTTCTTTTTGTTTTCAATCAATTTTTTTTATTTCATTAGGTATTACTGATTGGTCTAACCCATAAAACACATTTTACTCCTCTCTTTTATTTTCTTAAATGAAACCAACAATTATCAAAACTAATTTTTTAAGATTTCTTGAAACACAATTTCATTACTAAAACATTACTAATATTTTATAAAGTAAAGTAATTAAACAATTAAAATAGTTAATCTTTTAAAAATATATTATAATAACTAAAATTCTCATACTCATAATTATTACCACAATTATTATATAATTATTATTTTTGAAGATACTTACATTAAAATACTACCATCTTTAGAAAAGAAAAAATAAATAATTATAATATCAACAATTTATATTAATTACTAAATCGCAATAAATAGGTATTAAATCATCATACCGTAGCAACTATATAAAAATAAAGGAAATCAATATCAATATTACTAATATCTCAAGATAATTATTTATAAAGAAACAATTAAAATAAGATATATTTAGAAATAATTAAATATAATTAGGTGTACATTTAACATTAGTCAAGTGCATAAGAATATATCACAATAATTAGGAATGCACATGTAGAGGTAAAATTGCCTAAAATCTTATTCTTTAACATGCTATTAATTTTAGAAAAATATATAAAAAAATAAAATATAATTTTTTTTATATTGTTCATTTAGTCTAATATGTATAAAATTAGCACATCATATAAAACATACATATGAAGAAAATTAATCATAAACTGATCAACAAATATTGTTAAATAATATAAACACCAAATTATTTTTAAAATATTATTTCATTAATAGAATAGTTTATTATAAATTTGGGGTGTTACACTACATTTGATCATGACAAGAAGATCCTCAGAAGTCTACCTAGCAAGTGGAGACCAAAGGAATATGCAATTCAAGAGGCTAAAGTTCTTAACGAATTGTCTCTACCCATGAGATTGAACTAGTGGAAGATGAACCAAAAAGGAAATCAAAGTCGTTGGCTCTCAAATCCAAAGGAAAAAAAATAAACTCCAAGACTATGCAAGCAAAGGAGGACTCAAAGGAAAGAGAATTAGAAGATCAGATTGAAGACTTAGATGATAAAAAACTATCATTCATCTCAAAGAAAATTCAATGCATGCAAAACAACAACGATAAATCATTTCCCTAAAAGGATTTCAAACGATCAACAAATAGAAAAGAAAGTAAAAAAAATTTGAAAAGAAGAAAAACACCTACTATAAATGAAAAAAGAAAACAAGGACACTACAAATCAGTGTCCTAAGCTTGATAAGGGAAACTCTCAAAGAAAATATTTCAATATAAAGAAAATGAGTCTTATGGCTACCAGTTGATGAGGAAGTTGAGGTACTATCTGATCTATGCCTCAATGAACACATAATTATGTTTATTGAGTTTTTGAACAAGAATAACAATGTCTCCTCAAAACTAAAAAACCTCATAAAAGCTCATTCTATTTTAACAAGTAAGTACAACTCCTTAGAAAACAATTTTAAATAACTAACAAAATGACAATCTAACTTCGAAGGAAAATATCTCATATACCTCATAAGTACTTGTAATTTTATTTATTATGAAAAAGTCTTTCAAGATTTTCTAGCAAATGTCGTAGATAGAAGAAAGTAGCTTCCTTCATCTATGGTGTTAGCTGAAACAACAAAAAAAGTACTGGCGTTGAGAAACAAAAGGAAACTTCAAAGTTTAACTCACCTCAAACTGTTTGCTTATATTGTTTACAAAAATGTCATGACAAAAGAACGTGTCCTATGTTGAAAGCATGGAACGACAAGACATATTTCAAAACTAACAAACCAGGACCCAATCAAACATGGGTACATAAAAACAAAATAATCTATCTTGCAGATATCCTTAACAACAAAGTTGAAACCCCAGTCATGGTGCTTGGGCAGTGGATGCTTGCAAATCATGACGAGAGACAAGTCTCTGCTTCAAAACATGACATGTAATGATGGACTAGTCGACGAATTTGGAGGAAACCTTGAAGGGTAAGATCATAGTGTGTGGCACAGTAGGTAATGGTTCTCTCCCATTTAATAAAAACGTTTTCCTAGTAAAAGGACAAATGTGTATCCTATATAGAATAAGTAAATTAAGTGAAGATGGTTATGATATTGTCTTTAATCAGAAGTCATGTAAGACAACTAGTAAAACAAATTGATCTATACTTTTTACTAGTAAGAGTAAAAACATTGCTTACAAAATAAAGTTATCAAATTTGGAAAAAAAAGAAATTAAGTGTCTTATGTTAGCGAATAAAGAACAACTAATCTGGAACAAGAGATTGGGACATGCAAACTTTAGATTAATCTCATAGTTGAAAAGACTTGACCTAATAAAAGGTTGGCCAAATTTAAAATTTGAGTCATGTGTTCTTTGCGAGGCATGTCAAAAAGGGAAACAAACTAATTATCCTTTGCTTCAAAGAATGTTGTCTCCACTTCTAGACCACGTCAACTTTTATACATTGATTTATTTGGTCCAATAAAAATTGCCTTTTATGACTATTCCAAGTGGACTTGGGCAAACTTCCTTACACACAAGTGGGCATGGGTTAAATAAGAATGGACTCGTTATTGTTTATGACTATTCCAAGTGGACATGGGCAAAGTTGTTTACACACAAGGATGAGTCACATAAAGTGTTCGTTACCTTTTGCAAACAACTGCAAAATGAAAAAGGTTTTCGTATTGCGTCTATTCATAGTGATCATGATGGTGAGCATGATGGTGAGTAAAGGTTTTCGTATGAAGAAAATGGTATACTACACAATTATTTTTCTCCTAAAATAGCTCAGCAGAATGGTGTTGTAGAAAGGACAAATAGATCTCACTGAGAAATGGCACACACCATGATTCATGAAAGAATGTTACCAAAATAAGACTTGTTCGAAATAGGACACCTTATGAACTGCAGAAAGGAATAAAACCAAAGTAATCAACTACCTCTTCTGACTCCCTTAGATTGTAGACTCTACTTCAACAACTTAGATCTAACACAAGGGAAAGAAAAACACGAGTTCTTGCTTCTAGAAAGCTGGTACTCACAATTAACCTCACTGAAAACATGAGTGTTTGCTTTTGGAAGTGTATGACTCTTTTGTAATTTTTCGATACTAAGTATTCTGCCTTGAGCCTCCTTTTATAGATGCAGATTAGGGTCTCTTCCAAGCTTTATATTTGCTTTCGAAGATAACTTGGGCCAATCCTGTCTTTAATTAATTCTGGAACAAATATTTCTTCCCGCCAATAGCTTCATGATTAAATCTGGACCATTTGATTAACTGATTTCAACCACGCTGGACTAGCAAACTGATCTGCTGTGATCCTCTGATCTCGGCCAACACTGGACTACACGTTCTGATCTTCTGATCATCTGTTCTCAGCCAACACTGGGCCATATGGTCTGATCTTCTGATTTCGGCCAACACTGGACCATGATGCTTAAATCTAGACCCTTGATTTGAATATCTTCCCTCTGATCTGGACCAATTCTGGACTGGGCTTGGATTGAACTGAAATTAACTCTAGACAAAGAATATTTAATTCTAGACATTTACCTCTTGATCTAGATCAGGTCTAGATCAATTTGAACATCATTTCTTCTGGTCTGGACTTAGTTTTATACTCCGAACCAAGTTATCTTCTGGTCTGGGCCAAATCTGGACTAAGTCACTTGTTCTGGACTAGTTAACTTAAGCTCTGGTTAAGTCTGGATCAAGTCTGGATTGTTTATCATTTCACTGCCAAGTTATCTTCTTGTTAGAATAACTTTTGGACCAAGTCTGACTTATGAATTCTTCTAGTCTGGATCAACTCTCCCTCTGGCAGGCTTCCTACTGGTCTGGTCCAGGTCTCCTTCTGGACTCTTGGAGTATCCTTTGTTGCTTTCAGGATGCATCCTCTGGTACCTTCTGGATGCATTATCTGGTGACTTGTGGAGGTGTATCCTCTGGTCTGATTTTACCTTCTGATTACTCATCTTCTTCCTCTATTGGCGTCAGCTTCTGCCTCTGAGAACTTCGTCTTCTGGTGGCATTTAATATCGTAATTCAAGGTACAAAATAAGATTACATGGAGTGCTTTTGTAAACATCAAAATCCTAAGTACTTGGAACCAACTTGGTTCCAACAGTTTAAAATATTGTATTCTTATAAACTATTTCTCAACACTTAGACAAAACAACATATGGAGAGCAAAAGTGCTGAGACGGCTATATTGTGCTTATTGTAGTGCGTTGTGTTGAACTAGGTTGGTTCTAGGAACAATTCCTTTATCATGTTTTGATGTTAACAAAGGTACTTTGTGAGAACAATTTATTGCACTAATGATTTCATTAAGTGTGTAGTAAATAGAACCATGAAATGGAAAAAATGATATCAGCGGAAGTGAAAGTGAAAAAGACAGCGAAAGTGAAAAAATGATATCAGCAGAAGTGAAGAAGATATCTGAGTCAAGTGAAGTCAAAGGAAATCAACACAACATTTAGACTCTGGTCATTACATGCACTGTTGTGTGCGCACATTTTGCTAAGAAGATTTGCCTTGAAGTGTTTGCTCAGTGTGGCTCTGAAGCTTCTATGCGTCTACCTCACTTTGAAGCTTTTATTCGAGTTTCCTTTGAAGCTCATGTTCCGCTTGCTCTAAATACTACAATTTGTTCCAAGATGTTGCCTTTGATAGAATGCCTGCTTAGAAGATGCAACAAGGCGAAGTTGCATGTGCCACTAATTCTAAGTCATGCAGTTCTGTCTCTACCTCTGACTACTTGAACCATGAAACACAGTGTCTGAATTCGATGATCAATTTATGTTCTGATGAAGAAACTCAACGGCTCTGATGGTGATTGAGTTGTTTCATGATTTGATGGTCCAAAAACAAATCGTGATATGTTCCCGCTACTCTTAAACAAGTGTATGAAAGAAGATTGAAGGAGAATTATTCTAGAGGATTTGGTTAAAGATTAGTTTTGGAATAAATCAAGCTTCAATGGTCATATTCCTAAACCATATCTATCAAGGTTTATTTTCCATGAAAATCTCTGTTAACCTCACACAAGGAAGGTATGCTCAAAGGATTCAACTAGAATTATTTTCTAGCTTTATCTGGATATTCTCATACATAATCATTTTACAAGATTTCATTGAAGGTTCTTTTTGGAATTAATTAAGCTTCAACAATCATATTCCCAAACCATATCTATCAAGGTTTATTATTTGTGAAGATCTCTGTTGACCTCGCACAAGGAAGATACGCTCAGAAAATTAAAGGAAAATTGTTTTCAAGCACTATCTTGACATTCTTGCAAATAATTATTCTATAAGATTTGGTTGAAGATTCATTTTGGAATTAATCAAGCTTCAACTGTCATATTCCCAAACTGTATCTATCAAAGTTTATTTTTTGTGAAGATCTATGTTAACCTCGCGCAAGGTAGATACACTTAAAATTTGTTTAGGACACTATGGAAACCCTAATTCATGCTATATAAAAGGATAAATTCTACAGAAGAATACAAACAACTCAAAAAACCTTATGAACGCAAAAAATTATCTATGTTTTCAATTTCAAGGTTTCAGTTTAAAAGCAAAGGTACTCATTTAATTTATATTACATAGTGCTTAGTGCTATATTTTCACTGTTTAATTCATTGTAATCGTTCTGCTTAGAAAAGCAACACATTACCGATTTTCACGCCCTCTATAACCCAGCTTGTTAGTGGCTATTTTGCTTCAATGACTTCTAGGCTTTTCAAGTTGGAAGTTGAGAAGACTTGACTTGTAGGGTCAAGGTGTTGTAGTGCATCAACGGTCTGTAGGTTTCATGCTCGAAATGGATAAGACTCACTTGTAGGATCAGGTGTAGTAATTCAGGTTTTGAATTAATGGATAAGTCTTTCATTGTGAGGGGATTAGACATAGCTTCCATGTTGGTAGAGAACCTGCATAGATCCTAGTGGTTTTCCCTAAGCCCTGATACATTGTTTTATTGCTTCCTCTATTATGTTATATCTGTTCAAGTATCCCAAACTAGAATTTTGAAAAGAAGTTTTTAATAAGGAAAAACACAATTCAACCCCTTTCTTGTATTTTTACACCTTTAATTTTCATCATTGCTCGGTCTCAAGTGTTTTAGAAAATATCCATTTTTCAACATGTCTAGTTTGGTGATGAAGCCTCAAGAGGAAACATCAGCAAACCACTTCCGTTTGATGGAGAGCCCTTTGAGTACTAGAAGCACAAACTCGTCAATTTCTTTATTTCACAAGATTCTTATCTTTGGGATTTGGTTAAGGATGGGTAAACTACTCCTACCAACGAGGATGGTACTGAAATTTCTAGAAAAAAGATGAATGTTGATCGGAAGAACTAGTGTAAAATGCATCATAAGGCCAAAACATTAATGATAAATGCGATCACATTCAATGAGTTTTACAAGTACACTAACAATGAGACTATTAAGTGTATCTAACATGATCTAGTTCATACCTGTGAAGGAAGCAAGCAGATCCAAGAAGCAAAAGTTAATCTCTTGGTTAGAAAGTACGAGCTTTTTCACATAGAGGAAGTTGAAGATGTTAGGACTATGTTTTCCAGGTTTTAGACTTTTGTCTTAGGGTTAAAAGTGTTTCAAAAGAGCTACACAACTGGATATCATGTCAACAAGATTTTTAGGAGTCTGCCCAACAAGTGAATATCATGTGACGTCACCAAAGGATACCACCAGAGGATGACGTCACCAAAGGATACCACCAGAAGACGTCACCAGAGGATGCCACCAAAGGATGTCACCAGAGGATACGTCCAGAGAATGCCACCAGAGGATGTCACCAGAGGATGCCACCAGAGGATGTCACTAGAAGATACCTCCAGAGGATGCCACCAAAGGATGTCACCAAATGATGTTACTAGAGGATATGATCAGAGGCAAAAATCAGAGGATATCATCATAGGAAAAAATTAGAGGATATCATAAGAGGCAAAAATCAGAGGATATCATCCGAGGCAAAAATCAGAGGATATCATCTGATGTAAAAATCAGACGATATCATACGAGGCAAAAATCAGAGGATACCTTCAGAGGACATCATCCGAGGCAAACATCAGAGTATGAAAGAATACTTGTCAAGAGTCGTAGAAGATTTGATTCAAATTCGAAGAAGACTTTATTGAAATTTGAAGGAGATCTGATCAAAGTCTGAAGAAGATTTAATTTCAATTTGAAGAAGATTTGGTTCCAATTTAAAAAGGAAAAGAATCGCGTTGAAAAATTTTCAAAAGAAATTTGAACAAGATACAAGTTGAAATTAAACGTGGACCAAGTAAAAGCCTAAATCACATCTATAAATAGAGACTTCAGGCCGAAGAAGAAATCATCGAAAAACAGAAAAACTCAAGCTTAAAGTCCAAATTCGTCGTAGAGTTCAAAGAGAGAAACACTTGTGCGAAAGAGAAACATTTTCTAAGTGTTCTTTTATTTGAGTGTTAGAGTTATTGTTATAATCAGCTTTCCAGATGCAACTACTCAAGAGAGTCATTGTTATAATCAGCTTTCAAGAAGCAACTACTCAAGAGAGTTATCGTTATAATCAGCTTTCCAAAAGCAACTACTCAAGTTCCAAACCTTTGTATCCAACCCGATAGTGGTGTAAGTTCCTTCTTCAATCTGGGGTTGTTAGATTGTTAAGAAAAGACTTGGCTTGTAGGGTCAAGGTGGTGTAAGTTCCTTCTTCAATATGGGGTTGTTAGATTGTTAGGAGAAGACTTGGCTTGTAGGGTCAAGGTGGTGTAAGTTCCTTCTTCAATTTTGGGTTGTCAGATTGGTAGGAGAAGACTTGGCTTGTAGGGTCAAGGTGCTGTTGTTCCTAAAAAGTATGGAGCTGTCAGGCTGTTTGGGAAGACTGGCTTGGAGGGTCAGGTGTTGTGTAATTCAAAGTGATTGAATTAGTGGATTAAAGCCTTCTAAATGAAGGGACTGGATGTAGCCAAGTTAATGGTGAACCAGGATAAATCTTTGTGTCCAAATAATTATGCTTTTATTATTCGTTGCTGCCGAATCTGATTGCATCGTCTCCAAGTAATTTATATCAACGTTCATCAAATCAGCAAAAAACATTCAACTTTGGCAAACACAATTCAACCCCCTTCTCATATTTGCACCTTTAGATCCAATATCATGGTTATTCAAGAAGCAAAGGACAAGAAAAAATTTTGTTTGGAAGAGTTATTCTGCTCTCTCAGACATCATGAGATTGAGCTTGCAGAGGATGAGCCCAAGAAGAAGCAAAAGACTCTTGCTCTTAGATCTAAGAATAAGAAAGCTCTACAACCAGCTGAAGAATTAGACGATAGTTGTAACGCCTTGAATTTTTTATCCAAAGCATTACTTAAAAATACTTATTGCTTAGAAAAATTACGACAAGATGTTTTTTAAGTAATAATACCAAAACTACTATTCATTTGAATAATTAGTAAACCATAAACCTCAAAATAGTATCCATAATAACTCATCATATTTTTACTAAAATTCGCAGCGGATAAATATAAACTCTTTCAAAATAAAATAAAACTTTTGTCAGTTATTAGGATATCATGTTTCTCAAAATACAAATGGAATACTTCAGACTTTTTCCTCATATGGAATAGTCCAAAAACATAACAGAGCATGGTTTCTCTCAAACTAAATAAGTAAAATACAAATTATAATCCTCATTCCCAATATCACTTAACAGAGCATGGTTTCTCTCAAACTTGAACTTCAAGACTCATTAACCTATAATAACTGCGATTTCACAAACGCCGAGACATGCCAGTCAAACATAAACGACGAAGGAGGTGAGTTTTAAAATCACGTTGATAGTATAATATAATTAAGAAGAACACAAAAATAATCAACACATATTCGTATCAAACACATCACAGTATCTCAAAGCATTTCTAGGAAAATCAATATATCATTATAACATCAAATCATCTAAGAGAAATTATTATCACATTAGATACACATTAACCACAACAAAACAATCACAAGATCGTGCAATGCTATGCATGCTCCTGATAGCTATATGATCCGGATATAATACAGGCCACTAAGGCAAATTCCACATAGAAAATCACCCATACCAATGGAGAAAATAAACCTGCCTGCCACAAAGGCAACTTCCCCGAAGATGCATATGCCATGACATGATGGTGCATTATCAAAATAAAATATTCCCACACTGCCCACTAACATACATATGTCATGACATGATGATGTATTATCAAAATAAAACATTCCCACACAAACCACTAAGATTAGGTCAAATAATCCAAAAATAACTTATACGAAATCATCACCTTATTCAAATATCACTAAGATCATACATCGCAGGTTCTTATCATGAAAATTAAATATTCATAAAACAAACATCATAAAAATCAAAGCTTCCACCCCACATATCATGAAGATCATATGCTCATAACCAACTATCACAAAGATCAAAGCATCCACTACATATCAAGAAATCATATATTCAAAAAAGTATCATAAAAATCAAAACATTAATCTGTTACATCATAAAAATTTAAACTTTCACCACATACATATTGAAATTAAAACATTCATATATGCCATACATAAATTCAAATTTTATCACATATATCATTATTAAGACTTTCAACACATTAAAAATAAAAACATAAGCTTTCTCTATATATACCACACAATTGAATAAATTAAATCAAACAACACCCAGTAAAAGTTTCTAATCCATATTTTGATCCTACAAACCCTAATTAGTCATATTAATTCAATTATTACTAAATAGAGCTACTGCCGTGAGTAGCGAACCCCAAATGAATTTTTGGGAAAAACGGTTTTCCTGTTCATCTCACATTATAATATACTCATGAAATCAAACGAATCATCTCTTACCTTAATGTAGACGCTTTCACACACAAATATGAGTCCGCAAGAAAAAGGCCTTTCTTCTTTGACTCCTTGTCCTTCAATCGATCTAACTCGATAGTTATGGGTAGTCGTCAAAAATAAATTATGAAAACACACTCTAAAAAGGTCAGTTTTCGAAATTGATTCAATTAAACTTACCTTAAATTGGAAAAAAATCACAGCATAATATAGCCATTGTTCACACGGTCGTTTTGGTGCTAGTTTCAGTCAAATCGGACTTACGGTGAAGAAGAACGGTACAAAATAACGACTTCTACGAACGAAAAAGTGAGATATTTTAGAGAGAAGCTAGGATGGTTAAAAATCTGAGAAAGTGTGTTTAAATTGACTAACTGATTGAACTAAATAACATATTGAAATTTGAATGAAAACAAGGAAAGTTTTCTGGGATAGTTATCGATCAGCGGTATCAATATTCTATATGAGTGTCGCTGCCCTATTTTTTTTTTTGTGCGGCTACTCCGCTATGTTTCTCATACAGTTCCTTCTTCTTCTTTTCAATTAATATTTAATTAGGTTTTACTCTTTCATATGGGCATAACCATAAAACACATTTTACTCCTTTATTTTTTTTAAAATAAAACCAATAACTACCAAAACTAATTTTTTTTAACACGTTTTTTTTCTTAACACAATTTCATTACTAAAGTATTACTAATATTTCAAAACTAATATTTTATAAAAATTAATTAAAGTAATTACTCTTTTAAAATACATTAATAACCAAAACTCTCATATTCACAATATTAACTACAATTATTACTATAATATTTTACAAAATAATCACATAAAAATACTACCATCTTTATAGAATAGTCAAAACGATAAAATAAATAAATATAACATCAATAATTTATATTGATTGCTAAATCAGAATAAATACGTATAAAATCATCATATCATAGAAAATATATAAAAATAAAGAAATTAATCACAATATTACTAAACTCTTAACACAATTGTTTATAAAACAAATAATTAAGGCTCCCCATATATCCATAAATATCTAATGTAAATGCTTTTTATACTTTTTCTCAAAATCTCCACTCTAAATACAAATAATGTAAATACAAATATCTCCACAAATATCGAATGTAAATACAATTATCTCCACTCAAAATCTTATTCTCTAAAATACTTTTGCTAAAGTACCATTATTTTATTGAAAAATAAATAAAATTACTAAATATAATATTTATAATTTATATTACCCATTAAATGATTATAAAATTTGGGATGTTAAAATAGTGATTCAGAGGATCAAAATGAAGACTTTAGAGGATAAGGAGTTTAAATACATCTCTAGAATGATTGAGAGGATATGGCACTACAAGAAGAATTCTTTCCCTCGAAGATATTCCAGGTAGTCCAATATAGGAAAGGATGATAAATCTAACAAGAAAAGTATCATCTATTGTGGGTGCAATGCACCTGGTCACCTCAAACTAGAATGTCCAAAAATGGTGTTCTAGAGGAAAGATTCCAAGTCTAAGAAGAAGGTTCTAATGGTTACATGTGATGACTTTGATGATGAAGAGCAAGTTGATATGGCTTTGACAGCACATGCTTACTCTAACTTTAGAAATGAGTCTTTCAATGAGGAAATTGAGGTACTCTCTAATTTATCTGGTGGTGAGCTTATTAGTGTTGTAAATGATTTTTTAAATAAAAATCACACTATTTCTTTAAACATGAAAGCTTTGAGAAAAGTTAATCTAAATTTGACTGAAAATTATAATTCTCTCAAAAAATATGACTCTGAACTTAATAGAGAAAATATGACTCTGAACAATAAAATTATTTCAAAACCTTCATAGGAAACTATTTGTAACTCAATCAAATATGAAGTGGCTTTTCAGGATTTCCTCGTAAATAACATAGATAGAAACCAGCTAGCATTTATGATCTATGGTGATAGCATAAATAATAAGAAAGGAATTAGTTTTAAAGAAATAATGGTTAAACCCAAGTTTATTCTCTCTTATTATATGTATACTATCTGCTCCAAGAAAGTTTACAATAGAAAAACTTTTCGTATTCTAAAAACATGGAAAAATAAAAAACATTTCTCAATTAACAAACTAGGACCCAACAAAATTTGGGTACCAAAGGATAAAAGTGTTTATCTTGCAGATATCCTTATGAGCTAAGTGGAAACAACATTTATGGTACCTCGAAAAGTGATACTCACAACCTGTGACGGCAAAAAAGCTTAGGTCCCTAGAACTTACTCTGGTGGAAGGAGGACAGGTCAACACAGTATACATTAAAAGAACCAGAACTATCAGATGAACCAAAATTGACAATGGAACCTAATACATCAACATAATCGGAATTGTCAGATAAACAGCCTGAATTAGGAGATATCATTGAACACTCCAATTCAGTGAAGGTGCAAACACGATAAAATGGTTGAATTGTGTTGGATTATGTTGATAACTTTTTTGATTATTTGATTAAACTGGTTCAGACTTGATGATTTACTTGAAGTAGAAACAATAACAAAATTGAGTGTATGAATAAAGTGACACAAGTAATTTATCTTGGTTCACCACTAACTTGGCTACATCCAATCCCTTCACTCAAAAGGATTTCATCAACAAATTCAACAACTTGAAATACAAAGTAGCTAACCCTCTAAGCCAGTATTTTCAAACAGCCAGACAACGTTAGACTTTTGAGAACACACACACCTTGACTCTACTAGCCAAGTCTTCTCAACATAATCTGACAACCCAAGATTGTTGAAGGCACACTAACACCACTATCAAGTTTCAATACAATGTTTTGGAACTTGAGTAGTTGCTTTTAACAAGTTGATTGCAACAATGAATATCACACTCTAAGAAAATTACATAGAAAATTCTTCTCATTCGAACAAGTGTTTCTCTCTTTGAACTCTACGATGAATTTAGATTTTTGAGCTTCTTGATAAAATCTTCTAGTAAATAATTCATATCTTCTTGTTATAAATCTTGATCAAATCTTCTGGTAAATAATTCATATCTTATTGTAGATAAATTTTGATCAAATCATCTTGTAAATAATTATATCTTGTTGTTGATAAGATGTTGACCATATCTTCTACAAATCTTGACCATACCTTCTATTCAACTTGGTCAAAGATTTTCTCCAATTATAAATCTAAATCAAATTTTATCTTAGATTCACTTCAATAACACAAATCTTCTTTCATACTCTGTATAGTCAAATATATTTTCTCATATAATACTTTTGTTAACATCAAAACACTAGGTAAAAAGCCAACATGGTTCCAAAAATCTCCCCCTTTTTATGATGACAAAACTGTATTTTTTATAACAGCTTTTCTTTTAAATACTTTGACTCCCGCTTACTTAAGGCTCCCCATATATCTAAGTATTTTTTCTCCCCACATTATCAAACATCTATCGTCCCCTTCTCTCATGAAACAAAAAGACTTAAAGTGAAACATTTTTTTTAAATAGAATCAAAATAACATAAACATAAAATATAAAATTTATCTCAAGTATGAAACTAAACTACTCTAAGGTTGGCACAACATCAGTCATGTAAATGAATAAGGTTTAGGTTTTTCTTGATGAAGTCAAACCTATCTTCAACTAGTTTTTTGGTGAATATCTCATCCCATTAATGTTTGGAGTCTACAAACTGGATATTAAACACACGTTTTTAAGCAAAGTCCATAATGAAATGGCAGATGTGTTGTCACAATAAATGGGAATGTTAGTTTCTTAAATTTTGTAGTCTTTTAGTTGATGTTTCATACAAAGTAGTAGAGAGCTACAATCAGCTGCAAAAATGTACCCAACTTCAGCAGTTGACATGGCAACTGTGCTTTATCTCATACTTGACCAAGAGATTAAGTTGTCACCAAGAAATATGCAGTTTCCACTTGTGTTTTTCCCTCAAGTTTATCTCCTGCATAATCAAAATCACGATAGCCACTTAGTTGGTACTCAAAAGATTTCATGTAGAACAAGGTAATGTTGGTAGTGCCTTTTAGGTATCTAAGGATTCTCTTAACATCATTTAAATGTGATTCCCAAACATCATTCTTCTTAAATTCAAATAACTCCTCTTGCATTGAAAGAATCCACCCATCATCTACCAATGCTTCATAACCAAAGGTAGGCTCAATTGATGAGAGTAAGCCAAACAACGATGTATCTTTTAGTGATGATCTAGTCCTCAAAGGATTACTTGCACTTCTAATGATTAGAATTTTGGGATAAGTTGACTTGTACTTCCACCCAGATCTTCCTACTGGCTTATCTTGAATATTTTTGACTTGATCAGATTCATGCTCTGAAGATTTTTCATGTTCTTTTAATTTGCTTGTATCCTATGATTTTTCAGGTTCTTCTTGTTTGTCTGTATCTGCTTCCTCTGGTTTTGGTAAAACTTACATTGTCATCATCTTGCTTTGACTTTTCAAGGTCAAGTTGTTTGTCATCAAATTTAACATGTATGGATTCTTCCACAATATGAGTTTCCCTGTTAAACAATCTAGAAGCCTTAGATCTCTTAGAGTATCCAATGAAGATACACTTTTGAGATCTAGAATCAAATTTACCAAGGTTATCTTTAGTGTTCAACATATAACAAGTACAACTGAATTGTTTAAAGTAAGAGGTGTTAGGCTTTTTACCTTTCCATAATTCATATGGTGTTTTATTCATTATTGACCTAATTAAGACTCTATTCGAATATAACATGCAGTGTTAATTGCTTCAGCCCAAAAGTGTTTTGCAACATTCATATCATTTAACATGGTTCTGGCAATTTCTTGGCGTGATATATTCTTTCTTTCTACATCTCCATTTTGTTTGGGTGTTCTAGTAGAGTAGAAGTTGTAAGAGATTCCATTCTCATCACAAAAACTTTCAAAGAACTTGTTTTCAAATTCTCCTCCATGATCACTGCCAATTTTTGGACAAGCATCACACATTTTCAAATTCAGTTGACTGAGTCCTTGGGAGTAAAGGATTTCTTTGTTTCTCCTTTTGACAAGCATCACACATTATTTCAGTTTTATAACTAGGCATAGGTAGACCTCTAAGTAGTTGAAGTTTATTCTTTTTTGAAATTAATCTACAGTTTGCATGACCGAATCTTTCGTGCCAAATTAGTTTCTCTTCATTTACTAACATAAAACACTTAACCTCTTGTTTCTCTAGACTAAACAGATTTATCTTAAAAAATGTTTTGATTGTCTTTGACCTATAAAGAGTACAGATCTATCTTTTTGACTAATTTTCTTGCATGTTTTTTTATTAAATATGATGTCACAATTATTATCACTTAACTGACTAATACTGAATAAAATATGCTTAAGACCTTTAACAAACAAGACATCTTTAATAGAGGGGGAAGTACCATACCAACTGTAACTTGACCAATGATCTGGCTTTTTCCTTTCCTCATAAAGTCATTGTTCCTCCTTTGCTCAATGTTAGTTCTTGTAACATAGACTTTTCTCCTGTCATGTGTCGTCAGCATCCACTGTCCATGTACCATGATTGGTGTTTTAACTTGATTGCGGAGGACGTCTGCAACATAGACAACTTTTTTCTTAGGTACCCAAATTTTGTTGGGTCCTCGTTTGTTAGTCTTGAAAGGTTTCTTATCTTTTCTTGTATTTAACATAGGATAAGGTAATTTGGAGTGACCGTTCATAGAGAAAAAATACACAAGATATCAGAGGGAATAGGTTTAGGTTCAGTTATAGTTTCTTCAAATCCTATACCTCCCTCTTTTAATATTTCAACTAACTCAATAAATCATAGAAACATACCTACTTCTTTACATACCTATAGCAAGAAAATCTTGAAATACTTCTTCATGCTTATCAGAGTTACATGTGGTATTTTCAATTGATGTTGAACTATGATTTCTTTTCAAAGTTAGCTTTTCAGCCTTAAGTTCAACAATATCAATGTTTAGAGTTGCATTTTCTGTTTTAACTTCAGCACTTTGATTCTTTAAACATTATTTTCTTCAGTTAGGTTTGCATTTTTTTCCTAATTGTTTTCAGTTTTAAAGACAATTTTTTATTCTTGTTCAAGTAGTCATTTATAACAGTAATTAATCAGATCGAGTTAAGTTGGAAAATACATCAATTTCCTATCGATTCACTTCCAAAGTCAAAATCAATGTGGGATCAAGAGGCAGTGTTGGTATGAGCCATCAAAGCCAAATATGCCTGCTCTTGATCATCAGAGGAATCATCAGAATTATCCCATGGAGCCATCAAACTCTTTTTCTTTGGTCTGGAATTTTACCTCTGATGTTTCCATTTCTCTATATTTGGACATTCTGACTTGATATGTCCATGTTCATTGCATCCATAGCAGATGATGCTTTTCTTGTTACATTTAGCATATTTTCCTCTACAGGACTGCATGGAATATCTTTAGGGAAATTTCTTCTTTTTGTTGTGCCACATCTTTTGAATTTTTCTAGATATGAAAGCTAGTTCCTCTTCCCCTAAGTCTTCATTTTGATCCTCTGATCATGTTGTTTCCTTCATAACTTTCTTCTGCTTGGATTTCAAATCCATGGTTGGCTGCTTCTTCTTGGGCTCATCCTCTGCAAGTTCAATTTCATGTGATCTGAGATAGTTGATTAACTTTTCCAACTTAAGAGTATTGAAAGCATTTTCTTTATGAAAAGTAGTGATCTTAGGTCTCCACTTGCTTGGTAGACTTCTTAGTATCTTGTTCACATGATCAGTAGTATAACTATTCTCAAGTATGTTTAACCTTGAGACCAGAGTTTGGCATCTGGAAATCATTGTTGTAATGTCTTCATCTTCTTCCATCTTTACTTCTCAAACTTTTTTACTAGGAGGTTAGCCTTTGCATCTTCAACTTGCTTGCTTCTTTCATAAGTCAGTATCAGACAAACATAAATACTCTTTTTTGTCTCCTTGTTGGTGCACTTGTCAAACACCTCGAAAGTAATTGCATTTATCATGAAAATTCTAGACTTATAATGCATCTTGTACATATTCTTCTGATCAGCATCCATCTCTTTCCTTGGAACCGTAGTACCACAAGTATTCTTTGGAGCAATATAACCATCTTCCACCATGTCTCAATGTTCAGGATCTTGTGAAATAAAGAAACTTCTCAGCTTGTCCTTCTAGTACTCAAAATGTTCAACATCAAACAATGGTGGTATGTGGATGTTTCCTCTTTTTGCTTCTTCACTAAATCCAGACATGTTGAACCCCCTGGATCTTTTCTTAAACACTGTAAAGTGCTCAACCTTGAGACCAAGCTCTGATACGAATTGATGGTGCAAACACAAGAAAGGGGTTGAATTTTTTTTCACTAAGTTGATAACTTTTTCATTATCTGACAACCTTAGATAGTTAAAGGCACATTAACACCACTATCGAGTTTCAATACAAAGGTTTGGAACTTTAGTTATTGCTTCTAACAAGCTGATTATAAAAATGACTATGACACTCTAAAAAGTAGTTCGAAAATATTTCTCATTTGAACAAGTGTTTCTCTATTTCAACTCAAAGATGAATTTGGAATTTTGAGTTTGAATTCTTCTACTCTTTTCTGCTTTTTTGATGATCTTCTTCTTCAGCCTTGAGTATCTATTTATAGATAAAATTAGGGTTTTAATTTATTCCTTGTATTATTTTGAATTGTATCTTCATTCCTAGCTTGGTCAACAATGATCTTATTCAAAAATAATTCTAAACAAGATGCTTTTAAATTATACGGAATTTAGCCAATTCTTCATTTCTAGATCCAATATTAGTAGTTCTTCTAGATTAGTTATGTTCGTATTTGGTACATATTGAGTTTGTAAATTCTTCAGATTGAATTTTTTTGTATTTTGTTAAGATTGAGTTTGTAAATTCTTTAGATTGATACTAATCATATTTGTTAAAAATGCTTTCGCAAATTCTTCAAATGAAACTTCCTTCCTATATCTTGCTTTAATCTAGGCGAGAACATAGTGTTGGACCGGTTCTTAAACTTTTACAAGTACAAATATGACTAAGTCCAATTCAGTATCTTATCCTTTGCCAAAATATAAATCATATATTTGCAAATAATAAATGTATCTTCTTGTGAGAGTTTCTTCTTTTAAATAATTCATATCTTCTTGTAGATAAATTTTGATCAAATCCTCTTGTAAATAATTCATATTTTTGTTCTAGAAAAATCTTTATCAAATCTTCTTGTAAATAATTCATATCTTCTTGTAGATAAATCTGGATCAAATATTCTTGTAGATAAATCTTGATCAAATCTTCTTGTAAATAATTCATATCTTCATGTAGATAAATCTTGATCAAATCTTATTGTAAATAATTCATATCTTATTTTTGATAAAATGCTGATCGTATCTTCTTCAAATCTTCACCATATCTTTTTTTCAACTTGGTCATTGATTTTCTTCAATTAAAAATCTTAATCAAATCTTATTTTCGATTGCCTCCAAACACACGAATCTTCTTTCATACTCTATTAAGTCAAATCTATTATGTTTAGTTGTGTGTGTGCGCGCGCTATATTTCAGTCTTGCCTAAAAGAATCTCGTTTAACAGTTGTTGTTGACACCTAATTTTGTTCGCTTTCTTTAGATATTTTATATAAAAAAATAATATATATATATATATATAAATGAGAAAATATAATAAATAAAAATAAATAATTAGACTATAAACTTTAGACAATCATGAGTGTTTATGGTTCTTGTTTGCCTCTGATTCCTATTTAGGCGTTCACTCTTTTCTAAAACAAAAAATATAGTACATAATTGAATAAAAAGAAACTGAAAAGAAATGGATTGATGGTAATAAAAATCAGTATAATGGTGATCAATTGAAGGGAAAGAAACTGAAAAGAAAATGGATTGATGGTAATAAAAATCAGCATAATGGTGATCATTTGAATGAAAAGAAACTGAAAAGAAATTGATGAATAGTAATAAAAATCAGCATAATGGTGACCATTTGAATGAAAAGAAACCGAAAACAAATTGATGAATAGTAATTGGTAATCAATCCACAATTATTTCCTTGTTGTTTGTAACCTACAACCAGAAAGTCTATAAATAGTCGACACCATGAGTAGAAAAAAGGAGGAGAGCAGGATTGAAAAAAAATAGAGAATAAGAGGCAAAAGTAGATGAGTAGACAATTGGAACTTTGATAAAGTCAGTCCAACAAAACAAATTGAGCAGTAAGGTATCAATATTCTTATCCTCCTCTTATTTTCTTTTTATTATTGCTTCAATTTTATAAAAAAAACGCAATCATTTTTTTTTAATCTATTGTCTCTGTTCCTAAAATTGTTTTGCAATACAGATACTAAAAAAAATACAAATAATTCATGCTTATAAACTAATCACCAAGTAAAACAAACTTCACCCCATTTAACATAACACAAAACTCAAATCATGGTTTATCAAATAACCAAAAAAAAAAACCATAACAACAAACTAGATCAATAAATAGTTTTTTTTAAGAATTAGAATTAATAGTCGCCACCGCCAGATGAAATTCATCGTCACTTGCCGCACCGCATTTCTCACCCCCTAGCTGTCAGGGACCTTTGTGGGGTAACAGATCCAACAACGCACAAGCAAAATTCTTTAACATGCTGCATATTTTGTTTCGTTGTCGTGTTCATCTATTTCGTTCACATATCGTCACATTACTATTGTTTTCTCTAACAAGAACTAATTTTTCTTAACTCTAAAATCAAATAAATAAATAAAAAAACAATCCGTGAACAGACATCTCACCCTTCTTTTTCGTTGTTATTATTATTATCTTTTTTTTACATATATAATAATAACTATAATAAAACAATAATTAAAATTGAGTAATAATAAAATCGGATAACACATAAATATTTTCTACCCAAAAACTACGTGTGTTTTGATTTCCCTATTGCACTTGGGGTTACGTAGGGGCAAGGTTTTCTCTTGGTCAAACCAAATTATAAAAAAAAAATTTTCTTTTTTTTATTAATGTAAATAATTTATTTTCCTTTTTATTATTCTTTTAGGGGGTAAAATAAATAATTAAATAAATAAATAAATAATTTGTATACAATTAATTCGCCGACAAACCGGACGCGACAAGTGGCGACTTCACTTGGGATTTTTTTAGAGTCAAACCCGACCTAATTAATTCTATATAATTATTTTTTTTTTATATTTTCCCTCTTGTTTTCATTTTTTTTTAATTATTGTTATATATTTATCGTGAATATAATTGTTGTGATTTTATTTATTTTTGGTCATTTACATGCATTTATGGTAATTTGTTCTAATTGTTGTAATTGTTTTATTTTATTTATTTATCTGAACACTACACTAACACGCGATTCACACACTTATGAGTGGGCTCTATACCCGGGCTGGGTGCAACCTAAGATAAGTTAGAAACTGTGTAATAATAATCTTCTGGATGTACATCTTTTTTGGTTGTCATGAAAGTCTCACCTAGAGTTGACCTTTTCTAGAGTATTTCCATTTTAATAGTTTACCTATTAAGTGGTTTAATATTTTAGAATTGAGTTGTGTGCTCTAGGAACCGATTTAGAACTATAGAGCCACCCATGGTGAAGGTTCACGTTAAAGACTATAGAACAATAAGAAAATAACCATTTAGGTCACATGCATATTTGAGAGAAAAAAAAAAACTAAATTACCTCTATATCATATTGCATTGCATAATCATGCATATTACATCTTTTTATTTCATTTTATGACATTTTTAAAAAAAAAATCATTGCATATTAGGAAGTAGTAAATTTTTTTTTTACATAATCATTTCATTCGCGTTTTTTACATTCCCATAACATTTCATTCATGAAAAAAAATAAAAATAAAAAGTCAAAAAACAAAAAAAGAGTATCATGACACCCTTACCAAACATGTTCCCGAATTAAAATCATGGCTGAATTGGAGCATACAAAGATGATTTAAACCAACTGAAAGACCTTATGGCTAAAAACTTGGAAATCTTACAAACCCTTGATACCTGAAATCATGGGAATCCTTCATGAAAAAAAAATATATCACGAAGAACTCATGTTTACCCCTTGATTTCATAAGTTTGGCAATTTTCACCTTTTAATCTACTTTTTGGTTATACTCTACCTCAAGTCACTTGTCCACAAGATTTGAACCTGATATTGATGAGATTCATCTTCATCATCCACCTCCTACTTCCAGAAGTTGGGTCGTCTATGTTGAACTTTCATCATTACCGCTTATTACTTTGATGCCATGAAAAAATTCATCAATCTAAAAGAAAAATTCATCATTACCTTTAAAGACAATTGAATAAAACCTCGACTAAACAATATGTTGAAGACATTGACAATTTTGCGTATAGTTTCTAAGTTTATCCAAGGGGCAAAGTCAACAATGAAGATATTATCAACTTCTCTCGTGAATTTTAATCTTGCTAAGTATAAAGTCTTACGATACTTTATAATATTTGAATATACCAATCACGTAGGGGAATTTGAAGTTTGTACCAAGGATATTCTAGTCATCTACGAATCGAAAAGTGAAAATGTTGAAATTACATGAGAGTTGAATGTAATCCTCAATCAACTAAATCAAGAATGGAAAAACTAGGATAAGAAGATGATCATTTATATACATATATTAGACAAATGTCTAAAAAAATTTGAAGTTATTTTCCATTATGTCCCTCAATAATATAATCAACTAACTGATGTTCTAGTTACTTAATCTTCAGTGTTCAAAGTAATTCATGATGAAGAATAGTCACTCACAAGAATAAAAGTCACGACTATCCTGCTTTTTATCAAATGTATAAGAAAAGCTAGATGGAAAGTTCTCATACCAAATATTACCTCGTAACTATGGAATACCTTCTTAGAATCAGACTATAACTAGGGCACCCCTTTGTTCCTAATTGTATAGAATAAAGGCAGTGCGACTTACTCAAACATAAATCGCCTTATCAACAATAATGATGTGTTTTGATTGACTGGATTCAATTCAACAAAAATGTTGACTACCTCATGTCAAGGACAATTATTTCAAAAGATCTTAAAGGAAGAACATATGAGCTTCGGAGCTTCAAAAGAAAGAATTAGCGCTCAAGAAGATTTTACATATCTAAAAGGACTAGCATGACAAGTGGACTCCCAACTATATGAGCCCCAATGAAAGAAAAATACATTCAAGTGTGGTTCTGATGCACACCAATATGGATCGAGAAGACTTATCACTACTTTCACACATTGATACTTCAAAAAAAATTACATCCAAATGAAGACCCGCTAGGTTGAAAATCCAAAAGGACGACCTGTGCAACAATTAGGGTGTACAAAAATAAAATAATAATAATAAATACCCGCTAGGTTGAAAACCTACAAGGACAACCTAGGCAAAAGTTATGGTACAAAAAATAAAAATAAATACCCGCTAGGTTGAAAACCTGAAAGGGCAACCTAGGCAAAAATTAGGGTACAAAAATGAGTAAAGACCCACTAAGTTAAAAATCCAAAAAGACAACCTAGAACAAAGGTTAGGATACAAAGTCAAATAAAGACCTTCTAGATCAAAAACTCGAAGGGGGGACCTAGGTGAAAATGAATGAAGACTTGTTGGGTCAAAAACCCAAAAGGGCGACCTAGGCAAAAGTTAGGGCAAAAAAATGAAGAAGTTCACTAGCTTGAGAATAAAAGAAAATGAGAAAATAATATGGTTTACGCAGATCAAAGTCGAAGCAGAATATATTCTGAAAGGTTGTGAAGATAAATTAGGGCAAATCATATCCTCCAAAGTGGATTAAAAACGTGATTAAAATTATGGCATGAGTTATTAACACACTTCTTTTATGAAATACTACTAACAAATTGGGTCATTTACCCATACGAAATCACTTTATCTTCTTTTCTTTCTACGAATCCTTCTTTTTTTGTACCGTAGATTTTCTCAGTAAATATCATTCTAAACCTTGCTTCACTAATTTCTTGTGTTATAAATCTTTTTGTCAAAATGCATTTTCTTATGATAATCATATGTTGGGGCACAAAATATGAGTGTCAATAGGCCAAAACTAGTATCATGTTTTTACACAGGCAATGGCAACTAGAGATCAAGTCGAAGATGTAACAAAAATCTCTTTAAAGATCAAAAGAACAATAACCACTATTTATTCAAAGTGGTGTACATATTTCATCCATGAATCCAAGGACCATGTTTGTAAGGAGGTGAAAGAAATAAAATAAAAACTAAAAAAATTGTAAAAAATTTGATTGAAAAAATTGAAAACAAAAATATGAAAATGAAGGAAAATGTTCATTTATCAAGTGCATTATTTTCAATAATGTATAAATTTAAAATCAGGACTACTGACTCGCACCCTCTAATTTAAAAGACAGGATGACTAACCCATACACTCTAATTGAAAGTCGGGATGATTGACCTGCACCCTCTAATATAACAGCCAAGATGATTTCCCATTATCGCACATTGATATTCTGGTTGACAATGCGGTCGACCATTCGGTCTTCTCTTTTATGGATGGTTTCTCTACGTATGATCAAATTAATATGGCAGCCAAAGACATGGAAAAAACGACTTTCATTTTTTGTCTGAAGAATGTCAGGGCGACCTACCAAAGTTCTATAGTAACCTTGTTCCATGACATAATACGTAAAGTAGTAGAATTTTATGTAGATGACATGATTGCTAAGTCACAAATAGAAGAAAAACATGTTATTGATCTAAAGAAACTCTTCGAGAGACTTAGAAAGTTTAAGCTAAAACTTAATCCCTCCAAGTGCACTTTCAGCGTGAGGTCGAAAAAATTATTGGGACTTGTAGTTAGTTAAAAAAGAATAGAGGTCGGCCCCGATAAGGTTTGGGCTATTTTAGAAATGCCTCATCCAAGTACATAAAGAAAAGTTTGTGGTTTTTTTAGGCGACACGTCGCTTGAGGCAATACATGCTTTTCCATACGACTTGCTTGATATCCCAAATGAATCTGATCAAGTACATTTTTGAAAAAATCTACTCTCACAGGGCAAGTTGTTAGCTGGCAGGTGATGTTATCAAAATATGATAATACCTATGTCACTAAGAAAGACATCAAAGGGTGGATGATTATTAGTCAATGCAACGTGAATTCCCGGATGAAAACATTATGGTTTTCTCTGGAGAATGCGATAATGGAAAATGGACCCTATTGTTCGACGGGGCCTCAAACGTAATGGGACATAGGATTGAGGTTGTCTTAATATCTCCCAAAAAAAGCAGTTCATACCTATCACAACACGCCAATGTTTTGATTGTACCAATAACATGACCGAATATAAGGCTTGTGCCTTGGGAATTTTGGCTGCTTTGGAATCAAAATCAAACGTAAGAGCAGTATATGGAGATTCAGCCTTAGTCATCAATTATCTTATCCAAGAATCAGAAACCCGATATAAGAAGTTAACACCTTATTTTACCTACATATTGTCTTCACAATTTGAAAAAATCACCTTTCATCGTGTCCCGAGAGAAAACAATCAACTGACTAATGCTTTGGCTACTTTATCCTCGACATTCCAAATAAGTTGAAACGATGAAATCTCGTCCATTAAAATGGAGAGTTGGGATCATCCTGCCTACTGTCACATAATGGCAGAAGAAATTGTTGGGAAACCTTGGTATCATGACATCAAACAGTATTTTTTAAATAAAGAGTATCCTTCCGAAATATCAGAGAATGAGAAAAGGACTCTGAGACGGTTAGCCGCAAGCTTTTTCTTGAACAAAAACATTTTTGGGTAAAAGGAATCATGATATGGTACTCCCAAATGCGTTGATTTTGAATAAGGAAAAATAAAATTTCACCTTGAAAAAATTTGCTTTGATTATGTAAATAAATGCCATAAGTGTCAAATATATGCTGACAATATCCACGCCCCACCAATGCCCCTGAACACCCTTACAGCGCTCTGGTCGTTCTCAATGTGGGGCATAGACGTCATCGGAATGATTGAACTAAAAGCATCAAATGGACATCGCTTCATCTTGGTGGCAATCAATTACTTTACCAAATGGGTAGAGGTCGCTTCGTACGCCAACGTAACCAAAAATGTGGTGGTCAAATTCATAAAAAGGGAGTTAATACACCATTACGACCTACCAAGCAAGATCATTATTGACAATGCCACAAATCTAAATAACCAAATGATGGATGAATTGTGTGCCACCTTTAAAATTCAACACCACAATTCATCCCCCGTACAAACCAAAAATGAATGGTGCAGTTGAAGCAGCAAATAAAAACATCAAAAAAAATTATTCAAAAAATGGTTGTAACATACAAAGATTGACATGAGATGTTTCCGTTTGCACTACATGGGTATTGAACTTCGATACACTCTTCAACAGGAGCAGCCCCTTTTTCCCTTGTATATGGGATGGAGGTTGTGCTACCCATTGAAGTAGAAATCGTTCGCTAAGAGTATTAATGGAAGCCAAACTAGAGGAGTCGGAATGGGTGCAAACCCGTTTTGATCAATTGAATTTAATTGAAGAAAAAGGTTGGAGGCCTTATGCCACAGGCAATTATACCAGAAGATACTGAAAAGAGCGTACGAGAAAAAAGTGTGTCCTCGAGAATTCTGGGAAGGAGACTTGGTGCTAAAAAAGATCTTACCTATTCAAAAGGATTATCGGGGGAAATGGACCCCTAACTATGACGGCCCATATGTCATAAAGAAAGCTTTCTCAGGTGGAGCTTTGATCCTCACAAATATGGATGGATAAGATTTATTCCTCCCTGTAAACTCAAACGCCGTATTATACTTAAATACAATACCCGCTAGGTTGAAAACCTGAAAGGGTAACCTAAGCAAAAATTAGGTACAAAAAAAATAAAAATAAAATACTTACTAGATTGAAAAACTGAAAGGGCGACCTAGGAAAAACATAGGGTACAAAAAATATTAATAAATACTTCTAGATTGAAAACCTGAAAGGGCGACCTAGGCAAAAATTAGGGTACAAACAAAAAAAATAGTAAAAATTACCCGATAGGTTGAAAACCTAAAATGGGCTACCTAGGCAAAATTAGGTTACAAAAAAATATATAATATATACCCTTTGGGTTGAAAACCTTAAGGGGAACCAAGGAGAAGAAGAAAAACAACAACAACAACAACAACAACAAAAACAAAGATTATATACTCAAAAGGACAAGATCAACAATATGGATCGGACTATGGCACGAGAAGTTAATACAATCTACCTTTGAATTACTAGTAACCAAGTCGGGTCTTCCACCCATTCCTTTTGTTTTATCTTATGTATATTCATTTTTACGACGAATATTGAACCTCAAGATATTGATATATACTTTTATCATCTTTGTAATTTAACCATCTATCCCGAATGCATCTTATGGTTATCATGTACTGGAAAGTAAAACATATACCATACCTCGATATAATGAATTGCGATAAAGTCATAGTAGAGTTTGTTTAGGGTACAAGGCAAACGACAACATGAGATCTAGCTTAAGATCACAACAAAAATTCTTCTTCAAAAAAACAAGGAAAAAAGAGAAGACAAAAGAGAGATCAAAGATATCAAGTTCAACAAAAATGTATAAGTGCCCTTCTCATCCATGATTTGAATGATCAAGTCCAATTAAAAAAAAACCAACATATTCATTCATTCATGACATTTCATAAATTTAAAGCTGAGAAAACGACTCGTACCCAAAGCCAAGAAAACGACCCGCGTGTTGAAGCCGGGAAAAAGACTCGCACCCAAAGCCGAGAAAACGACCCGCATTTTGAAGCCGAGAAAATGACTTGCACCCAAAGCTGAGAAAATGACCCACATGTTGAAGCCAGGAAAACAACTCACACCCAAAGCCGAGAAAACGACCCGCATGTTGAAGCTGATAAAACGACTCGCATGTTGAAGCCGGGAAAACAACTCGCACCCAAAGCCGAGAAAATGACTCGCACCCAAAGCCGAGAAAACGACCCGCATGTTGAAGTTGAGAAAGACTTGCACCCTTCTACAAAAATTCTTTTCGGACAAAATTAGAGTTGTCATCTTTACTTATCTTTACTTTGATTCTCAAGTAAATACTAAGTAAAGAGGGGCAGCTGTTGACACCTAATTTTGTCCGCTTTCTTTAGACATTTTATAAATAAAAAAATAATATATATATAAAAAAATTGAGAAAAATATAATAAATAAAAATAAAAATAAATAATTAGACTATTAACTTTAGACAATCATGAGTGTTTCTGGTTCTTGTTTGCCTCTGATTCCTGTTCAGGCGTTCACTCTTTTCTAAAACAAAAAAAAAAGTACATAATTGAATAAAAAGAAACTGAAAAGAAATGGATCGATGGTAATAAAAATCAGTATAATGGTGATCAATTGAAGGAAAAGAAACCGAAAAGAAATGGATTGATGGTAATAAAAATTAGCATAATTGTGATCATTTGAATGAAAAGAAACTGAAAAGAAATTGATGAATAGTAATAAAAATCAGAATAATGGTTACCATTTGAATGAAAAGAAACCGAAAACAAATTGATGAATAGTAATTGGTAATCAATCCACAATTATTTCCTTGTCTTTTGTAACCTACACCCAGAAAGTCTATAAATATTCGACACCATGAGTAGAATAAAGGAGGAGAGCAGGATTGAAAAAATATAGAGAGAATAAGAGGCAAAAATAGAGGAGTAGACAATTGGAACTTTGATAAAGCCAGTCAAACAAAACAAATTGAGCGGTAAGGTATCAATATTCTTATCCTCCTCTTATTTTCATTTTATTATTGCTTCAATTTTAAAAAAAACGCAATCATTTTTTTTAATCTATTGTCCCTGTTCCTAAAATTGTTTTGCAATACAGATACTAAAAAAAATACAAATAATTCATGCTTATAAACTAATCACCAAGTAAAACAAACTTCACCCCATTTAACATAACACAAAACTCAAATCATGGTTTATCAAATAACCAAAAAAAAAACCATAACAACAAACTAGATCAATAAATAGTTTTTCTTTAAGGATTAGAATTAATAGTCGCCGCCGCCAGATGAAATTCATCCTCGCTCGCTACGCCGCATTACTCACCCTCTAGCTGTCGGGGGCCTTTGTGTGGTAATAGATCCGACAACACACGAGCAAAATTCTTTAACATGTTGCATATTTTGTTTCGTCGTCGTGTTCATATGTTTCATTCACATACCATCACATTACTATTGTTTTCTCTAACAAGAACTAATTTTTCTTAACTCTAAAACCAAATAAATAAATTAAAAATCCATTAACATACATCTCACCCCTCTTTTTCATTGTTATTATTATTACCTTTTTTTCACATATATAATAATAACTACGTGTGTTTTGATTTCCCTATTGCACCTGGGGATACATAGGAGCAAGGTTTTCTCCTTGTCAAACCAAATTATAAAAAAAATATTTTTCTTTCTTTTATTAATGTAAATAATTTATTTTCCTTTTAATTATTCTTTTTTAGGGGGTAAAATAAATAATTAAATAAATAAATAATTTGTATACAATTAATTATAGGGTAACTGTTTTAACGGATGATGTAGGGTAATATTACTTTCTCTACTCGTAATGGACTCCCGAATCCATTTTTTGGTTCAAAAACTTTATTTTAGGTTTTATCTAATTTTTCCTTTTTTTCAAAAAAAATAAAATTGGTGGCGACTCATTTTTCGCGGACAAACCGGACGCAACAGCTGTTAAGAGGATCTTCAGATATCTAAAAGGCACAACTAATGTGGACTTTGCGACTTTGCGTGAGATAAGCTAGAAAGGAAGAGCACTAGTGAAAATTGGAAATTTCTTGGTGGAATCTAATCTCCTCGTCGTGCAAAAGACAAAGCACTATTGATCTGTCTATAGAAGAAGCGGAGTACATCTCAGCAGTTGTTGTATGAGAGTAACTTATGAGAGTAACATTCCTATCTTCTATATAATAGTCAACAAGAAATAAAAATTGAGAGCTGATAAACGTTCTTATCAGTTGAAACATCAACAAGAAGATATCAAAATTTACGAGAGTAACATTCCTATCCTCTATGATAATAATTCAGCTATATGTTTAACCAAAAACTCTATTTTACAATCAAGAGCAAAACATGATAAGATTAAACATCATTTCGTAAGGGATTACGTCTAGAATGTATTTTAGACATTAAATTTCTCGACACTGATCATCAGAGGGCTGATATTTCCAAAAAAATCATTTGTTGTGGATAGATTTAGTCTTATAAAGAAACATCAAAATATTTTTTTATTGAATAATAATGTTGAATCCTCTGTATACTTTGCCTCTAGTAAAACAGAGTGAATGGTTAACTATGTGTATGCTCTACCTCTGATAACATCGAATTTATTTGTGCCATGTGGTCAATTTAAATTAATTTAATCTTGAATATGATTAGTTTCCTTCTCGTAAGGTGTGATACTCTTACTTGTGATTGTTGAAACCACGTTGGTTCTTACACTTAATGTTTTGATGTTAACAAAAGTATTTTATGAGAATAGTATATTTGACTTCGAAGAAGTATGCCACCAGAGGATGATGTCACCGGAGGATACCACCAGAGGGTGACGTCACCAAAAGATGTCACCAGAGGATGCCACCAGAGGATACCTCCTGAGGATGCCACCAAAAGATGCCACCAGAGGATCTCACCAGAGGCAAAAATCAGAGGATATCATTAGAGGCAAAAATCAGAGGATATCATCAGAGGCAAGAATCACATGACATAATCAGAGGAGAAGACTTGGCTTGTAGGGTCAAGTTGGTGTAAGTTCCTTCTTCAATCTAGGGTTTTCAGATTGGTAGGAGAAGACTTGGCTTGTAGGGTCAAGGTGTTGTTGTTCCTCAAAAGTCTGGGGCTGTCAGGCTGTTTGGGAAGACTAGCTTGGAGGGTCGGGTGCTGTGTAATTCAAAGTGTTTGAATTGGTGGATTAAAGCCTTCTAAATGAAGGGACTGGATGTAGCCAAGTTAATGGTAAACCAGGATAAATCTATGTGTCCAAATACTTATGCTTTTATTATCCACTGCTGCCGAATCTGATTGCATTGTCTCCAAGTAATTTATATCAACGTTCATCAAATCAGCAAAAAGTTTTCAACTTTTGCAAACACAATTCAACCCCCCTTTCTCGTGTTTGCACCTTCAATTGGCATTAGAGCTCAGTCTCAAGGCTGAGCAATTTACAGTGTTTGAGAAAAGATCCAAAGATTCAACATGTCTGGATTCAGTGAAGAAGCTGTTGGAGGAAACATCAACAGGCCACCTCTGTTTGTTGGAGAATGTTTTGAGTATTGGAAAGAGATGCTGAGAAGTTTCTTTATTTCACAAGATCTTGAACTTTGGGACTTCGTGGAAGATGGTTATATTGCTCCAGAGGATACTGATGGTATTGAAATTCCAAGAAAGGATATGAATGCTGATCAAAAGAAGATGTACAAGATGCATCATAAATCCAGAACATTCATGATAAATGCAATCACCTTCAAGGAGTTTGACAAGTGCACCAACAAAGAGACATCAAAGAGTATTTATGATAGTCTGACTCTGACCTATGAAGGAAGCAAGCAAGTTCAAGAAGCAAAGGCCAACATCCTAGTCAAAAAGTATGAGTTGTTCAAGATGGAAGAAGATGAAGACATTTAAACAATGTTTACCAGATTCCAAACTCTGGTCTCAAGATTAAAAGTACTCGAGAAGAGTTATACTACTGCTGATCACATGAAGAAAATTCTAAGGAGCCTGCCAACCAAGTGGAGACTAAAGATCATAGTGCTGAATTGAAAACTGAAAACACTTAGAAAAGAAAATATAAATCTAATTTAAAAAGTTAATGTTTTAAGGAATCAAAGTGTTGTATTTAAGACAGATAATGCAATTCTGAAAACTGATATTACTGAACTTAAAACAGAGAATGCAAATTTGAAAACTGTTATCACTGAACTTAAGACGGATAATGCAACTCTGAAAACTGATATTACTGAACTTAAAACGGAGAATGAAAATTTGAAAAATTAATATTGTTTAACTTAAGGGTCAAAATCTAACTCCAAAAAGCAATTATAGTTCAACATCAATTTGTAACTCTGATAAGCATGAGGAAGTATTTCAAGATTTTCTTGATAACGGTATGGAAAGAAGCAAATATGCTTCTATGATTTATGGAGTTAGTAGGAATGGTAAAAGAGGTATAGGATTTGAAGAACCTGTAACTGAAACCAAACTTATTTTTTCTGATGTTTTGTGTACTGTTTGCACTAAGAAATGTCACACCAAGTTATCTTGTCCCATGATAAATACAAGAAAAGACAATAAACCTTTCAAGACTAACAAACAAGGACCCAACCAGATTTGGGTACCAAAAGATAAAATTGATTATGTTGCGGATGTTCTAAGCAACCAAATTGAAACACCAGTCATGGTGCTTGGTCAATGGATGCTTGCAATATATGAAGGGAAAAAGGTCTATGTTCCAACATCTACCAAATAGAAGCCAATTGATTCTGGTGGAAGAGGAACTAGTCAACACAATACCTATCAGAACCAGAACCATATGATGAACCAGAAATATCAAAGAAATCACACATATCAACAAAATCAAAACAGACAGAGAAGTTACACATATCAACAAAACTGGAACTATCAAAAGAATTAGAATTACCATCGGTTCCAAAACAATCAGAGGAACCTGATATACCAGTAGAAGAGAAGTGTCAGATTAACAACCCGAATCAGGAGACTTCTTTGAACACGCTAATCAAATTCATCAATACTACAAACCTAGATGGGAATTCAAATCCCTTCATACAGACCCTCTAATCATAGAATATGCAAATTCAGAATCTGAAAACCAGAAAAGAAGAAATAATAGGGTTTTCAGAGTGAAACTGAAACTATTGACATATAGGTTATATCTTTCTTTAAATATTATTATTGTTTTGATATTATGTTTATTGTGATAACAAGAAGCTTGATCTTAAAAATCAAAGCGAGCATACCAGTAGAAACTGAAACAAGCTTGATCTACATAATTGGAACACTTCAGTAGAAAGAGCATACCAGTAGTTTCAAAAACAAGCAGAAACTACCAGAAACAAAATTGATGTTTTGGCGGTATTGATTTCATTCTTAAATTATATGATTTTTATTATGTTATATGACAAATAGCTTGACCTTGAAAAGTCGAAGCAAGATGAAGATAGTGAGGGTTTACCAGAACCAGAGGAAGCTGATGCAGACAAACCAGAAAAACTTGAAAAAGTAGAGGATACAAGCAAATCAGAAGAACATGACAAATCTTCAAAGGATGAATTTGAAGATAAAACAGAAGAAAGATGTGGATGGAAGTACAAGTCATCTCATCCTGAAACTCTAATCATTGGAAGTGAAAGTGATCCTTTAAGGACCAGATCATCATTTAAAGTACCCAGTTTGTTTGGCTTACTCTCATTAATTGAGCCTACCTCTATTGATGAAGCATTGGCAGATAATGGATGGATTCTTGCAATGCAAGAAGAGTTAAATGAATTTGAGAGGAATGATGTTTGGGATCTAGTTACAAGACCAGAAAAGAACATTATTGGAATCAAGTGGGTTTTTAGAAACGAGCTAAATGAAAAAGGTGAAGTGGTCAGAAATAAGACACGACTTGTTGCACAAGGCTACAGTCAGCAAAAAGGCCTTGATTACACTGAGACATTTGCTCCGGTGGCCAAGTTAGAAGCTATTCGTATCGTACTCTCTTTTGCTGCAAATAATAACATTACATTATTTCAAATGGATGTTAAAATTGCTTTTCTAAATGGTTATATAAGTGAAGAAGTCTATGTTAAACAACCCCCAGGTTTTGAAAGTTCTGAATTTCCAAATCATGTTTTTAAACTTAGAAAATCTCTATATGGTCTAAAACAAGCACCTAGGGCATGGTATGATAAACTTAGTAACTTCTTGCTTAAAAATAACTTTGAAAGAGGACAAGTAGACAATACACTTTTTAGAATGTCAATAGAAAATGACATTCTTATTATTCAAGTTTATGTTGATGATAATATTTTTGGATCTACTAATGGCACTTTTTGCCAAGAGTTTTCTCAATTAATGCGGCATGAATTTCAAATGAGTATGATGGGAGAACTTAAGTTCTTCTTGTTGGAACCAAGTTGGTTCTTTCAATTAACGTTTTGATGTTAACAAAAGTATTTTATGAAAATCATATTTTGACTTAGAAGAAATATGAAAAATCAGAGGATGACGTCACCAGAGGATACACCAGAGAATGACGTCACTAGAGGATGTCATCAGAAGATGACATCAGCAGAAGATACAACCAGAAGATGCCACGAATTAGAAGCAGAAGATGTCATAAGAGGATGACGTCACCAAAAGATAAAAATGCCACTAGAAGAAACAACCAGAAGATATCACCAGAGGATACATCTAGAGGATACCAGAGGATGTCTTTAGATGATTCATCTAGAGGATACCTCCAGAAGATACCTCCAGAGGATACCAGAGGATATCATCAGAGGAAATTATTCTTGGCCCAGATCAGAAGGAAGCAGAGTCCAGAAGGAGACTTGGTCCAGACCTGAAAGATACATTGTCTAGAAGGAAACTTAGTCCATAACAGAAAGAAACATAAGTCAGACTTGTTGGAACCAAGTTGGTTCTTCCAATTAAAGTTTTCATGTTAACAAAAGTATTTTCTGAAAATCATATTTTGACTTAGAAGAAGTATGAAAAATCATGGGATGACGTCACCAAAGGATGATGTCAGCAGAAGATACCTTTAGAGGATACCAGAAGATACCTCTAGAGGATATCACGAGAGGATCCCATCAGAAGCAAGAATCAGAGGATGTCATCAAAAGGCAAACATTAGAGGATATCATCAGAGGGAAGAAACAAAGACATCATAGAGGATATTATTCTTGGCCCAGATCAGAAGGAAGCAGAGTCAAGAAGGAGACTTGGTCAAGACCAGAAGGAAGCATATCCACAAGGAGACTTGGTCCAGCCAGAAGGAAACATTGTCCAAACTTGGTCCAGACCAGAAGATAGCATGGTCCATAATAGAAGACTTGATCCAGATATGGTCTAGACCAGAAGATAGCATGGTTCAGAACATAAGACTTGGCCCAGACTTGGTCCAAACCAGAAGATAGCATGGTCCAAAACATAAGACTTAGTCCAGACTTGGTCCAGATCAGAAGATCAATGGTCCAAATCATAAGATCACAGAATGGTACAAATCAGATCACATGGTCCAGACTTGGTCGAGATCAGCAGATCATGCGGTCTAGAATTTAAATCATGATACAAACAAGTGAAGGCTTGATTAAAATTCAAAGAAAACTTGATTCAAAATTGATCAAAGTATTAAGGGGATTTGATTCAAAAATTGAAGGTGCAAAACGAGAAGGGGGGTTGAATTGTGTTTGACTAACTTGAATACTTTTTCTGTTTTTGTAGTTTTATAACAAAACCTGATGTATGAATCAAACAGAGTTAGCAGCGGATATAAAGTAAAAATAAAAACACATAATTTTATACTAAGTCTTCTGCCTTGAGCCTTGTTTTATAGATGTAGATTAGGGTCTCTTCCAAGCTTAAATTCGAGTTGTATCTTGCTGGATTCTCTTGCAAAAATACCTTGTCCAATTGGGTTTCACTTAAATAAAAAACATATCTTTTTAGCTCCAGATTTTCTTTCAAAAATAACTTTGGCCAATCCTGTTCCTGATTAATTATGAACCAAATCTTTCTTCCCACAAATAGCTTCTGAACTCCCATACGAGTTCAATTTATTTTTGTATCAAATCCTTTTAATACTTTGATCAAATTTAATCAAGTCTTCACTGATTATCATCATGATTAAATCTGGACCGTTTGATCTTCTAATCTCGACCACATCTGGACCATACAGTCTGATCTGCTGTGATCCTCTGATCTCGGCCAACCCTGGACCACACTTTCTAATCTTCTGATCTCGGCCACTCTGGACTTGCAATCTGATCTGCTGTGATTCTCTGATCTCGGCCAATACTGGACCACACGTTCTGATCTTCTGATCACGACCAACAGTAGGCCATATGGTCTGATCTTCTGATCTCGGCCAACACTGGGCTATATGCTTAAATCTAGACCATTGATCTGAACATCTTCCCTCTAATCTGGACCAATTCTGGACTTGGTCTGGATTGAACTGAAATTAAGTCTGGA
The DNA here is from genome assembly GCA_037974295.1 of Cicer cuneatum. Taxonomy (NCBI): domain Eukaryota; kingdom Viridiplantae; phylum Streptophyta; class Magnoliopsida; order Fabales; family Fabaceae; genus Cicer; species Cicer cuneatum. The sequence continues at coordinate 30,002,015 of JBBPBO010001984.1, read as the reverse complement.
CAAAGGATATTTTAATCTGGACATTTACCTTTTGATTTGGATCAGTTCTAGATGAAATCTGGACATCATTTCTTCTTGTCTGGACTTAGTTTCGTACTCTGAACCATGCTATCTTATGGTCTGGGCCAAATCTGGACCAAGTCACTTGTTCTGGACCAATTATCTGAAGCTCTGATTAAGTCTGGATCAAGTCTGGGCTGATTATTATTTCACTGCCAAGCTATCTTCTGGTCAGAATAAATTCTGGACCAAGTTTGACTTATGAATCCTTCTGGTCAGGAACAAGTCTCCCTCTGGCAGGCTTCCTTCTGGTCTGGTCAAGGTCTCCTTCTGGACTCTGCTTCCTTCTGATTTGGGCCAGGAAAGATATCCTCTGATTGGTGTTTTGACATCCTAGTGTATCCTCTGGTGCTTTCAGGATGCATCCTCTGGTACCTTCTAGATCCGTTATGTGGTATCTTCTAGAGGTGTATCCTCTGGTCTGATTTTATCCTCTAGTAATTCATCTTCTGCCTCTCGTGTCTTCATCTTCTGCCTCTGGAAACTTCATCTTCTGGTGGCATTTAATGTGATAATTCAAAGTACAAAATAAGTTTACATGTAGTGCTTTTGTAAGCATCAAAATCCTAAGTACTTAGAACCAACTTGGTTCCAACAATCTCCCTCTTTTTGATGATGACAAAAGCTTAACTTATTTTGCTAGCTTGTACCTCGAAGTACTTGAAATACTCCCCCTGAGACCAATCTCTCCCCCTAAGTATAATACTGACTTTTTCTTCTCCTTTTCAACTCCTTCTTGAATCACTCTTTCTTTTCTTCTCTTCTCCTCTCCTTTTCAACTCCCTCTCTTTTCATCTCTTTCTGATTTATTTTTCTCTCTCCCTGTTTCTTCTCCTTTTCAACTCCTTCTCTTTTCACTCTTTCTTTTTCTCTCTTTATTTTTCTCTCTCCCTGTTTCTTCTCCTTTTCAACTCATTCTCTTTTCATCTCTTTCTTTTTCGCTCCTCCTTTCTTTTTATCTCTCCTTTTCTACTCATTTCTCCTTTTTCTCTCTCCCCCTTTTTGTCATCAGCCAAAAACGAGGTCCTACTTATTTTTGTATTTTTTTATTTTCTCTTTACAAAGTACAGAAATTAAAAACAAAAAAATAAAAGACATAAATTAAAATAACAAGAAAATTAAAAACTCCTAAGAAGACTACTTGAGCTAGTGAGATATGGAGATAATGTTGAGATGCTTCTTGATGAACTCGAACCTATCTTCAGGTAATGCTTTGGTGAAGATGTCTGTAACATCCTCTAAATTATTAGTAAGAATTTAGGTGTGATAATTATTTGTCTTGTTCGACTTATTGTAGTTGATAAAATTATTAGTAAGAATTACTTAATCAATGGAGAAGTTTTATATAATTATATATATATATATACATGTTTTTTAGTACAAGAAGAATTTGAGCTAAGGGTTTGTGGCTAGGTGTGACCCAACCCGTAATAGAAATTTGGGCTTGGAGTTGGTGGCTTAGTTTTTGTATGATCAAGGTTAAGAAAAAAAAATAATAAATAAATAAAATAATATTTTCTCCCTTCTTTCTTTATTTGGGCCCAACACTATCTACCCAATAATCTCCACTTTAAATTTTCCCTAAAGTCTACAATATTTCGATACTAAGTAATAGTAAGCAGAAAAAAATACCGAAACCCTAGCCGTCATCTCCTTCACACCTCATCTCCTTCGTGCGGCAAACTTTTCGTGTGAACAACTTTGTGGGGGCTTAGAGTTTCGTACTAGGAAGAAAAGCGGCCAAGGTAAGGACTTTTCCCCACACAAATTTGAGTTAGACCGTTAGTTGGATGACATAGAACTAATAATTGTAATTGCTTGCTTTTGAAAGAAATAAATGTAGACTAATAAAATAAAAATAATGGAATATGAAATCCTTTACGTTGAGTTCGATATGTAATGTATGTCCTTTTAAGAAGTAAAATATGAATTTTTATATTATACATGATAGAGTTTTAATTTTTATGATGGATATGAAGCACAATATGATTTTTCTTATGTTATATATATGATAAAGTTTTGATTTTGATGATGTATTATGAGTTGGAGTTTGAAGTTTCTTGTTATATATAAAGTTTTAATCTTTATGGTGTAAATGAAGTCAAGTCCCGATTTTCATGCGTACGTGGTGAAAATTATTATTGAATGATTATTTGTCTATGAATATATGATTCTCATGATAAGGATGTGTGATATGTGATCTTTGTGATGTAAATAAGATGATGGTTTTAAAAAGTGTGATTTTTTGAATGTATATGACATGATTCTTAGTGGGCTGTGTGCGAGTATAATTGTGATAATATATGGTCATGGCATGGCATATGCATCTTCGTGGGAGTTGCCTTAGTGGCAGGTTTATTTTCCCCATTGGTATGGGTGATCTTTCTGTGTGGAAGTTGCCTTAGTGGCAGGTTTATATCCGGATCATATAGTTTTAGGAGCATGCATTATGCATATTTTTTACATACGATTTACTGTTTGCACATTTTTTTCTTTTAAATTACAAGTTTTTACCTTTATATGTTTTGTGTTATTCTTCTATATGTTTAGCTTTGGTTTGATGTGGATGATGGAAACAATTGACCCTTACAACAACATTTTAGGTACTAATGAGTTCGAGGAGATTCAAGAGTAATTGATGAGTATTAACGTGCGGCGAACGTGGGGTAAAAATGTGGTTTTCAAGACAATTTTGTAATAATAAGTATTGCCGCAAAATTTCTATGTTTATTTATTTTTATAAATACGGAAGTGGATATTTGCTTCCGTTTAGGAATAATTGATTTTTCCTTTATTTTAGCTTGAATAAACTTTTTTTTATAATATTAAATAAATGTGATTGTTACTAATTATTTAAAAGCATAAATGTGATTGTTACTAATTATTTAAAAGTATAAATGTAGATACTCTTACCAAAAAAAAATTATTGTAAATTTTTCTAAAAGTATTTTTTTTAGTAACGTTTTGGACCAAAAATCCGGGGTGTTACATTATGGTATCAGAGCAATATAATCCTCGGAAATTTTTGGGTGGGACGATTTTGTATGACGCATGCCTTGATTTATGTGTGATGTTTGATTTTGGTATATTTTATTCTATGATTTATTACTAATTTGGTTATATATATATATATATATATTCATATAGGGAAAGTTAACATTTTGCATTGATTATTTGGTCTCTTTTAATATTGATTGATTTTTTTTCTTTCTACTCAAAAACAGAAATTTTTCTTCAATTAATTGCAATTACGATATGCCTTAATTTCTTAATCCTATGATTTGAAATAGTTTTAATTTGATTCAATGCAATAATTAATTATGATTTTATGATGGTATAAATTATGAATTTATTGCTTTATAATTTGAACATAGATCAAGTCTGGCCTGATTATCATTTCAGTGCCAAGCTATCTTCTGGTCAGAATAAATTCTGGACCAAGTCTGACTTATGAATCCTTGTGGTCTGGAACAAGTCTCCCTCTGGCAGGCTTCCTTCTGGTCTGCTCCAGGTCTCTTTCTGGACTCTGCTTCCTTCTGATTTGGGCCAGGAAAGATATCCTCTTATGGTGTTTTGACATCCTGGTGTATCCTCTGGTCCTTTCAGGATGCATCCTCTAGTACCTTCTGGATGCATTATCTGGTATCTTCTGGAGGTGTATCCTCTGGTCTGATTTTATCCTCTGGTAATTCATCTTCTGCTTCTAGTGTCTTCATCTTCATCTTCTGGAAACTTCATCTTCTGGTGGCATTTAATGTGATAATTTAAAGTACAAAATAAGTTTACATGTAGTGCTTTTGTAAGCATCAAAATCCTAAGTACTTAGAACCAACTTGGTTCCAACAAAACTCACTGAAGAGTTAAAGGAAATTCGAATGAAATCTGAAGCTAAAAATATATGTTTTGAAATTAAGAGAAACAAGATTGGTCAACAGAATTTTCAAATGCAATCTGAAGCTAAAAAGATGCGTTTTGAAATTAAGAGAAAAAGGATTGGCCAACAGAATTTTCAAAGGAAATCTGACCAAGATTCATTTCGAAAATAAGCTTGGACAAAGCCCAAATTTTAGCTATAAAAGAAGGCTCCAGGCAGCAGTAATAAGCATCGAACAACACACACCTCAAGCTTCAAATTCAAACTTATCCAAGAGTTCAATAGAGAGAAATTCTTGAGTGCAAAAGCAATATTTTCAAAGTGTTTTCGAGAGAGAAATTCAGTGCAACAATCAGCTTTCCAGAAGCAACCAAAGAGTTCAAGAATTAGTGCAGTAATTAGCTTTGCAGAAGCAACTTTGCAGAGTTCTAAATCCTTGTAATCAAACCCGTTAGAGGTGTAGATTCCTTCTTCAATCTGGGGTTGTCAGATTGGTAGGAGCAGACTTGACTTGTAGAGTCGAGGTACTGTTATCGTTCCTTAAAAGTTTGAGGTTGCCAGACTGTTTGGGAAGACTGACTTGGAGGGTCAGGTGTTGTAATTCAAAGATTTTGAATTAGTGGATTAAAGCCTTCGGAGTAAAGGGACTGGATGTAGCAAAGTTAATGGTGAACCAGGATAAATTGATGTGTTCTTATGTTATTATTATCCGCTACTTAATCTGATTATTTATTCAACAAGTAACTTAAATAAACATTCATCAAAAATAGCAAAAAGAATTCGAGTTTGGAAAACACAATTTAACCCCCCTTCTCGTGTTTGCACCTTCAAGACTTGGTCCAGACATTGGTCCAAAATAGAAGACTTGGTCCAAACCAGAAGATAGCATGGTCCAGAACAGAAGACTTCGTCCAGACTTGGTCCAGATTAGAAAATCAATGGTCCAGATTAGAAGATCACATAGTCCAGATCATGAGATAGAATGGTACAGATCAGATCTCATGGTCCAAACTTCGTCCAGATCAGCAGATCATACGGTCCAGAATTTAAATCATGATGCAGATCAGTGATGACTTGATTAAAATTCGAAGAAGAATTGATTGAATTTTGATAGAAATTTGATCAAAGTATCAAGGAGATTTGATTTAAAAATCACTGAAGACTTGAAGGAAATTCAAATGAAATTTGAAGCTAAAAGATACGGTCTGAAATTAAGAGAAACAGGATTGGCCAACAGAATTTTCAAAGGAAATCAGAGCAAGATTTATCTCGAAATTAAGCATGAACAAAGCACTAATTGCAGCTATAAAATGAGGCTTCAGGAAATAGCATTATGCATCGAAAAACACAAAAACTCAAGCTTCAACTCAAAGTCATCCAAGAGTTCAAAGAGAGAAACACTTGAGTGCAAAAGAAATATTCTCTAAGTAATTTTTCAGAGAGTGAAAGTCATTGCAGCAATGAGCTTTCCAGAAGCAACTTTGCAGAGTTCCAAACCCTTGTAAACAAACCCGTTAGAGGTGTAGATTCCTTCTTCAATCTGGGGTTGTCAGATTGGTAGGAGAAGACTTGACTTATAAAGTCAAGCTGTGGTTATCGTTCCTCACAAGTTTGGGGTTGTCAGACTGTTTGGGAAGACTGACTTGGAGGGTCATGTATTGTAATTCAAAGTGTTTTGAATTAGTGGATTAAAGCCTTCAGAGTGAAGGGACTGGATGTAGCCAAGTCAATGGTGACTCAGGATAAATCGCTGTGTTGTTATGTTGTTATTATCCGTTGCTAAGTCTGATTATTTATTCATCAAATAATTCCCATCAACATTCAACAAAACAGCAAAAGAATTCAAGTTTGACAAACACAATTCAACCCTCTTTCTCGTGTTTGCACCTTCAATTGGCATCAGAGCTCAGTCTCAAGGCTAAGCACTTTACAGTGTTTGACGAAAGATCCAAGGGTTCAACATGTCTGGATTCAATGAAGAAGCTACTGGAGGAAACATCAACAGACCAACAATGTTTGTTGGGGAACGGTTCGACTACTAGAGGACAGGCTAAAGAGTTTCTTTATTTCACAAGATCCCGATCTTTTGGACTTGGTGGAAGATGGCTATACTGCTCCAGAGGATCTTGATGGTGTTGAAATTCCCAGAAAGGAGATGGATGCTGACTAGAAGAAGATGTACAAGATGCATCAAAAATCCAGAACGTTCATGATCAATGCAATCACATTCAAAGAATTCGACAAGTGCACCAACAAAGAGATAGCAAATAGCATATATGATAGTCTAACTCTGACGTATGAAGGCAGCAAGCAAGTTCAAGAAGCAAAGGCCAACATTCTAGTCAAGAAGTACGAGTTGTTTAAGATGGAAGACGATGAAGACATTGAAGCAATGTTTTCCAGATTTCAGACTCTGGTTTCGGGATTAAGAGTACTCAAGAAGAGCTATACCATTGCTGACCACGTGAAGAAAATTCTTAGAAGTCTGCCAACCAAGTGGAGACCAAAAGTCACTGCCATTCAGGAAGCAAAGGACTTGAGCACTCTGAAGCTAGAAGAATTAATCAGCTCCCTCAAGTCACATGAAATAGAGCTGGAAGAAGATGATCCCAAGAAGAAAAAACAAAACCCTAGCCTAAAAATACAAATAGAAGAAAGTTCTGAAAGCAAAAACAGAATCAGAAGATAGTGATTCTGAGAACCAGAATAAGAAACTAGAAGAAGAAGAAGACATTGCCTTCATAACCAAAAAGGTTACGAAGATATAGCAAAACAGAAGAAAGAAGTTTCCCCAGAGGTATTCCAAGCATTCCAACAGAGGAAAGGATGAACAAGACAAGAAGAGTATCATCTGCTATAGATGCAATGAACCTGGGCACATCAAGTCAGAATGTAAAAATCTGGAGAAAGGGAAAAATCAGAAGAAAGACTCCAGACCCAAGAAGAAGAATCTGATGGCAACATGGAATGATTCTGATGAATCTTCTGAAGATGAAGAAGCAGAATTAGCCATGATGGCTCACGTCAATTCTGCCTCTAGATCCAAAATCAAAACTGACTCTAGAAGTGAATCAGAAGAAGTAGAATTGGCTCAGGTAGTTCGCACTCATTCTACCTCTGGATCTAACTCAAGAAGAAAATCAGAAGAAGCAGAATTGGCTCAGACAGTTTGCACTCATTCTACCTCAGGATCCAACTCTAGAAGTGAATCAGAAGAAGCATAATTGGCTCAGACAGTTCGCACTCATTCTGCCTCTGGAACCAACTCTGGAAGTGAAATAGAAACAGAACTGGCTCTGATGGCTCACACAAGCTCTACCTCTGGATCCGATATAGAATCTGATTCTGGAAGTGAATCATCAAAAGATGAAAAAGAGGTATTTTCTAAACTTACCCGATCTGATTTAATTACTGCAATGAATGATATTTTAAATATCAATAACAAACTGTAACTGTAATTGTAACTGAACATATTCCCCCTAATATTTTGTGTGCTATTTGTTCCAAGAAAGATCACTCAAAATTGTCTTGTCCTATGATAAAATCAAGGAGAGACAAGAAACCTTTCAAGACTAACAAACCAGGACCCAACCAGATTTGGGTACCTAAAAACAAAATTATCATTGTTTCAGATGTCCTCAGCAATCAAGTTGCAACACCAGTCATGGTACCTGGACAGTGGATGCTCGCGACATATGACAGGAGAAAAGTCTGTGTTCAAAGAGCTAACTTTGAGCAAATGAGGGACAGTGGCTTTTGGAGGAAAGCAAAATGGCAAAATGATTGGTCGAGGGACGGTTGGAAATGGTATTTCTTCCTCTATTAAAAATGTACTACTAGTTAAAGGTCTTAGGCATAATTTATTAAGTAGTAGTCAATTAAGTTATAGTAATATGATATTATATTTAACCAAAAAAACATGCAAAGCTATTAGTCAGAAGGATGGATCAGTACTCTTCACAGGTTAGAGGCAAAACAATATTTACAAGATAAATCAATTTAGTCTTGAGAAATAAAAAGTTAAGTGTCTAGTGTCAGTAAATGAAGAGAAACTAATTTGGCATAAAAGATTAGGTCATGCTAACCTTATATTAGTTTCAAAACTGAATAAACTTCAACTGGTGAGAGGTCTACCTAAGCTCAGCTACAAAACTAAAATTATGTGTGAAGCTTGTCAAAAGGGAAAACAAACAAAAAATTCTTTCAACCCTAAAAACTCAATCTCTACCTCAAAGCCCCTTGAGCTATTACACATAGATCTATTTGGTCTAGTAAAAACAACATCTCTAAGTGGTAAGAAATATGGGTTTGTTATTGTAGATGATTACACTAGGTGGACATGGGTAAATTTTTTAAGAAGTAAGGATGAACCTCACAAAGTGTTTATCACATTTTACAAACAAATAATGAATGAAAAAGGTCTTAAAATTATAACAATTAGAAGTGATCATGGAGGAGAATTTGAGAACAAATTCTTTGAATGTTTTTGTGATGAGAATGGAATCTCTCACAACTTTTCTTCTTCTAGAACACCCCAACAAAATGGAGTTGTAGAAAGAAAAAATAGAACACTCCAAGAAATGGCCAGAACAATGCTAAATGATATGACTGTTGCAAAACACTTTTGCATATATAATATCGTTAGAAAGTGCCCTTACGTCGACGACATTTATTACACAAGCAACTTACACTACACCAGCATAACCTATCCGATGATTCCAACTACACCTCTCAATTTCCTTGTACCTTAAACCAATCAATTAACTTAATCAATACAAGTTTCTAAACAAACCCCCAAATGAAACCTAGGTTCAACCACTATTCAAATCAATTAGGGTTTGGACTTATGTTATGTTCCCTAACTTCAAAAAGACTTTGGTTTAAGTACTTTGACGAAAGCGAATTTCAAAATACATATGCCACCCTTTGAAAATCTCGAAATTATTTTCAAACTTATTGAAGTTCAACTCAAATCTTTGTCTTTAACAACTTAGGACAAAATATTTTCTTAACAAAATCAATCAAAGATAAACATACTCGCGCGGTTTGAAATTTCGAGTAAATCATCAATCAACTTCACAAGTTTCAACACTTTAATATTTGAAAAACTAGTAGAAGAATTCTATCAAGAAATCCTATAAAAAAAACTCAAATACTAAGAGTTCCCATATTCTAACTATTCAAATTCATGATTCTTCCAATTTAACATTTTTGAAACCTTAATCTTTGTCAACACAATATTTCCCAAGTTCACAATTTTTTTTTAAGTCTGCAACTAAAATATTTATTCCTAATAAAACCACATATCAAAATCCAAAATTATAACCAATCATTGTTTTTCAAAACACCTAAATACTTCTTCAACCTCAAATTTTAGCATAAAGTTGACATCTTTACTATAAAAATAAAAACTTTTAACTTCAAAACTTAAGATTAAACTTTGTTCATAAAGTTAATATTTGTCATTCAAACCCTTTTGATATACAAAGCTTGAACCCTTATTTTATTTTATTTTGAATATGAACTATTCTCAAAGTCATAAAGTTTGAAACTTTGTTTCTCAAAGTTAAATCTCTTTATAAAAATTGGAAATTTAATATTAAAAACTAAAAATTTTTGGTTCTAACTACAAATATGAAAACCTTGTTTTCACCAAAACCCCAGAGATAGAACTTTTAACACGTTAATCCCAAAATCAACTTAAAACCAATAGTTAAACAAAATTTTGGACTCTCTACCTATATATATACAATTTGGCTAAAACCCATATGGTTTCAAACTTTAAACGATGTCGATTTTTAATTTATACCATCACTAAAAATCACAAGAGCACTTTTTCCTAACTTCCTTAAATTTCATAAAATATCTACCACTCAAATACTTTAAAAGTAGCATTTTCTAGTTGTTGCTGCTATCATATGCTTTTTTGTTTTTTGGTTTAATTGCAGTTTTATGATGCAATGATGTAGAATGATTAACACCCATGAAATCAGAATAAAACACCGTAAAAACTTAACTTTCAACTTTAGGAATTTTTTATATTTGTAATTTAGTCAATGACATATGAATAATTAATTATTCTAGATGGTTCTATATCATGGAATTGTATGTCACATCATTTAAAATATGTCAAACCGTCATTTTTTAGTTCAAAAACTCGAGTGACCGACGAAAACTATCGACTTTTAAAATAGGGGGACCAATTTCGTAAATTGGTAAAAATAGATTGATCAAAACTGCAATTAGGCTTTTTTTAAATTTCAACAATGCCAAGCCATTCACATAGTCATTTAACATCAAGGAAACATCCGAATAATTTTTCATAGAATTTTTCAAACAATAAACAATGAAAACGATAAATATACAAAATAATAAACAACAAGTGCGTTGAGAGTGAGGTTTTCAGAATTAGTTATACTTCAACAAATGTAATAGAGTATTATCGTAATTGTTTTGTTTAGCTCATCTATTCATTAGAAGATGCAACATAAAAACATTTAATTCTCGTGAAAGGAGTCTACACAGTTAAATAAATTCTTAGCACAATAAATTGTTCCCACAAAATAATTTTTGTTATCATCAAAACAATTAAGGGTAATTGTTGTTGGAACCAAGTTGGTTTTCCACTTATAGTTTTGATGTTAACAAAGGTATTTTATGAGAACAATTAATTTCAATTGATAGCTTCATTAAGAATACAAAAATTGGGAGAAGAAAACTATTGGAAGGTACCAGAGAAAGCGACCAGAGGATGTCACCATAGGAAGTGACGAGAGGATGAGATCAGAAGAACACAAAGTATACTCTTCTGCCTTTGAAAGTAATGTGTCTCTAAAGTTTACGAAGATTGCTTCTAATGTATGGGTCTTAACATTGGGTCTAATAAATGGGAATGAAGATTTCCTTTAAAGAATGGTACTGAAACTAAGTCTGAAGACTGCCTATGTAGATTGTTTGAATACTGAATTTGAAGCATGCCTCTGAGGCCCTTGCATGTCTTTGATGTGCACAAACTCTACATGCCTCTGAAGAGTTTATATCAAGGTATAATTAACTCTAAAGAGATTGTTTCAAATCCTAAATTCAAAGCTCACAACTCACTGGTCAAAATGATGCAACACACTCCAAATGTTACCTCTGATATGCAACCTCAAATGTTGGACTAACTCTAAAGTTTCAACAAGGTGATTTGTCCAATCCCACTAATTATAAGTCATGCAATTCTTCTTCGGACTATCATTATTCAAGAAACACAACATCTCATCCAACAAGAAAGTCAATGCCTCTAACGGAAAGTGAACAGCTGAAATTGAAAGAATTAAGTATGACATGAATACTTAGCAAAATCAAAAACTTGTGAAGATCCAAGAACAACCCAAATCCATTCCAACACAAATTAAACAAGAGTATGAAAGAAGATTCGTGTTTTTGAAGACAGTAAAAAATAAGATTTGATTCAAGTTTATATTTGAAGAAAATATGTTACCATGTTCAAAAGAAGTTATGGTCAAGATTTGTTTAGAAGAAGATATGATCAAGATCTTATCAACAAAAAGATATTAATTATTTACAACAAGATTTGATCAAGATTTATCACAAGAAGATATAAATTATTTACAAGAAGATTTGATCAATATTTATCACAAGAAGATATAAATTATTTACAAGAAGATTTTATCCAGATTTATCTACATGAAGATATGAATTATTTACAAGAAGTTTTGATCAAGATTTATCACAAGATATAAATTATTTACAAGTTTTGATCAAGATTTATCTAAAAGATATGAATTATTTAAAAGAGGACTTTATCAGAACCTACAAGAAGATATGAATTATTTACAAGAAGATACGATCAAGAATTGTTTAGAAAAAGAAACACTCGCAAGAAGATGCATTTATTATTTGCAAATATATGATTCAGATTTTGACACAACAAAGGAGAAACATTAACCTATTCTATAAATAAATACTCAAGGCTGAAGAAGAAAATAAGAGAACTCACAAGCATAAAATTTCCTAAGTCATTACAGTTCATAAGGTTAAGTTCTAGAGAAACCATTGCTCAAAAGAAATATTTTCTAAGTGTTTTCTAGTGTGTGAGCCATTGTTACAATCAGCTTGTTAGGAGCAAACCAATTTGTTCCAAACTCTTGTAACCTATCCCGATAGTGGCTTTCGTGTTCCTTAAGCAATTTGTAAGTTTTCATGTTGTGTTGAGGGGACCTTACTTGTAGAGTCAAGGTGTTTGTGTTCCTCAACAAGTTTGTAGGTGTCAGGTTGTTTTGAGAAGGTTGGCTTGTAGGGTCGGGTGTTGTGTAATTAAAGCTTTGAATTAGTGGATTAAATCCTTCTGAGTAAGGTGATTGGACGTAGCTATCAAGTTGGTGATGAATTAATTTTGTGTCATTTTAATTCTACAATTCGTATTTTACTTCTGCCTCTGATCACTTAACCCGATTGTTACTACTTTTATTCTAAGTAAGTCACCAAAATTGAACCTATTTTAAATAAATTAGCAAAAAGAATCTAACTTAGTCAAACACAATTCAACCCCCCTTCTCGTGTTTGCACCTTCAATTGGAATCAAGAGCCTGATTTGAAAAATTAGCATTTTACAATGTTTGAACAAGGATTCAACAATGTTTGGATTTGGTGAAGAAGCTGTTGGAGGAAACATCAACAAGCCATCTTTGTTTGATGGTGAACGATTAGAGTACTGGAATGATAGGCTGAGGAGTTTCTTTATCTCACAAAATCCTGAACTTTGGGACTTAGTGGAAGATGGTTACACTGTTCTCACAAATTTTGATGGTATTGAAATCTCAAGGAAAGAGATGGATGTTGAACAGAAGAAGATGTAGAAGATGCATCACAAATTTAAAACCTTCATGATCAATGAAATCACCTTCAAAGGATTTGATAAGTGCAAAGACAAAGAAACCGCAAAAAAAAACTATGACAATTTGGTTCTGACCTATGAAAGAAACAAACAAGTATCGAAGCATAGGCCAACCTCCTAGTTAGAAAGTATGAGCTATTCAAGATGGAAGAAGATGAAGACATTGAAACAATGTTTTCCAGATTCCAATCTCCGCTCTTAGGTTTAAAGGTACTTGAGAAGAGTTATACTATTGTTGATCATGTGAAGAAAATTCTTAGGACTCTGCTAAGCAAGTGGAGACCTAAGATTACAGTTATTCAAGAAGCTTAAATTGAAAAATTGGTTAGCTCATTACATCACATGAAATTGAGCTTGTAGAGGATGAGGCCATGAAGAAGCAACCAACTTTGGCCTTGAAATCAAGCAGAAGAAGGTTCTGAAGGCAGCAGCAGAATAACTGGATAATGATTCAGATAATCAAAATATGACCTCAAAGAATGAGGAGTTGGCTTTCATATCTAGAAAAAATTCTGCATATGTGGTACAATAGAAAGAAGCAATTTCCTCAAATATATTTCATGCAATCCAGTAGAGGAAGGGATGAAAAATCTGACATGAAAAGCATCATATGCTATAGATGCAATGAACTTGGACATTTCATGTTTGAATATACAAATCTTGAAAAAGGGAAACATCAAAGGAAAGATTTCATACCCAAGATGAAGGTTCTAGTGGCTACACGGAATTACTCTGATGAATTCTCTAATGATGAAGGCCTACCAGATTTGCCTCTGATGGCTCATACAAACTCTATCTTTAGATCTAACAAAAACACTAATTTTGACTCTAAAAATAAATCAGTTGATCATGAAATTGAGGTATTTTCTGGTTTAACCTGATCTGATTTAATTAATATCATAAATGATTTCTTAAATAAAAACCACAAGTTGTCTATGAAACTGAAAACACTTAACTAAAGAAATCAATGCATTAAATACAGAAAGTGTTACAGTTAAATATGAAAATAAAACCTTGAAAGATACTCTTGTATCAAACTTTTAGAAAATGTCACATGTAATTCTGATAAATATGAAGAAGCATTCCAAAACTTTCTAGCTAACATTATGGAAATAATCAAGTATGCTTATATGATTTATGGAGTTAGAAGAAATGGTAAAAGATCTCTAGAGTTTGAAGAAACAATAACTAAACCTCAACTTATTCCCTCTAATATTTTTTGTATTATTTGCTCTAATAAAGCTCACTCTAAAATATCATATCCTATGTTAAATACAAGGAAGGACAAGAATCCTTTCAAATCTAACAAACTAGAACCTAACCAAATTTGGGTAGCTAAGAACAAAATTATATATGTTGAAGATGTTCTCAGTGGCCAAGTTAAAATACCAATCATGGTACCTAGACAATGGATGTTGGCGACATATGATGGGAGAAAAGTCTATGTTCCAAGACCTAACATTGGTCAAATGAGGCACAGTAACTTTTGGAGGAAAGCAAAAAGGCCAGATCATGAGCAAGGGACAGTTGTTAAAGGTCTTAAAAATAATTTATTAAGTATTAGTCAGTTAAGTCATAATAATTACGATATTATATTTAATAAAACAAAAAATAAGGCAAGTAGTCAAAATGATGAATTTGTACTCTTTACAGGTCATAGGTAAAATAACATATAAAAGATAAATTAGTTTAGTCTATAGAAATAAGATGTTAAGTGTCTAATATCATTAAATTAAGAGAAATTAATTTGGCACAAAAGGTTAGGCCATGCAAACCTTAGATTAATCTCAAAATTGAAGCTTAGCTACAAACTGAAATTATGTGTGAAGCTTTGTCAAAAGGAAAAATAAACAAAGAACTCTTTTACCCCTAAGAACTAAGTCTCTACCTCAAAACCCCTTGAGCTCTTACATATAGATCTCTTTGGGCTATTGAAAATAGCCTCACTAAAGGGAAAACTTTATGGCTTTGTGAAAGTAGATGATGACACTAGGTGGACTTGGGTAAAACTATTAAGAAATAATGATGAATGCCACAAATTGTTTATTGCATTTTTCAAACAAGTAATGAATGAAAAGGTTCTTAAAAGTGTAAAAATTAGAAGTGGTCATGAAGGAGAATTTAAAAACAAGTTCTTTGAAAGTTTTTGTGATGAGAATGGAATCTCTCACAATTTCACCTCTCCTAGAACACCACAACAAATTGGAGTTGTAGAAAGAAAGAATAGATCCCTTCAAGAAATGGCTAGAACCATGCTCAATGAGATGGATATTGGAAAACATTTTTTGCAGAGGCAAAACTATATTCCAATTAGAAGCTTAATTAGGTCAATATTAAATAAAACACCACATGAATTATGGAAGGATAATAAGCCTAACATCTCTTTCTTTAAACAATTTAGTTGTACTTGTTATTGTTAAACACTAAAGACAATCTTGGCAAGTTTGATTCCAAATCACAAAAGTGCTCCTTCATTGGATACTCTAAAAGATCTAAAGCTTGTAGAGTGTTTAATAAGGAAACTTAGATTGTGGAAGAGTCAATACATGTTAAATTTGATGACAAATAACTTCACCGTAAAAAGTCAAAGCAAGTTTACTAAAACCAGAGGAATTAGATGCAGACGAACCAGAAGAACCTGAAAAATCAGAGGATACAAGTAAATCGAAAAAAGATGACAAATCACCAGAGGATGAATTTGACCAAGTCAAAAGCAGTCAAGATAGGTCAGAATGGATATCTAGATGGAAGTACAAGTCATCACATCTTGAAACTCTAATAATTGGAAATGCAAATGATCCTTTGAAGACCATATCATCACTGAAAGACACAACTTTGTTTGGTCTACTATCATCAATTAAACCTACATCTGTTGATAAAGCATTGACAAATGATGGATGGATCCTTGGAATGCAATAAGAGTTAAATGAATTTAAAAGGAATGATGTTTGGGATCTTTTACCTAGACCAAAGAAAAAAATTATAGGAACCAAGTTGGTTTTTAGAAACAAGCTAAATGAAAAAGGAGAAGTGGTCAGAAACAAGGCAAAACTTGTTGCACAAGGCTATAATAAGCAAGAAGGTATTGATTACACTAAAATATTTTCTCCAGTGGCCCGGTTAAAAGCTATTCATATCTTACTCTCTTTTGTTGTGGATAATAACATTACATTATTTCAAATGGATGTTAAAAGTGCATTTCTAAATAGGTATATAAGTGAAGAAGTCTATGTTAAGCAACCCCCAAGTTTTGAAAGTTCTGAATTTATAGACCATGTATTTAAACTTTGGAAATCATTGTATGGTCTAAAACAAGTACCTAGGGCATGGTATGATAGACTAAGTAATTTCATGCTTAAAAGAAATTTTGAAAGAGGACAAGTAAACAACACCCTATTTAGAAAATCAATAAGAGATGACATTCTTATCGTTCAGATTTATGTTGATGACAATATTTTTGGATCTATTAATATGCATATACATTCATCAAACCAAATATACAAAAGAATTTCTTAAGAAGCTTAAAATGAATGATTGTAAACCTATGGCTACACCAATGCCCCTACCTATTCACTTAAAAAGAAGGAATCAGGCCAGAAGATTGACTAGAAAACATACAGATGAATGATTGGATCCTTATATTACCTTACTGCCTCCAAACATGATATTACGTTAAGTGTGTGTGCAGCATTTCAGGCTGGTCCAAGGGAGTCTCATTTTGTTGGAACCAAGTTGGTTCTATACTTAGTTTTGATGTTAACAAAAGTATTTTATGTAAATAGTATTTTGACTTAGAAGAACAAATCAGAAGTTGTGCAAAATCAGAGGATGACACCACCAGAGGAAACATCTAGAGGAAGCAACCAGAGGATAGAAATGTCACCAGAAGGTTCATCCAGAGGAAACATCTAGAGGGTACCAGAGGATGCATCCTGAAGGCACAAGAGGATACACCTCCAAAGGATATTAGAGGATGTCATCAAAGGTCAAATAACATCATCAGAGGATATCTTTCTTGGCCCAAATCAGAAGAAAGCAGAGTCTAGAAGGAGACATGGTCCAGACCAAAAGGAAGCTTGTTAAAGGGAGAATTGGTCCAGACCAGAATGAATTATAAGTCAGACTTGGTCCAGAGCAGAAGATAACTGGTCCAGAACAAATGACTTGGTCCAGACCAGAAGATAGCATGGTCCAAAGCATAAAACTCAGTCCAGATCAAAAGAAATGATTGTCCAAATTTAATCCAGACTTCATCCAGATCAGAAGATAAATGTCCAGATTAAAATATCATAAGTCCAGATTTAATTTAGATTCAATCTAGACTTGGTCCAGATCAGAGGGAAAACGTTCAGATCAATGGTCCAGATTTAAGCATCATGGCCCAGTGTTGGCCGAGATCAGAAGATCAGATCATATGGCCCAGTGTTGGCCGAGATCAGAAGATTAGATCATATGGCCCAGAGTTGGCTGAGATAAGAAGATCAGATGATATGGTCCAGTGTTGGCCGAGATCAGAGGAATACACAATTGGGTAGATCAGATTACATAAGTCTAGAGTTGGTCGAGATCAGAAGATCAAACGGTCCAGATTTTAATCATGATGAAAATTAGTGATAACTTGATTAAAATTCGAAGAAGACTTGATTCAATTTTCATAGAAATTTGATCAAAGTATTAAGGGGATTTGATTCAAAACTTACTGAATACTTGAAGAAATTCGAATGCAATCTGAAGCTTAAAAAGATATGGTTTGAAATTAAAAGCAACAAGATTGGTCAACAGAATTTTCAAATGCAATCTGAAGCTAAAAAGATACGATTTTTATTTATGTGAAACCCGATTGGCCAAGTTATTATTGCAAGAAAATCTGGATAGATACAACTCGAATTTGATCATGGAAGAAACCCTAATGTTGATCTATAAAAGGAGGCTCAAGGCAGAAGACTTAGCATCAAAAATTAGTAAAAGAGTCATAAACTTCCAGAAGCAAACACTCGAGTTTTCAGTGAGGTTAATTGTGATTATCAGCTTTCCAGAAGCAAGTACTCTTGTTTTTCGTTCCCTTGTGTCAGACCTATTTTGGTAAAGTAGAGTCTACAATCTGAAGAGTCAAAAGAAATAGCATGTGACTTAGCAATTAGATTCAAGGTGTTGAAATCCCTTCTGTAATATGGGGTTGTCAGATTGGTAGGAGAAGACTTGACTTGTGAAGTTAAGGTGTTGTGTTCCTCAAAAGTCTAGGATTGTTAGACTGTTTGGGAAGACTGGCTTGAAGGGTCAGTAATGCTGTTGTAATTCAAAGGTTTTGAATTAGTGAAAAAATCCTTCAAGGTGAAGGGACTGGATGTAGCTTAGTTAATGGTGAACTAGGATAAATCTTCGTGTTGATTATTTTACTTTATCCGCTGCTAATTCTGCTTGTTTATTTATTAGATTTGAAATAATCATCAAAAACAGAAAAGGAATTCAAGTATTACAAACACAATTCAACCCCCTCTTCTCGTGTTTGCACCTTCGTATTTAACTACTATTAATAGGATCCTTAGATACTTAAAAGGTACTATCAACCTTAGCTTGTTCTATAAGAAATCTACTAAGTACAAATTAAGTTGCTATTGTGATGCTGATTATGTTGGAGACAAACTTGAGAGAAAAAGCACAAGTGGAAACTGCACATTTCTTAGGGAAAACTTAATCTCATGGTCAAGTAAGAGACAAAGCATAATTTCAATGTCAACAGCAATGGTTGTGTACATTTCAACAGTTGGTTGCAGTTCTCAATTGCTATAGATGATACATCAACTGGAAGATTACAACATTCTTAAGAGTAACATTCCCATATTTTGTGACAACACTTCTGCCATTTTCCTAACCAAGAACCCAATCCTACATTCTAGAGCCAAACACATAGAAGTCAAACATCACTTCATTAGGGACTTTGTTCAAAAAGGAGTACTAAATATCCAGTTTGTAGCATTGAACACCAATGGGTTTACATATTCACCAAACCACTAACTGAAGATAGATTTAACTTCCTTAGGAAAAATCTAAACCTTACCTTTATACCTGAATGATGTTATGCCAAGCTTAGAGTAGGTTAGATTCATACTCGGATCAGTTTTATGTTTCGTTCATATTAAGCTATGTTTTATGTTATGTTCATACTATTAAAAAAAATACGGGCAAATACACATACAAAAACTCACTTTCAAATCTTTTTCTCTAATGACAAAAGGGGGAAAAAGATATTTGAGAATAATAATGTGGGGAGATAATGAAAAAATTACTTTTGTTATACTTTTGTTAACATCAAAACTCCAAGTATAAAACTAACTTGGTTCCAACAGTAACGTTGACAAATTTCTTTGGAAAATATTTCGTGCACTTCCATTTTGTATGCATGGAGATTTTCTATTTTGTGGACCACATGAACCGTGAGTCATAAGAGAGGAGACTATTTGGAATAAATATTGATTAGTATCCTTGTCAAAAATATTAGCATATATCATTTTGTCCAAATCATTTGGATGTACACATCTAAATTCAGATTGCAGAAATATTAGAATGTGTGCATGTGGTAATTCGCGTTTCTGAAATTCAATTATGTAGTTGACTGTGCATGAAACAAAAATACAATTAGTGTAACTAATTTTGAAATTTTTTAAAATTAAATAATAGTAATTGGTAATCTACTTAAGATTGAAAAAAAAATCTAAAAATAATATTAGTGTACCTAATTTGACCTTGAAATTGTTTTTCCTTTCTTTATTTCCATAATTAAATGGTCAAATTTTATCTTGAATATTCTACATACTAAATCAAGCCTATCTTCCTATTTGAGTTTTATTTGTCTAAAAATGCAATTAACTCAAGCCATTTTTGATTGCATGCAAAAGTAATGAACAAATCAGGATATCATGTCCATGCACATATTGTTATAGCATCTTGATAGTTCTGATGCAAATGTGTACCACCAACAAAAGTTGATGGTAATACAATCCTTCTACCTGTTGTTGTAGGATCAATATCTCCCCTACATTTAAACTCTTAAGGGTTCGTTTGATGGACTAAATAAGATACAAGATATGAATAAGTTATCATACCATGTTTGAATCTAGTGTTTGATGAACCAACATGATATGATAAGTTAATTCAAAACTCTATCATATCATGTCTCTCTAGTTGAAATCTCTATCATGAATATGAGTTGAGTTAGAAACCAGTAGAATATGATAAGAACAATAATTTACTCAATTACCCTTATAAAAATATAATTTAAAATATAAAATTGAAATATAATAAAATATAAATATAAAAAGAATTTATAAAATATAATCTAAAATATAATAAAAATATAGATATAAAATAATTAAGAGAATTTGATATTAAACTTAAAAATGAAATATTAATAATCAATTTAAAAAATGTTTATGATTTTATCACAAGGGTGGTTTTATTTTTTATATTATTTAATAAATTAGTATTTAAAATTATACAAATATGAACATTAATTGAAATTTTAAAATAAATATAATTTTTTTACAAGGGTATTTTTCCCATTTACATATAATATATATCTTATCTTTATTTACATTTTAACTAATAAAATAGATATTTGGTTACCTATTTTTTTTAAAAACATTAAATTATTTATTTAAGTGTCAATGGATAGTTTTAAATATAAAACTATTTCATTACTTATTTAATTTTTTAGTATATGTTTGTTAATTTATAATATTTAAAATATAATAAGTTAATTTAAAAAAAAACTAATATGTAATTGTTCAATGATAAATTTTTTATTTAAATATAATATGTATTATATCATGTCATGTGATGATGAGATGTGTATCAAGTATATGACAAAATAAAATGTTATTATCATGTTGGTTATCATATGAGTATCAAACATAGAATATAATCATGTTTATCTTGTCATTGTCATATCATATTCTTATTTAGATTTATATTTTATCATATCTCTATGATATCATGCTCATCAAACACATCCCAAATTCTTTTGATGAGTTGGAACCCATTATTACCTTGAAGACTACCAAACAATTATTACCATAAGCATCTACCAAAAATTGTTGAAACAAAGTCTACCGAACAACAATGTTGATTCTTCATTTATCCTTTGTTGGATCCTATAGCCAAACCATTCTTTGATAGTAACCATTTGTCTTTTGATTGATCCTGCAATGGCAAGTACGCTGAACTGATCAGCATTGAAATACGCTTCAACAATCCCGATTGAGTCTCAACAATAACATCTCTTTCATGTGTCAAAAATCACCCACAATTAATGCAGCCACCCGAAAAGTAGTCGGCAGATTATACCTTCGCCCATGACATCCTCTTTTACCCAATACTCGCAATTTGATTGTTGGACAGTATTAACTATTGATGGTTTGACAAATCAATCTATATTGTTTGCAATATGGATTATATTTGTCAAGAGCATCCTTTATGTCCTTCGCCATTGTTGCTTCCAATGATGATGTGCCTTCCAGTCTAAAATAAACAATTTAGTTATACTAATGAATTAGTTATTGGAATGTGGAAAAAGATACTACTTTTTTTATACAAAGGTGACTAAATATTTTGGTTTAATAATGAAATAAATACCTAACAACCGTCATTTTCTATGTTATATATTTATATATAGATTTAATTGTAGTTTTGGTTCTTCTATTGTTATTAATTTACGGAATTGGTTCTCTATTTTAAAAGTCGACAGTTTTGGTCTATCTCTTATATTTTTGAACTAAGAAATGACGATTTAACATATTTTTAATGACGTGATATACAATTATATCATATAGAATCATTTAGATGCATTAATTTTCATATGTCATTAATTAAATTAAAAATATAAAAAAAATTCGAAGTTGAAATAAAAGTTTTTGTGGTATTTTATTTCAATGTTATGAGTGTTAACCATTTTATAACAAATACTATTTAAAGCATCCCACGTCATCATTTCTTAGTTACAAAATCAGAGAAGTAAGCTAAAACTGTCGACTTTTAAAATAGGAGAATCAATTTTATTAATCAATAAAAATAAAGGGACTAAAACTGCAATTAAGTCTTTTATATATATATATAGTTGTCCAAACTTCGATTGGCTTCCTTGTTTAGGTAACAGGCTTCCAATCTGATGATAATTCTCTCCATTCATGACAAACATAGGAGGTGCACGACCGGTGTTTACCTCTTGATAAATTTTACCAACCATAGATGTAAAAGCAAACAAAAGAACGAATATCTTTCAACAAAAAAAAAAATCTGCTTTTGTTTTCATGTTTATGAAACAAATTGTGCAATGGTTGTGAAAGTTTACCGTAACGGGAAGGTAGAATTTGGGATGATGTATTGTTTTTGTACTCTTTCCTCAAACCACATCATAGCACTAAATATGTATTGGTTCTCCAACATCGAAGTAATGCGAGCTTGCAACTATTCAATAAACAAAATAAAATAAAGGAAGGTATAAAATACTATTATCAACATTATCAGAAAACCTATAAAATATCATCTTAGAGGTTACGAAAATGAAAAGAAAAAAAAACTGGAGAGAGTAAATTAACATATCATAGGATTCAACCACATTTTCATCTGATTCTATATGATCAGACTCAATATCCTCATTATTGAAATCATCCAAAAGATTTCGTGAGTTGTATTTTGTTGTTACATGTTTATCGTTTGGATATATCTTTTATATTCGATTGTTCTTGATAACGAATTTTTCAAAAATAAAATTTTCACGTGGAACCTTGTAAGTTAATATTTGGACTTGAGATAGGTGAAGAGATTTCATAAACTGTAATATATGTATAAAACAAATTTTTGTTATTTATATGTATCAATTCAGAAATAATAATTATAAAATTAAAATATTATAATAAATAAAGTGTCACTACAACATTTTTACCTTTTGGCTACATATCTTGGCAACGGCAAAAAAGTTGTGACTAGAACAGAAGATAAACAATAGTTTTCTAAGTGTTGTCAAAATAAAACCATTACATATTCATTTTTAAGATACGAGTTAAAAAGTGTAGCCGATTTAGACAAAACTTTTAAACCATTGTATGTGAAGATTTTAAAGCAGCATATTATAAATGTGGCCTCAGTATAAAAAATGTTGTATGTACCATGTTTTGACTTGATAAGAATCATCCTCTGAAGATTTGTTATCTTCTTCTAATTTGCTTGTATCCTTTCATTTTTCAGGTTCTTTTGGTTTGTCTATATCTACTTACTCTGTTTCTAGTGAACCTAGTTCCTATAAATTTTTGGGAACCTGCAAAATACTTATCTAGCTTTGATTTTTAAGATCAAGCTTCTTATTATCATAATATCAAACAATAATTAAATTTAAAGAAAGATATAATCTATATGTCAACAGTTTTAGTTTCACTCCGAAAACCCTCTTATTTCTTTTTTTCTGGTTTTCAGATTCTAAATTTGCATATTCTATGATTAGAGGGTCTGGATGAAGAGATTTGAATTCCCATCCAGGTTTGTAGTCTTGATGAATTTGATGGAGTGTTCAAAGAAGTCTCTTGATTCTGATTGTTAATCTGACACTTCTTTCTCTGCTAATGTATCAGGTTCCTCTGTTAATTTTGGAACTAATGATAATTCTGATTCTTCTAGTAGTTTGAGTTCTATTGATATATGTGATTTCTTTTCCAAATTTGATTTTGTTGATATGTGTGATTTCTCTGCCACTTTTGATTTTGTTGATACTCCAGATTGTTATGATATTTCTGGTTCATCGTATGGTTCTGGTTCTGATAGGTATTATGCTGACCAGTCCTTCTTCCACCAGAGTCGGTTGGTTTATGGTTGTTAAGTCTTGGAACATAGACCTTTTTCCCTTCATATATTGCAAGCATCCATTGACCAGACACCATGATTGGTGTTTCAATTTGGTTTCTTAGAACATCTGCAATATAAACAATTTTATCATTTGGTACCCAAATTTGGTTGGGTCTTGGTTTGTTAGTTCCTAAATATTTCTTGTCTTTCCATGTGGTTAACATAGGACAAGATATTTTAGTGTGACGTTTCTTATAGAAAATAGTACATAAATCATTATAGGGAACAAACTTAGGTTCAATTACTTTTTCTTGAAATCATATTCCTCTTTTATCATTCCTACTAACACCATAAATCATATATGTATACTTGCTTTTTTCCATACCATTATCAAGAAAATCTTGAAATATTTCTTCATGCTTATCAGAGTTACAAATTGATGTTGAACTATAATTACTTTTTAGAGTTAGATTTTCAGCCTTAAGTTCAACAATATTAGTTTTCAAATTTGCATTCTCTGTTTTAAGTTTAGTAATATCAGTTTTCAGAGTTGCATTATCGGTCTTAAGTTCAGTAATATCAGTTTTCAGAGTTGCATTTTATGTTTTAAATTCAACATTTTGATTCATTAAAACATTAACTTTTTCAGTTAGATTTGTATTTTCTTTCTTAAGTGTTTTTAGTTTTAAAGACAATTTGTGATTATTATTTAAAAAATCATTTATAGCAGTAATTAAATCAAATCGAGTAAATTCGGAAAATGCCTTAATATCTTCATATGCTGATTCACTGAATCCAGACATGTTGAACCCTTGGATCTTTTCTCAAACATTGTAAAGTGCTTATCCTTTAGACCGAGCTCTGATACCAATTGAAGGTGCAAACACGAGAAGGGGTTGAATTGTGTTTGCCAAAGTTGAATTTTTTTTGCTGATTTGATGAAGGCTAGTTGGTTTTTATGAATTTCATGGATAAGAAGCAATCGAATTCAGAGGCAGAAGAAAATGAAAGCATAAATATTTGGATAGACAGATTTATCATGGTTCACCACTAACTTGGCTACATTCAGTCCCCTCATTTAGAAGGCTTTCATCCACTAATTCAAATATTTTGAATTACAAACCATCTTGATCCTACAAGCTATGTCTTCTCCTAATAACCTGACAACCCCAGATTGAAAAATGAATTAAACCACTATGGGGTTGGATACAAAAGATTAGAACTTGAGTAGTGAAGGTGCAAACACGAGAAGGGGGTTGAATTGTGTTTGCCAAACTTTGAAACTTTTTGCTGTTTTGTTGAATGTTGATGTGATTTACTTGATGAATAAATAATCAGACTTAGCAGCGGAAAATAACAGCATAAGAACACAACAATTTATCCTGGTTCACCACTAACTTGGCTACATCCAGTCCCTTCATCCTTAAGGCTTTAATCCACTAATTCAAATCATTGAATTACAACACCTAACCCTCCAAGCCAGTC
The DNA here is from genome assembly GCA_037974295.1 of Cicer cuneatum. Taxonomy (NCBI): domain Eukaryota; kingdom Viridiplantae; phylum Streptophyta; class Magnoliopsida; order Fabales; family Fabaceae; genus Cicer; species Cicer cuneatum. The sequence continues at coordinate 29,976,861 of JBBPBO010001984.1, read as the reverse complement.
TTCTCAAACAGCCTAACAACCCCAAACTTTTGAGGAACGAAAACAACACCTTGACTCTACAAGTCAAGTCTTCTCCTACCAATTTGACAACCCCAGATTGAAGAAGGAATCTACACCACTATCAGGTTTGATTACAAAGGTTGGAACTCTGCAAATTTGCTTATGGAAAGCTGATTGTTGCACTGAATTTCTCTCTCGAAAATACTTAGAAAATATTGCTTTTGCACTCAAGTGATTGTCTCTTTTGAACTCTCGGATTGTGTTGAATATGAAGCTTGCGTTCTTGTGTTTTTTGATACTTGATGTTGTTGCCTGAAGCCTCCTTTTATAGCTGCAAATAGGGCTTTGTCCAAGCTTAAATTCAAAATAAATCTTGCTCAGATTTTCTTCAAAAATTCTGTTGGCCAATCCTGTTTCACTTAAATTAAAACCGTATATTTTTAGCTTCAGATTGCACTTGAAAATTTTGTTGACCAATCTTGTTTCTTTTAATTTCAAACCATATCTTTTTAAGCTTCAGATTTCATTCGAATTTCTTCAAGTCTTCAGTGATTTTTTGAATCAAATCCCCTAAATACTTTGATCAAATTTCTATCAAAATTTAATCAAGTCTTTTTCGAATTTTAATCAAGTCTTCACTGATTTGCATCATGATTTAAATTTTGGACCGTATGATCTTCTGATCTCGACCAACTCTTGACCATGTAATCTGATATGTACCAATTCTGTAATCTCTGATCTCGACCAACTCTGGACCATGTGATCTGATCTGTACCAATTCTGTGATTAAGTCTGGATTGAATCTGGATTAAATCTGGACTAAGTCTTATGTTCTGGACAATTATTTCTTCTTATCTGGATCAAGTATGGACCATGTGGATTAAGTCTGGATTAAGTCTAGACTCTACTTCCTTCTGATCTGGGCCAAGAAAGATATCCTCTTATGATGTTATATTTCCTTTTCTTTGATGATATCCTCTGGTATCCTCTAGAGGTATCTTCTAGTATCCTCTGGTGACGTCCTCTGGCATCCTCTGGATGTTTCCTCTAGTAACCTCTGGATGTATCCTCTGGATGTTTCCTATGGTGGTGTCATCCTCTGATTTTGCACAGCCTATGGTTTTTCCTTCTAAGTCAAAATACGATTTTCATAAAATACATTTATTAACATCAAAACTTTAATTGCAAGAACCAATTTGGTTCCAACAGTTGTTTCTCACAAAGCTGATAATAATAATAACTCTCACACTTTAAGAAAAGAACACTCAGAAAATATTTCTAACTTGAACAAGTGTTTCTCTCTATGAACTCCAAGATGAACTTGAAATTTTGAGCTTTTGAGTTCTTCTACTCTTTTCTGATTTTTGATAATTTTCTTCTTCAACCTTGAGTATCTATTTCTAGTTAAAATTTGGGCTTGAATTTAGTCCTTGTTTAATTCTGAATTATATCTTGTTCAGATTGAGTTTGTAAATTCTTCAGATTGATTCTGTTCATATTTTGTTGTAGATAAATCTTGATCAAATCTTCAACAAATTTTCTTCAAATCTTGACCGAATCTTCTTCAAATCTTGATCAAATGTTCTTCAAATTTTAATTAAATCTTCTTCAAATCTTGATCAAATCTTCTTCAAATCATAATTAAATCTTCTTCGAATCTTGATCAAATCTTAATTAAATCTTCTTTAAATCATGACCATATTTTCTTTTCAACTTGGTCAAAGGTTTTCTTCAATTATAAATTTGAATCAAATCTTGTTTTAGATTTTCATCAATTATAACTTTGAATCGAATCTTATTTTAATTTTTCTTCAATTATAAATTTGAATAAAATCTTATTTTAGATTTTCTTCAAAAACATGAATCTTCTTTCATACACTTTGAAGTCAAATATATTGTTCTCATAAAATACTTTTGTTAACATCAAAACTCTAAATATAAAACCAACTTGGTTCCAACAGCTTTGTCATGATGTCTACTAATTGATCTTTTGTACTGCAATAATTCAGGTCAATAACACCATCATTACATAACTTTCTCAAGAAATATATCCCAACATCAATATGTTTACTTCTTCCATGTAAAATTGGGTTTTTAGATAATTTAATTGTAGAAACATTATCACATAACACCACCACAATAGCTCTGACTTAGATCTAGATGCTCCAAAATTCTTCTCAACCAAACACATTAACACACACATAATGCAACCGCTATAAACTTTGCTTCCGTTGTTGATAAGCTAACCCCATGTTGTTTCTTTGACACCCAAGATATCACACCACCTCACAACAAGAAAGCATAACTAGATGCGTTCTTCATATCGTCCTGCATTATCGCTGTTAGTATAGGAAACTAATTCTTCCTTTTCTCCAGTTTTGTAGAAAATTTCTATATTTTGAGTGCCTCGTAAATATCTCAAAATTCGCTTTGCCGCAAAAAAAATTACTCTCTTTTGGATTCTTCATAAAGCAACTTATCAAACTGGCAAAATATGCAATATATGGTCTTGTAGTTGTAAGATACATAAGACTTTCCACAAGTTGTTTAAATAGAGTGCTATCAACTTCCACTTCTTTGTCTGCTTTTAGCAACCTACAGTCTAGAACAATAAGATTCTTCACTAGATTGCAATTAGACATATCAAACTGGTTCAAAATATCCTTAAAGTAGTTCTTTTGGTCAATGAAAATGCCATTGCAACTCTACAAAACTTCAATGCCTAAAAAATATATAATCTTACCTAAGCCAATCATTGCAAATTGATTCATGATCATAACTTTAAACACTTGAAACATCAACTCATCATTACCAGTATATATAAAACTAACCCACACACTAACATATTCTAAACATGGGCAAAATGATAGGAACATATAGATAATGTAAATAAACAAAACAATAAAAAACATAGTCTAAAAATAAAAATAAATTGAAATATTAAATGAATGGCCAACATTATCATCCAAGAAAAGCCTAGTAGAGTTCGTTGTTATGGAAGAACAACTACTCCAACAATATTAAAAAAAAATGAAGAGATTGTTAACATTAAGAAACATTATGAAGGTGAAATTAGTAGCATGAAGGAAAGGATGGAAAATATGAGTCATTTACAAAGAAAAGGATGGAAGCATATGAGGAACTTCTAAAATGTGTTTTAAAGCAGCAAAACCCAAGTTTAAGTGAAACTGTTGTTGATAACATGATGGGACATGCTTTAGGCATTGCAAATAGTGTGACACTCCATTCTTCTACATCAACCCATGTTCCTGAAGGTATAGGCAACACACAGAATGATAAGAGCGCATGATCGTGGCCTAAAGGTATAGGCAACACACAGATTACTAGGATTACATTCGCTTCTCCGAGGTCTTTCATATCAAAGTTGTTACTCAATAATGATTTCACAATATTTACAACATGATTGTTTGAACCAAATATGAGTAAGTCGTCTACATAGAGACATATGATAGTGCAATTCCATTTTCAAATTTGTAATAAATACATTTGTCACTTTCATTAACTTTAAACTCATTCGATATAATCAAGTTATCAAATTTTTCATGTCATTGCTTAGGAGTTTGTTTAAGACCATACATAGATTTATCTAACTCACAGACCTTGTCTTCTTGTCCATGAATTACAAAACCTTCAGGTTGTTCCATATAGATTTCTTCTTCCAAATCACCATAAAATCTATTTTAACATCCATTTGGGGTATCACCAAGTTATGAATAGATGCTAGAGAAATGAGTACCCTAATGGATGTTATTTTAGTGACTGGTGAAAAAGTGTCGAAGAAATCTATATTTTCTCTTTTTCTAAAACCTTTGGCTACAAGGTGTGCCTTATATTTATCAATAGTTCCATCGGGTTTTGGTTTCTTTTTCAAAATCCATTTACAACCTATTGGTTTGCAACCAGGAGGCAAGTCTACCAAATACCAGATCCTGTTAGACTCTAGAGAATCCATTTCATCGTTTATAGCTTCTTGCCATAAATCTGCATCCAATGATAACAAAGCTTATTTAAGATTTGCAGAATCCTCTTCTAAATTATAGGTCGTATATTCGTGTTCATAATCTTTAGCAACTCTAAATCTCTTACTTCTTCGAGTTTATGTTTCGCCTTGTTTGTTGCTTTCAGCACTTCTTGTCACAGGATCGTGACTTGGTTCGTTGCCCCCACTATTTCTCGATTTGAAAGAGAATTTATTTTCATAGAAGTCAACATCATTGGACTCTATGATCACTTTCGCATTTAGGTCATAAAACTTATATGCTTTACTATTTACTGCATACCCAATGAATACACATTCATAGGCTCTACTGGCGAGTTTAATTCATTTGGGATTGGGGATTGTAACATAAGCTCCCCATGTTCGAAAATAAGACAAGTTTGGTTGTCTTTTCTTAACTATCTCATAAGGAGATGTTTTGTTTTTAGATTTATGAACTCTATTCAAAAAATAGAAGGACTATGACCACTCATAAACCAAAAGGACTACGACACAAAAAATTGCTCTAAAAGAAAATGGTATTAGAACCACTAAAACTCGAAAAGACAGAAAGAAAAGGGAGAAGTGAAAAGAAAAGGGAGAAGTGACTCGAAAATATATTGAGCAGAATAGAAAAGAGAGAAAATAGAAAGTTGGGAAATGCATCCAACTTTGGTGTGTTTTTTACAAAAGTTTGACACTCTTTATATAGTGATGGAAGTAAACCCATATATGTTCAATGTGAGACTTTAATATTTTTAGAGTTGAAAACTACTCGCATTTAAGAGTTTTCTAATATAGGACTTCAACAATTTTTAAATTCATACACTAACATACTCTATGTTCCAACATAGTGTGACTTGCACAATTTAGGTAGTACCGCAAAACATTTTAAATAGCGACCTAATCTGCGACTCAACCGAGTAATATTTCCGATAGTATAAATTAATTTTTAAACAGTTTTTTTAAACTCAAAAATAACAAAGTGCTTTGAGATGTCATGGTTATATGCGGGTGTTGAATGGTACTAGTGTAAAAAGAAATTGTTTTATTTATTTATTTATTATCGTAAGAAGTAGTGGTCTTCATTGCTTGACGTTAGTCTCTGGCAATGACTAAAGTGAGAGAGAGAGAGAGAGAGGCAAGTGTGAGTGTGAGTAGCTCATTTCTCTCGAATCAACAATGTTGCAGCACACCACCCCCTTCTCCTCCTATCTTCATTCAACAACTCTTCTTTCTTCTTCTCCTTCTATTCATTCTACCTCTTTCTGTCAGCCATGTTTACTTCTCCACCATCAATTCCACACTCAACCTCTTCGCTTAACCAAGTTCACCCGCCATACCAATTTTTCATTAAGACCCAAGGTTCGTTTAATTAATTTATTTTATGTCTTTTAATTTAATTTAAATTTTGTTTATTCATGGAAATGTTTTACTATAAGGCAGGCACTGAAAGTGATAAATTGCTCCACCAGCGACAGCGAGGCATTGAAGGTTATGATATCAGGTGCACCTGCATCTGGCAAGGGAACACAATGTGAATTGATTGTTACTAAGGTTTGTTTATTGCTTCACATATTCATGTAATTTTCCAAATAATACTCTCCTGATTAATTTATGAGTAGGAAAAGATGGAGTGTTTATTTTGTTACTGCATTACTTTGTGTCATATTATTTGTCATTTAAGATTATGCATACAATTTAAGAAAACTTATTAGTTCTACTGATTGCCGTTGTAATATAATTTTCTTTGATTATTGTAGTATCTAAATAGACTAAAAGGATTATAATTAATGTTTTTTCATATTCTAATGTAACATAATTTGAGACAAATCAAAATTTTAAAAGTGATAGATACAATGATACATAAGGAGTATATCTTTTTACTGTTCCCAAATCTATTAATGGCATGAGAGCATGTAATGCGCATTCATTTAAATAAATGTTGTATGTCTCTTTGTGCAGTATGGATTGGTGCACATATCCACAGGGGACTTGCTAAGAGCAGAAGTAGCAGCTGGCACAGAAATAGGAAATAAAGCAAAAGAGTTCATGAACGCTGGTCGCTTGGTTCCCGATGAAATTGTGACAGCTGTAATGTCAAGAATTGCACATTTAATTTTCAGTTCTGTTGTTGCTCCATTTTCATATGCTTAAAGGCCTCTTTTTGGTTATTTCTCTCTTGTAGATGGTGGCAGTGCGATTGTCTTGCAAAGATGTAAAGCAAAAAGGGTGGCTTCTTGATGGTTACCCTCGGAGTTCAGCCCAAGCTGAGAGTCTGGAGAAAATGCAGATACGACCTGATGTGTATATCGTATTAGATGTATGTTAAATGTTTATTCAATGCATACTATTGAAACAAGTTTTTTCTTTTATCTCCTAAATATCTTCTGCTAAATTTGCAATTTTCTTAAACTTAGTGAGTTCATCAATCATTGGCTTATTTTGTTTACTCAAAGTTTCACATTGTTCCTACAAATGTGACTTGTTTAATTTAATGAGGTACTGATATTTTGTTAGTTTATTGAATTAACTAACAAGATCGTTAAATGGTCAGTCTTAAAGAGATTAACATTACCTATATATACACAACAAACTACTAAATCATTTTTTATTGAGATATTGAAATAATATATGTAATTTAATTGCATTCCTTAGAAGAATGTATGCGAGATATAGGTGTGTTCAGAAACAAATTGTTTCATTGTCCTTGCTAAGTTATTAAATTTTCTAATACTCAGGTTCCTGATGAAATTCTGGTCGACAGATGTGTTGGTAGAAGGCTAGATCCAGTAACTGGGAAGATATATCATCAGAACTTTTTTCCACCAGAGACTGAAGAAATCAAAGCAAGGCTGATAACTCGTCCTGATGACACCGAAGAAAAAGTATGATGTACTATACTCTTTTTTTTTTTGGCTTTCATTATGGACTTATGACTGGGCTTGTTCTCTTAAATACTTGTTGCCATGATTCATGAATGACCTTTTCATTTTTTGTATGTCAAGTTTGTTCACAATATTTTTGAGAATTTAAAAATCGGAGTTGCCATATTTGCTATCAAACTGAGAAAGCATGTCGTTTCGGTCTTCATTATTGCATTATAGGGATGCTGCCATTCATAGGGGCTGAACCATCGTTATTAGATTCCCTTCTCTAGTAATAGCATTAAGGATTAAAAGTTATATTAACGGTGGATTATCACTGGTTTTAGAAAAGGGGGTTCTAAAGAAATGGTGCATTTAGTTTTTGAATGCACTTAAAATATCTTCACTATCTTTTGCGTCTCTTTTATGCGTGTTTGTGCTTCATTTGTACAATGCATAGTTTGGAAGCAGAAAATGTAGAATTAAATTCATCTTAAAGAAGGAACATGATCTAGTATACACCTTGTTCAGGTAAACAACTTAATAAAGCATTTATAGAATAAATAAAGCAACTTAATAATACACCTTGTTCAAGTTGTTTTCTTATACACTATAAATTGTTTTCATAAACTATTCGAGAGAGCTTATGGAAATAAGCTGAAAACAACTTATGGGCATGTCATATGCAACATCCATTAGCTCTCTCAAACAATCTCACAAGTACTTATGTGAATTGATAAGCTCAAATAATTCAATCTATAGAGGCCCGTAGTGATATTTTGTTGTGCTAATAAATCTGATATCCTTCTGAAGTAACTTGTGTAAACTTATTCGATTCTTTTCAGGTTATGTCACGCCTAAACATATATAAGAAAAATGCAGAAGCAGTATCTTCTTCTTACTCAAGCATAACAAATAAGGTTACTGAAGATTATTTTCTTATCTGTGTTATATCAATAATGTCAACCGGTGAGACATTTTCATTTTTAACTTCTTTGGCATATGAACAGATTGATGGCAGCCGTCCTAAAGAAGAAGTTTTTAAAGATGTTGAATCTTTATTATCTCAATTGCAACAGGATAAAGTGAAAATAGTGAAAGCAGGAGGTATGAATTTTCAGAAGCATATTCCAATATCCATATTTGTAGTGAATTGCAAATTTATATTATGAAGAGATATTGTTCATGAGCTTATATAGAGGTGCTTTCCTGAGTTTCAAAATTGACATGGTATTTAATAAACCAGTTTCATTACTATAGTCTATATGTAGGCAACTACATCCTTCTGCTACTTGGTTTTGTTATGATATGAAGCGGCACACCGCTTTCTCAATGAAACTCTAATTACATTTCTAGGTCTTGATTGTTATGGTGGGCATTGATATGCCATAAGCATGAAAATTTGATAAATTTTTAAGGTTATTTACTAACTGTTATTTATTCAGAAAATCCAATTCTTGATATGAAAAAGGGGCAAGCATCTTTGATCCAGGTGGATGGTAGTACTTTGTAAAAGCCATTAATTTCTTTATTTTGAATATATTTTTCACCTTTAAGTGCTATAAAAGCCTTCTTTATATATCGTATCTTATTTTGCTTTAGCTTGTTACAGGATAAGTGGAGAGGGATTCCTACTAGACTAAATAACATTCCCCATTCTCGAGAAATCCGGAAATATTTCTATGATGATGTGCTACTAGCTACACAGAGGGCCATTAATGATGGAAAAACTAGGTTGAAGGTACAAGAATAATGATAATTCTAGAATTGTATGTAATTTAGTCTGCAACCTTGTCAATTCTTCCTGTTATTTGGTTGACTCTAGATCTGAACAAGACCTTTAACCATAGCATTCCTACTGCTTCCCTCAGAAAAGTATTCTACTTCTAAATGTAAAAATGTAAAAGTTAATAAGAATCAATGTTCTTTTTACTTACAAAACATTCTTTCTATGTTAGAGAGAGTAAAACGATAACCGGTAACTGAGGTGAATGAAGTTTAGGAAGGTCAGAAGGAAAAATTAAGGATCTGTTTATTTTAGGTGTTTCTTGTTTCCGTTTCCACTGATAAAATGAACATTAGCGAAGAAATTGAATATTTTTGAAAATTTTGAAAAAATGTCAAAATATTGTTTTTGATGTTTCTGGAAATGCATTATCTCTACTTAGCTTCCATCTTCTCTCTACGACAATTAAAAAAAAATCCATAACCAAATGTTATTCCAATTCTAGCCAACGACGTAAAAGAAAAAAATTGAAAATGATTTTAGAAAATAAAGGAGCCCTAAGCTTTCACATTTTACCCTCAAATGGTCTTGTTTTTAATACCCTTGAGGCCTAAGCTGATATCTGTTTTTTTTCATTACAAATCAAATAGGTTGACATCAACATTCCTGAGCTGAACCCAGAAATGGTATGGACTTTTTCTTTATCTTTGATTTTATCTTAATGTCTTAATATAACATATATTTTGGTATACAGGATGTTTATCGAATTGGTACTTTGATGGAACTTATTCGAGATCTTGCACTTTCATTTGCTGATGATGGAAAACGTGTAAAGGTATCCTCCTTACTCCTTTTGTTCTAACATAGAACATTTTCATTGTCTAGAGAATAAATGACACCATGCTATCAAATCATGATTTAAATTGTGAATTAGAAGACCTATTTTTCGAATCGTGAATCAAATCTTATTATGAATTGTAAGATAGATTAACAATAAAAATATGACATTTAAGTAAAAGAAACAATTTAGAAAGCCTATTATCATGTCATAAATCAATTGAAAAAAAAATCAAATTGGCTGGCTATACAAAGTTGACAAAAAAAGTGTCTCACTACACTAAGTTTAGGTAGTGATTCATTGTAATAGATTGAGGTTCGTCATAGTGAATAGGGATTCATAATGAGATCCATGTCCAATATAGATACACTAAATATTTGTATCCATTGAGAACAGTTTTCAATCGAATTGAGATACAACTTGCATAGTTCTTTTTGTTTAAACTCTTTTCAATTTCTTCATGCAGGTTTGTGTACAAGGGTCAATGGGAGAAGGTGCTCTTTCTGGAATGCCATTGCAGCTTGCTGGAAGTCGAAAGATTTTAGAGTTCATGGATTGGGGTGATTATGGCGCAAAAGGAACCTTCATCAACATTGGTTCTATAGGTATATCAATGAGCTGCAACTTGTATAGTTCTTCTGTTGCAACTTTTGATTTAATGCTCCTTTTGCATTTTACTGGTTGGACACATTTACATTTTGGTCTTCCTGATTCCAGCTTAATGTCTGAACATTTTATATTCTCCATTCATTTTCTTGGTCTTCCATTTGTCTATTGCAACTGATATGTATATTTAATGCTTGTTCCATGCACAAATTAAAAATTAACTGCAGCCCTAATATATGTATGTCCTCCTATAAATGGAAAAATAAACATTTATGTGTCATCCTCCTAATTTAATGTGTTATCTGCTTCCTAACATCATATGAATTTCCAATCTTAGGTGCGGCAGAGGTTGAACGGCAAGATGACATGTATATCTTGGTGGCTCCTCAAAATGCTGTAGGGAATTGTATTATTGATGTAAGGCGATAGAGCATGAGTTTGACACATATTAGTGATATCATCTTCTTAACCTTCTATTTTCCTTGATGGATTTTGATATATTTTTTCGTAACTCCTCCAAGTTGCAATCTATTTTTTTCGGTTTATCAATATTTTCTAAGGTTGGATGTACAGGATTTAAGAGCGATGACCAGTGCTGCCGAACATAGACCAGTTATTCTAATCAATGCTAGGCTTAAGGTTCATTTCCCAGTTCTCTGTAACATAATTCAAGTTTATTTCAATTAATAGTTGCATAATCTACAAGTTTTTTAGATTTTCATGACTTAGATAAATAAAGATAATCCAAAACTGATGAACTTGTTACTGAGAAAATGTTAGATACCTTGTTTGGGCCTTGGCCCAACAAATGGGCTAAGTAGAGAATTGGTAAAAAATGCTTCGGTAACCAATCTGTTAGGGGGGATGGTAGTTATATAAGGACATGGATAGCAAGGGGGAATTCCTTCGGTTTCTTTACGTTAGAGACCTTTGGGTTTAGGCTTATAGAGAACCATCTCTTCTATGAGGAGCATTTGCTCTGGGATTACAGGGGTTAATCTTCTGTAATATTTCTCTTTTTCTATCAATAATACAATTTCTTCTTCTCTTAAATTTCGGGTTCCTATCAATTGTCTGACCTGCCAGATTGTTCGAGGGGGAACCAGCATTACCGAGGAAGGAAGAATCATACAATTGGTTCGTGAATGAAGGGCTGCCATGAATGAATGAAGGGCGGTTAAAGCAGAATGGTTTTTCGAGGAGCAGAAAATTCATTCCTCAGACAAACAGCAGTGGGCATTTATGAGAATGGAAGGAGTGGCTCTATTATTGTTTCATTCTTTGTGCCAAGAAAATGTAGATGCAGTTTGGGAGACATCTGCAAGGGCTTTGTAAGAAGGTATGGAAAGAGCAATGATGACGGTTCCCTTGAACATTTAAAAGAAGATGATAAGATCATCACACTAGCTGTTAGTGAAAAGAAGTGGAATGAAGTAGATCCATGTGATAATGGGTTTGAGGGTCAAACTCTCAGTTCTGGTGTGTAGCAATAAAAAAGGTGATAGCAATCGACGCATGTGTGACATCAGAAATGTCAAAGAAGGTGAAGGAGAATCAATTGCAAAAACCAGCCGTGATAGTGGAGAGACAAGTCACACCTGGATCTGATACCTTGCGACCTCCATCGATACCACCAGAATCTGTCCCACTGGCAACAACCTTGCCAGAACTGAAACTGCTTGACACCGGCCCATTTGCGACAACTGTTAAGCTGTTTTTATATGACACTTTGGGAATCACTCTCAAAATGGTTGCAGAATCAAGTCCAGACAAGTCCTCCACCGCCACAACCGGAACCGCCTGACACGACCAACTCACGGTGGTTTCCCCACAACCTGATGCATCGTTTACAACCACCGAGTTACTCCTTTACATCCTATGAGAATATTTACAACTGAACCACCACCATATATACCGCCGGAGCTGCCGCCACCACTATATGATCCCATGGACACCAACCTCCATGTGACAGTGACTGGGTCAATCTTAACCAAGGAATTGCTGGGCAAAGCAGCGGTGGGTGGAAACTTTTGGGAGAAATTAAGGGTAAAATGGGAAATGTGAATTAGGTGCTTTCTTAAACCTAATGGACCAGGCCCACACTTATAAGGTACATGTGGGTGGATGTGAACTATTCATACAAGACACTCTTGATGCTGACAAAGTCAGATTCAGTGTTGTGGATCTTCAACCATATGAAAGACATGCACAAAAGGTTGGATTCTCAAACAAAGGTTTTCTGAAATTTCTTTGCTTTAACAATTGCAACTCCAATTACTGAAGCAAGTAAGTTGTGAGACTTAAATATGTTCACTATTTGGATTTGAAACTTCTGCTCTACGTCTGGGATGAGGGGCTTCCCTCTGTACAAGAGAAGGCAATTGAAATTGTCTAGGCTTTGTGGGGAACATCTATCTGTTTTAGGTGAGTTATTATTTACCAATTTAAGATCCATTGTTTCATTGGCTATGGAAATAGTAAATTCTCCTAGTTTAGAAGTAAAACTTAGTTGAGCTGCCCTACTAATTTGTGCTGATAAGGATGGTTTTTTGCCAACTGCATTGGTCGACTTGTGTATGAATTATGGGTATGTTTCTTGGGCACATGGGATTTTTTATCAATTAGATGAGTCCAATTTTAGCATCTTGTTGAAATGAATGATTATAGTATTAATTGTGCTATGAAGTGGGTGAGAAAGAATACCACTTCCTACAACTCTATAGGTGAGGAAGCTCTTTGTAAGTGGCACCTTCACTGCATTACAATTTTTGAGCAAGAATGGTGTACTCTGCATGGTAACTGTTGAAGAATTGTGCATCGTAACTGTTGAAGAATTAAGGAAAATCAGATTTTATTTTATTTTATTTTATATTATTCTATTTAGTTTTATTTTATGATTATGTCATTATTACTCAGTATTATTATTGTAATTTTATTTTCTATATAAACAGCTTAGGGCTGTAGTAATAAAATATGAAAGTATTTTGCCTTTTACTTTCTTCATGGTATAAAGAGCTATTGGTTAGGGTTCTGTAAAGCTTTCCACAACCCATTGGGGTTTGCTGCGTTCTAACCAACTGAGCTATGGCACACAATACCTCATGGAAGGCAACCTTTACGGGTAGCGGCGACGACTATGGTTTGGGTGAAAAATCAGAAGTAGCCAACAACACTGGATTAGGCACTGGCGGCGACTATGGTTTGGGTGAAAAATCAGAAGTAGCCAAACACACCGGTTTAGGCACTGGCGGCGGCCTAAGGGGCAGTGGTAGTTGGAATGGTTTATCTAACAACGGTTTTTCCAATTTTTTTGACCATGAGGGAACTTCTAATGCCCTCAATGTTGAAATCCAAAAACTTAATGGAAAAAATTATGTCGAATGGTCCCAAACCGCAAGATTGATCCTAGATGGTAAAGGAAAATATGGTTTCCTCACAGGAGAGGTGCAAATACCTGCCACAACTGATCCTAATTACAGGTTTTGTAAATCTGAGAACTCTGTTATTATTGCTTAGCTGCTTAGTAATATGGAATCAACGATTAGAAAACCTTTTATGTTTTTGCCTATTGCGAAGGAAGTTTGGGAGGCTGTCAAAGAAACATATTCTGATATTTAGAATTCTTTTCAAATTTTCGATCTCAAATCACGATTGTGGCATGCCAAATAAGGAGATAGAGATGTCACTACCTATTATAATGAGTTGATGACACTATGGCAAGAATTGGATCTCTGCTATGATGATCATTGGAAGTGTTGTGAGGACAGTGTTTTGTTTCTTAAGAGACAGGAGAACGACCGAGTATTCATGTTCTTGGTTGGGCTTAATAAGCGGCTTAATGAAGTCCGAGGCAGAATATTGGGAAAGATTCCATTGCCATCACTTCGGGAAGCGTTCTCAGAAGTTAGAAGAGAAGAGGCAAGACAAAGTGTTACGATGGGTAAATCACCTTCTGTTGTTGAGGTTGAAAGCTCTGCCCTAGTCACTAAGAATGAAGACGGGAAGAGAGATGGCAAGAAACCATGGTGCGAACATTGCAAATGTTCATGGCACACACGTGATACATGTTGGAAGCTCCATGGAAAACCTCTAAATTGAAAGAAAAAAGGAGGAAATGAAGGTCATGCCCTCCAAGCTGGTAACTCTGATCAAGAGAAGCAGTCTCCTTCAAGCCCATCTCCTTTCAGAAAGGAACAATTAGATCAATTGTACAAACTCCTTGAGTCTCAAACTCCTTCTTGCTCTATAGCTCAGAGAGGTAATTTTCCAAATACTGCTCTACTTTGTGTCTCTCCCAGCCATACTTGGATTATCGATTCTGGTGCTACTGATCATATGACTGGGGAGTCGAGTCTGTTTTCTTCTTATAGTCCTTGTGCAGGTAACCACAAAATTAAAATTGCAGATGGCTCTCTTTCAGCCATTGCAGGGAAAAGTTCTGTTATTCTGTCACCTGTGTTAACCTTAAATGATGTCTTACATGTTCCCAATTTATCATGTAATTTGTTATCCATTACTAAATTAACAAAGGATATAAATTGTCAAGCTAACTTCTTTCATTCTCATTGCACTTTTAAGGATATGAGCACGGGGAAGATGATTGACAATGCTAAGGAGAGTGGAGGACTCTATTATCTTAACAATGGACTCGACTTCAAAGACCAACCAAAAACGAGTACCTACTTTGAATTTATTTTTGTTTCTTCTAATAATGATGATATTATGTTATGGCATTTACGGTTAGGACATCCTAGTTTTCCGTATTTGAAACATTTGTTTCCTAAATTATTTTCTAAGAAGGATCCGTCTTTATTTCATTGTGAAACTTGTGAATTTGCTAAACATCACCGTTCTTCTTTTTCTACACAACCATATAAAAAATCAAAACCGTTTGCAGTTATTCATAGTGATGTTTGGGGTCCTAATAGAATAAACACTTTTTCTAATAAAAGATGGTTTATAACCTTTATTGATGATCATACTAGAATTTGTTGGGTTTATCTATTGAAAGAAAAATCAAAAGTTGGACAAGTTGTCAGAAATTTCTTTAAAATGGTGCACACTCAATACCAAACAAATATTCAAGTCTTCAGAAGTGACAATGGTAAAGAATATTTTAATATGTTTTTGTCTGATTTTTTTCTTGCCAATGGAGTTGTTCATCAAAGTTCTTGTGTTAATACACCCCAACAAAATGGAATTGCAGAGAGAAAGAATAGGCATCTTCTTGAGGTTGCTAGAGCTTTACTATTTGCAAATAAGGTTCCAAAATATTTGTGGGGTGAAGCTGTTTTAACTGCATCATATTTAATTAATCGAATGCCATCTAAAGTTTTAGATTTTCATACCCCTCTTGATGTTTTTCGAAATTATTTTCCTTTGACTAGTGTCTCTGCTGATTTGCCACTAAAAGTTTTTGGTTGCACTACTTTTGTTCATGAACATAAACAACTTGACAAACTTGAACCAAGAGCAATAAAATGTGTGTTTACCGGTTACTCTCCAACTCAGAAGGGGTATCAGTGTTTTGAACCAAAATTAAAAAGAATTTTTGTAACCATGGATGTTACTTTTGTGGAAAATCAACCATTTTTTACTGACATTCATCTTCAGGGGGAAATTATAAGGAAGATTCATCTTTTACTTATGAAAACTTCATTACTTTAAGTGATATAGTGTCGCAAAATTCTGAGACTTATATGATGCACCAAAAGAAAATGCCCAAGAATCCATATTGGAACTCAATCAACTTATGAATGAGGTTTCGACAGATTCGGGGGCAACAATTTTAAATCAAAATCACACTGATCAAATTCTTGATCTCAATAATAATGAAGGACCGCCTGAAATGTCACAACATAATGACTCAGATAAAGAGACACAAAACAGGTTTACTACCATTGACCCTACTTGGAAGGGAAATGTCTTTGAAAGAAGAAACCATAAACAGAGAAATGAAGGACCCATTCTCCGACCCTTCCAAGATTCCGAACCAATAGATAATCCAACACATCATCTTGATACAGGTAAGTCCTATTCTGTTCTTAAGAGTCATGTCGAGTATCCTGATATAGACCTTCCTATTGCAATTAGAAAACCTGTTAGATCATGCACTAAATATCCTTTGTCTAATTATGTGTCATACTCAAAATTGTCTTCTTCATTTGCTGCATTTACCTCTAAGTTGTCTGCTGTAGAAATTCCAAAAAATATACAGGAGGTTCTAAAAATTCCAAAGTGGAAGGAAGCTGTTCTTGAGGAGATGAGAGCTTTTGAGAAGAATCAAACTTGGAGAGTCATGACGTTACCTACAGGAAAGAATACCGTTGGCTGTAAATGGGTATTTACTGTGAAATATAATTCTGATAACACAGTTGAAAGATACAAGGCACGCTTGGTTGCTAAAGGGTTTACTCAGCCATATGGCATTGATTACTTAGAGACTTTTGCTCCTATTGCCAAGTTAAACACTATTAGAGTTCTCTTGTCCTTGACGGTGAATTTAGATTGGTCTCTTAACCAACTTGATGTAAAAAATGCTTTCCTGAATGGTGATTTGGAAGAGGAAGTATACATGGATAGTCCACCTGGCTTTGAAAATAAGTTTGGTTCAAATGTATGCAAACTACAAAAATCCCTTTATGGTCTCAAGCAATCTTCAAGGGCTTGATTTGAGAAATTCACTCGGTCTGTCAAAAAGCAAGGATATATGCAGGGACAATCAGACCATACGTTGTTCGTGAAGTTCTCTAATGTTGGTAAAATTGCAATTTTAATTGTATATGTAGATGATATTATTCTCACAGGAGATGACATTGTTGAGATGGAAAGATTGAAGAAAAACTTGACAAAAGAATTTGAGATCAAAGATTTAGGCGCGCTCAAATATTTTCTTGGTATGGAAGTTGCTCGCTCAAAGAAGGGAATTGTTGTTTCTCAAAGGAAATACATCCTAGATCTCTTGGAAAAAACTGGGATTAGTGGGTGTAGACCAGCAGATACTCCTATGGAATTAAATACTAAACTTTGGGAGAAAGGTAGTGTTCCTGTTGAGATTGGAAGATACCAGAGGTTGGTTGGCAAACTTATTTATCTAGCCCACACTAGACCTGACATCGCTTTCTTTGTGAGTGTTGTAATCCAATTCATGCATTCTCCCTATGAAGAACACTTGGAGGCAGTTTATCGAATTTTAAGGTACTTGAAATCCAATCCTAGAAAGGGTTTGTACTTCAAAAAAACTAATGACAAAGAAATTTCTATATTTACAGATGCTGATTGGGCAGGATCAGTTACTGATAGAAAATCCACTACTGGATATTGTGCCTATGTTTGGGGAAATTTAGTCACTTGGAGAAGTAAGAAACAAGGGGTTGTTGCTCGAAGCAGTGCAGAAGCTGAATTTAGAGCAATGGCTCAAGGAATTTGTGAACTTTTGTGGATTCATAAACTCTTGGATGAACTGAAAATGAAAGTTGACTCACCCTTAAATATGTTCTGTGATAGCAAAGCAACAATAAGTATAGCTCACAACCCCGTACAACATGATAGAACCAAACACATTGAGATTGACCGCCATTTCATAAAAGAAAAAATTGATGCCGGAATTATGTCTGCCATTTGTGACTTCCAACCAGCAAACCGCTGATATCTTGACAAAAGGTTTGACAAGACCCAATTTTGAGCGACTTATAGCCAAGTTGGGCATGACAGATATCTATGCACCAACTTGAGAGGGGGTGTTGAAGAATTAAGGAAAATCAGATTTGATTTTCTTTTATTTTATATTATTCTATTTATTTTTATTTTATGATTATGTCATTATTACTATTGTAATTTTATTTTCTATATAAACAGCTTAGGACTGTAGTAATAAAATATGAAAGTATTTTGCCTTTTACTTTCTTCAGTAACATTTTCCTCTTCTTGAATCAATATAGGAATGATAATTAGCCTCCTGGATATTCCTTCTTTGATGGGGTTATCCAAGTTAAAGATAAATGCGAGAGGAAGTACAAAAAAAAGGTTGTGACCATAATGCATGAATATTTTCCCTCATGACATACTTGAGCTCATTCACATTCTTGAATACCTTGGTGCACCTAATTATACTCCCATATTTTTGAAGTTCATAATTCTTGCTACGAGTGAAAAGAATAAAAAAAAGGAAAATAGTTTCAGCATGGTTATCTTCTCATGTAAAGATTTCTTTCATGGATGATATAGTAAGTGCTTATGTAATGTTGCTAGAAAGTGCAATAGCAAATGTTGTTGTCATGTTGTTGGGTATTATAGAGGTTACAACATTAGACGTATTGAATGCTTTGAGAGAGTTTCTTATTTTTTTAGCCCAAGCTATGATTGATGATGTCCACACATCTGTGAGTTTGAAAGGGGGCAACAACAGGATGCAGCCGTGAAACAAATTTTACCGTTTGCAGATGACTCTACAAGTTTTCAACAGTGGGATCCTGGAGGCAAAGGCTTGGTTGTCAACTACTATTGTATAGGCGAAGTTCTTGAGAAGTGGCAATAACTATCATGAAGAATCTTTCTCTCTTCTTGAGGACAAGGCAGACTTTAAGTGACTTGATCTTCAGCTGCTATTGCATAAGGAGAGTCTTTAGGAAATTAGTTGGTTGGATGCAGGAGGCTTTTATCCTTCAGGGTCTTGCATTACTGTGGTGTTTTGCATTTGTCCTTTATGTCCCTTATGATGTGTTGTAGCAGCTGCCAATTTTTCTAAAATTATGCATGTCTGGTTTCTTTTGTGTCGTGCAAGCTGTTCATATCAAGGCTACTTTAGTAGGTTGGAAGGATACATTTCACTCAAAAATTTGTTTCCTCCACTCAGCCTTGAGGACAAGGTTGTTTTTCTAGCGGCAGGTAGTGTTAGATACCCAGTTAGGGCCTTGGCCCAACAAATGGGCTAGGTAAAAAATGCTTCGATAAGCAATCTGTTAGGGGGAATGGTAGTTATATAAGGACATGGATAGCTGGGGGAAATTCATTAAGTATCTTTACGGTTAGAGACCTTTGGGTTTAGGTATAGAGAGAATCATCTCTTTTATGAGGAGCATTTGCTCTGGGATTACAAGGGTTAATCTTCTGTAATATTTCTCTTTTTCTATCTCTTCTTCTCTTAAATTTTGGGTTCCTATCACTGGTTGGCCTAGCTATATTGGAACATGGAAGTCATAATACATACTACCGGTTTATACTTTAAAAGCTAATGACTAAATAATCTAGTCTTCTATCTTCAATTGCACACTGAGAGCTGATATTTAATACAGTTTTCTGAATTACGTACTGCATGTGCAAAACTTTTGAATCAATCAGAAATGTCATGATTAGAGGCAATATATGAACTTGTTCATTTTGAGAAAATATTTTCTATATTCATTTTCAATTATAGAACTGCCACTTTGTTTTCATTCTGTTTCTTATTTTCAAAGGTTTGTACAGGAAATTCTGAAAACAGTTTTTTTTTTAATTATTTGCTTTTACTGTTTCCTGGACAAATATTTGAAAACAAAAAAGATATTGAAAACAAAATAACAGTTTTGTAATTAAGAATGAAAATAGGAAATGGAAAAAGGAAACATTCTCTCAAAGTATACATACATCCTACGTGTTTTCCCTTTTTCTTGTAGAGTGAGTTCTTTCAGGTTATCTTGAAGTTAAATTTTTAGATGTTAAGAATTATGTTTTCAGACTGCTCTATAGAACTCAAGTAGCACCATCTGGTGCACATTTGGATCTTCTTTGTATTAAATAACATCTATTTGATTAAAATTGTGTAAATTACATCTTTTGTTCTAATCTGTTGCAAAACTAATACAATTCTATGATTTTAGGATTTACCTGCTTCTAGTGGTATTATGCAAGTGAGTACTGAACCAGCAAGTTGAAGATAACAATTTATTACTAGAGAAAAGTAAGGTTATTATAACTCTGTCTTCTTAATCACTAGACAATGGGGCGAGACCAAAGACTCAAGTATGCAGCATCATTTGAAAGTTGCTATTTCTTCCGGCTTCTCTATTATGCAGGAACTCAATATCCCATAATGGGAGCTCTTAGGTTAGATCTTAATGCGTATTTCTATCATTAAACATTTTTAATCATATGTGTTATTGAGAAAGAGAGATATGTAAAAGCATGTGAGAGAACTCACATGTCTCAATGACGCATGTGAGAATATTAAATATATAAATAATTAGTTTACAAATATTTAGAGCTATCCTAGTTACAGTAATCATATAATTACACTATTTACAATAATTCTATCATGTGTCATTGCCCGACTAAGACAAGAAAAGAAGGCATATTGTACTGAGAAAAAAACATCATTGAACTTCCATGCATGTCTTGGCTTGCTTCACAAAATGTTGTTTCTCACAACTCCTAATGAGATTGAATAATTAGCAAAAGGAGTTTTTGGAACTAAAGAAAAGAATCAAAGATCATACTTTTTTTGTCAATAGAAAGAGTGAACAATCACTTTGATCCCTAAATGTGTGCGGCGCTTTCACCAATAGTCCTTGAATATATCAAAATTACAAAAAACACGTCCAAATATGTCTTTTGTTAGTCATTTTTGTCCTCAGGTGTGTCTTTAGTTAGTTAGTTAAATCTTCAAATGTATTTCTCATTGGTCAATGTAGTCCATAAAATTACTAACAAAAAAGATATTGGAGGATCGATTTGCAATTTCAATACATTCAAGGACTATAGTGACAACGTCTCATACATTCAAAAACAAATGGTTGTTTATTCTCAATAGAAATAAATTAAAGTTGATGTATGTTTCTTTACACCGTTTAGTACCAGTAGACATTCATGTATTCGTTTTTTTTTTCTCCAGAATGTGTGACCAAATGGAATTACAACACTAAAAGAAGAGACTATTTCTATGATTAGGGTTCTCATGAGTTCCTTCCCTACTTGAAATAATCAATTTAGTTATCTATCTTCTTAGTTATCAATCTAGTTCCTTATTTAAAAGAAAGACTAGTTGTCTATCTTCTTCTAGAAGCAATCACCAAGTATGATACTTTAAATTCAGTGCTTGATGATGTAGGATGTCTTATCCATACCGTTATGACCTGTACAAGAGAGTAGATGAGTCACCTGGAAAAGAGAAGTATGTAATTTTGTCTACCTTTCCTCAAAGGCCTACTGTGGATGAAATTAATGATGCCTTTGAAGGAAAACCAAGGTAACACATGTTCAATTTATATAAGCTAACTAATATGAAGGACTCAATATCTTTTCAATTCCTATAAAATTATGATTTTTTAAGCTTAGTATAGCATAAGTTTTATTAAATTTTAATCTCTATTTTAAAAAAATACTAAAAATAAGTGTTTTTAGTTCCTGTATTTAGTACCTAAAATCAAACGAAGGACTAAAATTAAACAAAATTTATGTACAGACTAACATGAAAAGTCGTGAATTTTTTAGTGACAAAAAACATATTTAACTCTATTATGAAACTAGTACTTCTTATCTTGGCTTTTTTATTTTAACATTTAAACTTGACAAAATAGCACTCATTTAATTTGTTTATATCTGAAAAATTTGCAGGAATGAAACCGGGAAAACCTCAGGGATTTGGTTAGAAACATCTATCCTCAATCTATTATTGTTGTTTTGCATGTGGTAAATTTTTTAAGCTGTTTTCACTATGTATGTACCTATTTCATATGCAGGAGCTTTTTGAGTGGCATATTTTGAGCATACTTGAAGTGTCAAAGTCTTTTCTATATTACTATAATTGAAGAATTGTCACAATTTGCCGTGCGATTATGCCCAAGGCAGTCGCAGCTTTTAGTACAACTTACTGGTGGTGGAACATCTTGACTGATTCAAAACAAGATGGAAGAAATTTGTTTTTAAACAAACAAGTGTATCAATAATTATTATGGGCCTCACATGATAGCAATTGAATTGACTTTTCGATTAATGTTTTGTGACGACAAAGCAGTTGCTAATTTCTAGTGGTTGCGGAAGAGAAGCATACTGTCATTAATTATAAGCTTTTACTAAAAAAAAAGTTATCCATAAATCTCATTTTAAATTATTAGATGTTTACCCTCAAAAAAGTTTATTAGGTGTATTTCTATTATATTTCCTCCATTTCTTTTTTTTCTTTCTCTTTTAAACAAAATTTGTTCTTATGATTAAAGACTCATTTTAATCCATGAAAAAGTTGTGAGATTCAATTTAATTCCTAAGAAAAATTAAGATAACTTTTAGTTTCTTGAGAAAATTATAAGGTAGAAACAATAGTCACAAGAAATGGGTTTGAATTATGACCTTTTTAAAAGTTGATTTGCACTTAGTTAAAGTGTTTTCATATTTATCACTTGGAAAGATAAGAGAAAGTTAACTTTAGAACATTTTAAAGTGTTAGTGTAAAATTAACTTTGTAATGTGTTTAGTGATGTGTATGTTATGTAAACTTTAAGTCTAAAAGTAAAGAGTTACAGAAAGAGAATTACACACAAGATTTATCTTGGTTCACTCTAATTTGAATTATGTCCGATTTTCACAACTGTGAGATTTTTCACTATGATATTTGAGAAACCTTCTCAACTCTTGCACTTTTCCCTTCTACCATTTGTGACTTTTTTAAAATTGTATTCTCTTAGTCTCAACAGGCTTACACAATGTATTTTCTTAGCCTCGATAAGCTTACACAATCTTCACTCAATCTATCTTTGAATAGATAGAATTGAGAATATTACTCATAAATAATATGATTGTTTTAAAATCTATTAGCTCAACTTTAAAACAAGTACGAGTCTGGTACAATATACTCTATATAATTATGTAAAAATATATTTGAGAATTGAAATGGATTTGACGATTGAGGAGACTTTTATACAATTTGCATTTAAAAAGTGTATTCAAGTGTAGTCTCCTCGCCTCAAAGGCTTGGAGCTTCTTATATTTATAAATGTTTGAAGTCTTCATCAAGAGGAGTAATATGATCGCTGGTCCTAATGTATAATGTAAGTTGGAGAATCTTCCTTTAAAGTTCTAGTACAAAGTTCAACTTCAAAATGTTCTAGATGACATCCGAATATTTGAAACTGATTTCATCTTATCTTGTTGAGACTTTCACACATTTTTATGACTAATATAGTAGTTAGAAAGAGTGAGAAAAACTGCAGAAATCTTTTGTACTTTGATAGTACATCATTTGTCCTTTAGTGAAAGACCTTCTTCAACATTAGAATATTCTTATTTCTTTGAATGAAGAACATGAGGTGTTATATGAGAGATATAGATGTTAACACACATTTCTAGGTAAGAGTGGTTGTTGGGCACATATCTTAATGCTAGAAAACCATTTAACATTTTTCTTATGAATGAACATTATGAACTTCAACTTGACTTTAGAATGTTCCTAGATTTTCTACTTTTGCTTTTTTGCAAAAGAGAGAAATATGTACTAGTCATGTACTTTACTGAATTTTGCAGACACTTTTTTTCTTCTGTATTTTGATAATGTAGTTCAAATTTGTGTTTAAGTGACAAACATTCTGATCTGCCTAAATATGTTGTTATATGAACATTTTAATCCTCGTAAGTGTTGATGTTTTTTCTAATAAAGATGAGTTGTGCAAATTATGCACTGCTAATCAGTTATAAATAATGATTCTCGAGAGAAGCTACTCAAAATAGCTTTTCATTTGAAGTAGTTCTTAGATTTTTTTCTTCATATTCTCATTTTTTTAAAAATATATATATAATGAACAAAAAACTATTAAAAGTGATTATTTAAAAAAATGATTTTTCACAAAGAAGCTATAACAAACACGCTCTAAACTGATGTGTTAAAATCAATTATTCTTATTGGATGAAAGTGTAAAATGACTTTACATTGTTGGTGTATATAAGTTAAACTCTTTATTTTACACTAAACTATTAAATAATCAATTTATTTTATGTGTCTTTGCTCTTCTTTTCACTTTCTTTTTTTCCCTCCATTTTTCCTTTATCAATCAAATAAAGTGCAAAGAAAGTATGGAGTAAGTTGTCCTAGTTTAATTTGTTAAAAGACTAAAAGTTAATTTTATTTTTCGAAGAGACTACATTGAATCGTCAATTTCTCTGGAGACTAAATTGTGCATTCACTCTACTTATTTATCATTTTTAAAGTCAACACAATACTAATTATTGTTTTGTCAATAATTCTCTTTTTTATCACTTCTCATGAAAAATAATTTAAAAAGTATAATTGAATTTTTTTATTACTTTGAACATATTAAATGAGATTAACTAGTTTTGTTAAAGGGTGTGGATAATATTTTGGCTTAATTATATTTTATTCCCCTATTTTTACTCATTCATGAAATTAGTCTCTCTATTTTAAAAGTCGATATTTTTTGTTCCTCTTTATGATTTTTTTTAACTAAAAAATGGCAACATTACATATTTTAAATAATGTGACTTATAATGCAATCATGTAGAATGATTAACACCCATAAAATCAAAATAAAACACTAAAAACTTAACTTTTAACTTCAATTTTTTTTCTTCCATATTTTTAATTTAATTAATAATATATGAATAATTAATATATCTAGATGGTTCTGAAGGTGAAAACACGAGAAGGGGGGTTGAATTGTGTTTGCCAAAGTTGAATTCTTTGTGTTGATTTGTTGAAAGTTGATATAAAATATTTGGGGAAGAAACAATCAGACTCAACAGCAGCGGATAAGAACAACATAAGTATTTGAACACGAAGATTTATCCTGGTTCACCATTAACTTAGCTACTTCCAGTCCCTTCATTCAGAAGGCTTAATCCACTAATTCAAATACTTTGAATTACACAACACCTGACCCTCCAAGCTAGTCTTCTCAAATAGCCTGACAGCCCCAGACTTTTGAGAAACAACAACACCTTGACCCTACAAGCCAAGTCTTCTCCTAACAATTTGACAACCCTAGATTGAAGAAGGAACTTACACCACTATCGGGTTTAATACAAGGGTTTGGAACTTTGATTAGTTGCTTCTGGAAGCTGATTATTACTATGACTCTCACACTAGAAAAAACACTTAGACAATATTTCTCTTTCACACAAGTGTTTCTCTCTTTTGAACTCTCGTATGACTTTGAACTTTAAGCTTGAGTTCTTGTGTTTTTCGATGATTTCTTCTGCTGCCTGAAGCATTTATTTATAGTTGAGATATGGGCTTCTACTTGATCCAAGCTTAATTTTGAATTGTATCTTGCTTAAATATCTTTTGAAAATTCTTCAACCTAATTCTGTTTCTTTTTAATTTTGAACTAAATCTTCTTCAAATTGAAATTAAATCTTCTTCAGACTTTGATCAGATCTCCTTTAAACTTAAATAAAGTATTCTTCGAATTTGAATCAAGTCTTCTATGAATCTGAATCAAGTCTTCTACAAATCTGAATCAAGTATTCTACGAATCTGAATCAAGTGTTCTATGAATCTGGACCAATGTCTTCTTCGAATCTGGACCGTGTCTTCTTCTGAAATGGACCGTGTCTTCTTCTGATCTGGACCATGTTTCCTTCTGATCTGGACCATGTAACACCCTGATTTTTAACAGCGCGAGTGTATTTTTTTTTCAAAACAATTAAGAGAAATTAAAATTAAAATAAAACCATTCAATAAAGTAATACGTCATAATACAAAATGACAAAAGTAATTAGATAATTACATCATAAATATAACCAGTTAAAATAGTTTTGGGAATTAATATTCAAAATATACAAATAGAAAATACACCGGGGCTATGAGATCAGTCAGACAACGCTCATACCCCTGGGGTATTCTCGGAAGACACCTGCACAGAAGTGCTTCTCCAAGAATGCTATCTCCCCCCATGGTCACGTCAAAAAAATTTGGATCATGGACCCACCAACAATAGTCACTGTCAAGGTACGTCATAAGTGCAGTCATCCCAAAATGAAATAAGTACAACCACCAAAACACTAGGGCCTTATACAACAAAAACTAATTTGATCATGCACTAACAACTATAATAACAAGGGTTACCACCACACTCTCCACAAGTCTCGTGCGACGCAGTCACTTGCCTCGACGTGACATCCTCCTCCTCATCAGCCAGAGAAGGATCAGTCTCCTCTGAAGTCAGATCCACCCAAGATATAGGTCGTTTCAGAGGTGCTGGAATCTCGAAACAGTCCTTTACTGGCCTAGACGGTCCTGGAATGTCAACCCCCGCTGGCGTCAGCCCTTTGTCCTTCTCACCCGCTTCTGGTTCAGGCAGCGCATCTCCTGCTACCACGATAAGAGTCACCACACCTACAGTGGCCTCCGTCGCACCTCCAACTGTAGGATCCTCTGCGTCCGTAAATACCCCATTCGCCTCGAGTACCAATCCTGAAGGTACCAGAAAGTCGATCCACCCGTGAGTGTGCTCCACAAACGACACTTCCCCGGCAATCCTACTGGTTCTCACCACCCTCCCCGTATAAGTAGCCCTGCTTGAGATGGGGTCGTATACCCAAAATAGTCGGGCTATGACGATCAGGGAAGTCTAACGACGTCTCCGTCGTCAGGGTAATCGTCGGTGGTATGAACTCGGGTATCATCTGAGGGCAAAACCCAATTTTTCACAATAATATAAAAGGTCACCAACCGAAAATAACAATTAACAATTAGTAATTATGTCAAAAGACAATAATACATACATAGCATGTTCCAGCAAGATAACAACATTGACAAAATAAGTATACTCACTTATTGAAAATGTATAACATCTAAGTATTCGATGAAACAAAAGATTTACAATACATATCATGGTGCAAGCCCAAGTACAATCACCAATCACAACAACTTATTAGGAACTTAGAATTTAAGGTAATTGCACATATCGTTTTCACATATATGATCATAACAATCATGACTCACATGTCAACCTTCCTAATGCAATGCGTACATGCCAATGCACATGATCCCGAAATCCACAAAACATAACCCTCCACGAGGGGCGTAAATCATAATTGTACCGCCTATCGTAGGCCTTAATACTAATTACCGAGGTGCAGTCTCTCACGTACTAGCACGATTTACTTAAAGTGTAGCCTATCACAGGCATTACACACAAGTTAAATCCCCGTAATGATAAGATGGACCATCTAATCATGTGGAACCACCCCGTAGCCCATCACGGTCACCACTTAACGATAAAACCCTTCTCGAAGGGGCGTAAATCATAATTGAACCGCCTATCACAGGCCTTAGTACTAATTACCGAGGTGCACTCGCATCACCGACTAGCACGATTTACTTAAAGTGTAGCCTATCACAGGCACTACACACAAGTTAAATCCTCGTACGAATAGGATGGACCATCTAATCACGTGGAACCACCCTGTAGCCCATCACGGTCACTACTTAACTTCACGACCCATCACGGTCACCGCTCAACTCTGTGGCCCATCGTGGTCACCACTTAACTATGCAATGCATGAGTGTACTCTGTTTCTCTTCACTGAAATTAGTACGTAAATGCAAATATGAAAACTGAACACTTCATCACCATTACAGAAAGAATCTCAAGAGAACCTCATATAATTTATCATATGCTTTAAAAATGTTTTCCAAATCATGAAATGCATAAACAAAAATTTAAAAATATAATTTTTGACAAAAATCCAGTTTGTATTCGAATACAGCTTCTTGTAGCCGAATACAGATGCTAAGTCAGAAGCAAAATCTGCAGTTCTGTATTTGAATACGAAGGAGTCGTAGCCGAATACAGATGCTAAGTTAGAAGCAAAATCTGCAGTTATGTATTCGAATATGAAGGAGTCGTAGCTGAATACAGATGACAAGTCAGTAGCAAAAATCACGTATTTGTATTCGAATACGAGGTTCAAAATTTGAATAAAAACTGCACTTTGCTGAATACATCTTTGAAACCAGTCTAATTTTTCAATTAAATTTCAACTTGAGCTCAAACTATTTTCTTTGAAAATAACCACAAACACCACAACAATCAATCTCTCAACAACAACAATAACATCATCATGACAACAACCCAGCAACAACGTCATCAACAACAATATCTCAACCAAAAATGAGTCTTGATCATCAACAAGACAGCAATGACATTTTTATCGTCAAAATGTAACATATTTTTTTCAACGAAGATAACACATTAATCATCCATCAAACACACATATAGAGTTCCTACATGCAAACTAATAATTTGGAAGGAGCCCCTTACCTTCGTTACGCTTTCTTAACCGTTTTCGTTACCGCGACCAAATGTGGCGAAACTCCCACTCGCGTCGATGCTACAAAAGTTAGCTCACTAGTGAAGAGAGGAGTAACTTTCCCTCTTGACACTCTTGGAATGGAAGCTTAGATTTTTAAGTAATCTTGGATTTGAGTTTGGTTTTTCTCTACCAACACAAACAGAAAAGAAGAAGAAGAAGGAGTACTCGCGGGCAGGTGAGGGAGAAAATGTTTTCCTCTTTCTGATCTTTTGTTTCTTGCTTTCCTTTCCTCTCACACACATACATATATATATATATATTGCTTACTTGCTAAGTAATATATATATATATGTTATATTCCGCCAACTGTATAAATATATATATATATATATATATTATAATTAAAAGTAACCCTCAATTAACTAAATATTCTTGTCGCAACTCTATTGACCGATAAAATACCTGGTATTAAATTTCTCGTAATAAAATTAAATAATCCTTCGACAAATAATTTTAGTAGGTCTTAATATATATATATATATATACATATATTAAACGTATTACAAATATCTTTATATATATTTGATATTTAATCCATAATTTAATTTAAAACTAAGGGTCTTACATTACTACACCCCTTAAATTAGTTTCGTCCTCGAAACTACGCGTCGATAAACAATTCAGGATGTTGTTCCCTTATCTTATTCTCTAGTTCCCAAGTCGCGTCTCCAGTAGTTGGATTGCAAATCACTTATTGAAAATGTATAACATCTAATGAAGAGCCTATGATGATATCCTCTGATTTTTGCTTCTGATGATATCCTCTGATTTTTGCTTCTGATGGTATCCTCTGATTTTTTGCTTCTGATGATATCCTCTGGTGATATCTTCTGGATGTATCTTCTAGAGGTATCCTCTGGTGATATCCTCTGGTATCCTCTGATGACATCTTCTGGCTGTATTTTCTGGAGGTATCCTCTGGTGATATCTTCTTGTGACTTCATTCTCTGGTGACGTCATCCTTTGGTGGTATCCTCTAGTGACGTCATCCTTTGGTGGTATCCT
This sequence comes from Cicer cuneatum, assembly GCA_037974295.1. Taxonomy (NCBI): domain Eukaryota; kingdom Viridiplantae; phylum Streptophyta; class Magnoliopsida; order Fabales; family Fabaceae; genus Cicer; species Cicer cuneatum. The sequence continues at coordinate 29,947,522 of JBBPBO010001984.1, read as the reverse complement.
CTGGTGACGTCATCCTCTGATTTTTGCATTCTTCTTCGAAGTCAAATATATTATTCTCATAAAATACTTTTATTAACATCAAAACTTTGAGTGTAAGAACCAACTTGGTTCCAACAATCTCCCCCTTTTTGATGATGACAAAACTTGTATTTTTTATAATCATTTTTCTTTCTATTTCTTTGACTCTCCTAAGACTAAGCTCCACTTTATATCTTTCTCCCCCTAAGTCTAAGCCCCAATTTATGTTCTCTTTATCAAATATCTTTTTCCCCCTTTTGTCATCAGACAAAAACGAATGAAGGTGAAACTTACTTCTTTTTTTTTTAATAACATGAATATAACATATTACAAGAAAATAAAATAAAAACTAACTAAGCTGTCTGTCAGAGATGAAGGTAAGGTTTATGTTTTTCTTGATAAAGTCAAACCTATCTTCAGGTAGTGGTTTGGTGAATATGTCAGTTCATTGGTGGTCAGTGTCTACAAACTAAATGTTGAGTACCCCTTTTTGAACAAAGTCTATAATGAAGTGATGTTTGATCTCTATGTATTTGGCTCTAGAATGAAGTATAGGGTTTTTGGTTAGATTGATGGCAGAAGTGTTGTCACAATAAATGGGAATGTTGGTTTCCAAGATTTTGTAGTCTTCCAGCTGATGTTTCATCAAAATGAGTTGAGAACTGCATCCGGCTGCTGAAATGTATTCACCCTCTGCAGTTGACATGGAAATTATGCTTTGTCTCTTACTTGGTCAGGATATTAAGTTTTCACCTAAACTGTGCAGTTTCTACTTGTGCATTTTTTCTCTCAAGCTTATCTCCAGCATAGTTAGAGTCACAATATCAACTAAGTTTGTATTGAGGTGTTTTCTTGTAGAACAAGGTAAGGTTCGTAGTGCCTTTTAGGTATCTAAGGATTCTCTTAACAATAGTTAAATGTGATTCCCTAGGGTCAGATTGAAATCTTGCACATACACATACACTAAATATGATGTCAGGTCTAGAAGTAGTAAGGTAAAGTAGAGATCCTATCATTCCTCTATAGGTTTTTTGATCAACTTTTTGGCCTGAATCATCATTTTCAAGTGAGCAAGTAGGGTGCATTGGGGTAGCCATAGGTTTGCAATCACTCATCTTAAACTTCTTGAGAAGCTCTTTTGTATATTTTGTTTGATGAATGTATATATCTTTTTGACTTTGCTGAATTTGTATCCCTAAGAAGAACTTAAGTTCTCCCATCATACTCATTTGAATTTCTTGTTACATTAATTGAGAAAGTTCTTGGCAAAGAGTGCCATTAGTAGATCCAAAAATAAGATCATCAACATAAACTTGAATAATAAGAATATCATCTTCTATTGATTTTCTAAAAAGTGTATTGTGTACTTGTCCTCTTTCAAAGTTATTTTTAAGGAAGAAGTTACTAAGTCTATCATACCATGCCCTAGGTGCTTGTTTTAAACCATACAAAGATTTTCTAAGTTTAAAAACATGATTTGGAAATTCAGAACTTTCAAAACCTGGGCGTTGTTTAACATAGACTTCTTCACTTATATAACCATTTAGAAAAGCGCTTTTAACATCCATTTGAAATAATGTAATGTTATTAGTTGCAGCAAAGGAAAGTAGGATACGAATAGCTTCTAACCTGGCCACACTACGCCAAAAATGGTCTTTCACAGCGTGCATTTTAAAGCGCTTCATAACTTAAAGGGCTGTTGTATAATATTTTAAAATTAACGGAGGATACAACAACGCTTTAATGACAAGCGCTTTAGAAAAAGCATTGTTGTAGGGTCATGAAGGGTTTAGGATTTACAGAAAAGCGATGTTGTAGGGTCATAGAGATTTCACATAATGTTTACAGCGCTTTTAGAGCGCTTCGCATAAAAGCGCTATAAAATATAACGATCTTATATAATGTTTACAACACTTTTTATATTACCGCTATAAAATATAGCATTCTCACAGTATATTTACAGCGCTTTTAAGAGTGCTTTGTATAAAAGCGCTATAAACTCTGTAAATGTTTTGAAATTTAATTTTTAAAAGTCTTTTACAGCGCTTATGGACAAAAGCGCTATAAAATTACAAGTCCAGTTCAAGTTATATATACTTGATAAATTAATAAATAAAAACATATTTAATAAGTTCTCTCCCTTTGAACCCTATTACGAACCTTCCTCTCCTCTACTGAGTCATTGTTGTCTCAGGTACTGTATTTATTAATTTGTTGTTGTTTCTAAAATTGATAAATTGTTACCTGATAAATCATATAAAATGTTAGATGATAAATCTGTTCTGTTTTGAAATTTGTTTGACATGTTTTGTTTTGATATATAAATAAAAATATATTTAATACGTTCTCTCCATACAAACCTTACGAACCCTTCTCTCGTCTACTATGTGTCATCTTCTCGCTGAATCATCCTCTACTGAGTGATTGTTGTCTCAAGTACTGTATTTATTAATTTGTTGTTGTCTCTAAAATTGATAAATTGTTACCTGATAAAATTGTTGTTGTCTCTAATGGGAGTTCTTTTCTTTTTTCTTCATTTTATTGAAAGTTCTATTTAATAATTAATTTTCTGTTTTATTTTTCTTTTATGATGATAGTTTATAGTGAATTCAATTTCCGTGATTCTGTATTTTTTTCTGGTTGAATTGAGTCTGTTTTTTCAAATAAGAATTTTACGGTTGAAGGTGCAAACACGAGAAGGGGGTTGAATTGTGTTCGACTAACATGAATACTTTTTAGTTTTCAAACAAAACCTGTTATGTTTGAATTAAAACAGAGTTAGCAGCGGATATAAAGTAAATAAAAACTCAGAATTTTATACAGGTTCACCGTTAACTAGGCTACGTTCAGTCCCTTCACTTTGAAGGATTTCACTAATTCAAAAACCTTGAATTACAAAGTACCACTGACCCTCCAATTCAGTCTTCTCAAAAAGTCTAACAACCCTAGACTTTTGAGGAAAAGAACCTTGAATCTAATTGCTAAGTAATTTGCTGCTCCTTCTGACTCCCTCAGATTGTAGACTCTACTTCAACAACTTAGACCTAACACAAGGGAAGGAAAAACTTAGAGTGCTTGCTTCTGGAAAGCGGATACTCACAATTGACTTCACTGAAAACTCAAGTATTTTGCTTTTGTAAGTGTATGACTCTCAAGTATTTTTGATGCTAAGTCTTCTGCCTTGAGCCTCCTTTTATTGATGAAGATTAGGGTCTCTTCCATGCTTATGTTCGAGCTATATCTTGCCAGATTCTCTTGCAAAATTAACTAGGCCAATAGGGTTTCACTTAAATAAAAAACATATCTTTTTAGCTCCAGATTTGCATTCGAAAATAACTTTGGCCAATCCTGTTCTTAATTAATTCTAGATCAAATCTTTCTTCCCGCCAATAGCTTCTGAATTCCCATAAGACTTCAAATTATTTTTGTATCAAATCCTCTTAATACTTTGATCAAATTTCTATTAAAATTTAATCAAGTCTTATTCGAATTTAATCAAGTCTTCACTGATTATCATCATGATTAAATATGGACCGTTTGATCTTCTGCTCTTGTCCACATCTGGACCATACTAACTGATCTGCTGTTATCCTCTGATATCGGCCAACACTGGACCACATGTTATGATCTTCTGATTTTGGCCAATCACTAGATCATATGATCTGATCTTCTGATCTCGGCCAACATTGGGCCATATGGTCTGATCTTCTGTTCTCGGCCAACACTGGTCCATGATGCTTAAATCTGGACCATTGATCTGAACATCTTCCCTTTGATCTGGACCAACTCTGAACTGGGTCTAGATTGAACTGAAACTAAATATGAACATATGATATTTTAATCTGGACAGTTGCCTTCTGATTTGGATCAAGTCTGGACAATCATTTCTTCTGGTCTGGACTTAGTTTCATACTCTGAACCATGTTATCTTCTGGTCTGGGCCAAATCTGGATTAAATCTCTTGTTCTGGACCAATTAATTTATGTTCTGATTAAGTCTGGATCATGTCTGGACTAATTATCATTTCACGACCAGGCTATCTTCTAGTCAGAATTAATTCTGGACCAAGTCTGACTTATGATACCTTCTGGTCTAGAACAAGTCTCCCTTTGGAAGGCTTCCTTCTGGTCTGGTCCAGGTCTCCTTCTGACTCTGCTTCCTTTTGATCTGGGCCAGGAAAGATATCCTCTGATGGTGTTTTGACATCCTGGTGTATCCTCTGCTGCTTTCAGAATGCATCCTCTAGTACCTTTTGGATGCATTATCTGGTATCTTCTAGAGGTGTATCCTCTGGTCTGATTTTATCCTCTGGTAATTCATCTTCTGCCTCTGGTGACTTCATCTTCTACCTCTGGTAACTTCATCTTCTGGTGGCATTTAATATAATAATTCTAAGTACAAAATAAGATTACATGGAGTGCTTTTGTAAACATCAAAATCCTAAGTACTTAGAACCAACTTGGTTCCAACAATCTCCCCTTTTTTGATGATGACAAAACCTTAACTTATTTTGTGAGCTTATAACTCGAAGTACTTGAAATACTCCCCCTCAGACCAATCTCTCCCCCTAAGTCTCATAATGACTTTTTCTTCTTCTTTTCAACTCCATCTTAAATCACTCTTTCTTTTCTTCTCTTCTCCTCTCCTTTTCAACTCCTTCTCTTTTCATCTCTTTCTGTTCTCTTTATTTTTCTCTCTCCCTGTTTCTTCTCCTTTTCAACTCCTTCTCTTTTCACTCTTTCTTTTTCTTTCTTTATTTTTCTCTCTCCCTATTTCTTCTCCTTTTCAACTCCTTCTCTTTTCATCTATTTCTTTTTCGCTCCTCCTTTCTTTTTATCTCTCATTTTCTACTTATTTCTCCTTTCTCTCTCTCTCTCTCTCCCCCTTTTTGTCATCATCCAAAAAGAGGTCCTACTATTTTTGTATTTTTTTTTCTCTTTACAAAGTACAGAAAGTAAAAACAAGAAAATAAAAAACATAAAGTAAAATTAAAAGAAAATTAAAAACTCCTAAGATGACTACTTGAGGTAGTCAGATATGGAGATAGTGTTGAGATGCTTCTTGATGAACTCGAACCTATCTTCTGGTAATGCTTTGGTGAAGATATCAGCCTATTGATGATTAGTGTCCACAAACTGGATGCTTAAAGTCCTTTTTTGAACATGGTCCCTAATGAAATGGTGTTTTATTTCAATGTGCTTGGCTATAGAGTGTAAGATAGGGTTCTTGGTTAGGTTTATGGCTGAAGTGTTATCACAGAACAAAGGGATATTGGCTTCGAAGATGTAGTAATCTTCAAGTTGATGTTTCATCCAGATTTACTGAGAGCTGCATCTTGCTGCTGATATATACTCAGTTTCAGCTGTTGACATGGCAATGGTGCTTTGTCTTTTGCTTGACCAAGAGATCAAATTATCACCTAAGAATGTGCAGTTGCCACTTGTACTTTTCCTTTCCAGCTTGTCTCCAGCATAGTCGGAATCACAAAAACCTCTTAGTTTGTAAGTAGGGGTTTTCTTGTATAACAAGGTACGGTCTAGAAGCACAAACACAAACACTAAACAAAATGTCAGGTCTAGAAGCAGTTAAGTAAAGAAGGGATCCAATCATACCTTTGTATGTTTTCTGGTCTACCTTTTGGCCGGTTTCATCTTTCTCAAGTGAGCAGGTTGGGTGCATGGGGGTGGCCATAGGCTTACAGTCACTCATTTTGAACTTTTTGAGAAGTTCTTTAGTGTATTTAGATTGGTGAATGAGTATACCTGATTTACCTTGGTGAATCTGAATTCCCTGGAAGAACTTAAGTTCTCCCATCATGCTCATTTGGAACTCTTTCTGCATTACGTCAGAAAACTCTTTGCACAAAGTGCCATTAGTGGATCCAAAGATGATATCATCAACATAAACTTGAATAATCAAAATATCAGTTTTAATGGATTTCCTAAATAAAGTATTATCAATCTGGCCTCTATCAAATTCATTCTTAAGCAGAAAGTTACTAAGTCTGTCATACATGCCCTTGGTGCTTGTTTTAAACCATATAAAGATTTTTTAAGTTTAAAAACATGGTTTGGAAAATCAGAATTTTCAAATCCAGGGGGCTGTTTGACATAGACTTCCTCACTTATATAGCCATTTAAGAATGCACTTTTAACATCCATTTGATACAGAATTATATCATGATTAGCAGCAAATGATAAAAGAATTCAAATTGCTTCTAACCTGGCCACTAGAGTAAAAGTCTCAGTGTAATCAATACCTTCCGGTTGATTGTATCCTTGAGCTACAAGTCTGGCTTTGTTCCTTACCACTTCACCTTTTTCATTGAGTTTATTCCTGAACACCCACTTTGTTCCAATAATGTTTTTGTTTGGTCTAGATACCAGATCCCTAACATCATTCCTTTGAAATTCATTCAGCTCTTCTTGCATTGAAAGTATCCAACCTTCACCTGCCAAAGCTTCATCAAATTTTCTTGGTTCAATTGTTGAGAGTAAACCAAACTGACTGGTTTCTTTATTTGATGATCTGGTCTTCAATGGTTCTGCTGCACTGCCAATAATGAGAGTTTCTGGATGTGAAGACTTGTACTTCCATCCATTCTTTCCCCCTGACTTGTCTTCAGAGTCAGCATGTTCTTCTTCCTTGCTTTCATCTTTATCTTTCTCAGGTTCTGCTGCTGGTCTAGCTTTTGGTTCCTTGGGAAGCTCTCTTTCCAACTGGAGTTTGCTCAATTCAGATATAAGTCTAGGGTTTTGCATGCCATAGCCTCTTGTGCCAAATCAAATTCTGCTCACTTACAGATAATAAGCTTTTAACCTGTTGCTTAGCAAGACTAAACAAATCAATCTTATAAACATTATACTTCCTAATGCCAGTAAACAAAACAGACCCATCAAGTTGACTAGCAGCTTTGCAAGTTTTCTGATTAAAGATAACATCATATTTGCAATCACTTAATTGACTTATGCTCAACATATTATGTTTCAGCCCTTTAACTAACAGAACATTTTTAATAGAAAGGGAAGAAGATTTGTTACCAACTGTTCCTGTACAAAAAATCTGACCATTCTGGTTTCCTCCAAAGGAAACTTTGCCTCCATTTTTCATGGTCAGATCCAGAAACATAGATTTGTCTCTTGTCATGTGTTTGGAGCATCCACTGTCAAGATACCAAGCTTTGTGTTGCTGATCAAACCATGCTTTTTCTCTGTCAGAATCAGAGTCAGAGTCAGACTCAGACTCAGACTCAGCTTCTGTTTGAGCCATCAGAGCCAGTTCTGCTTCTGGCCTGTTTGAGCAGTTTCCTAGATTCTGCTTTGGTCGATAACCCATGTTCCTATGATGATTCTGGAACATGTTTTGGTTTTGGTAACTCTGGTGAATCTGATAACTTTGATGATTCTGGTGATTTGGATGAATCTTGTAATTTGGTGGTTATGATGAATCTTGTGATTCTGGTGATTCTGGTTATTCCTGTTCTGGTTCTGGTTCTGGTTCCAGTACTGATTCTGATTCTGGTTCTAGTGTTTGTTTTGGTTCCAGTTCATGTACCTCTGATACTAATTCCAGTTCTGATTCTGGTTTCAGTTCCTGTTCTTATTCTCGTTCCAGTTTTGATTTTGGTTCCAGTTCTGGTTCTGATTCTGGTTCTGGTTGAGTTGACCAGACCTTCTTCCATCAGACTCAGATTGCCTCTGTCTGGTTGTAGCAGGAACATAAACCTTCTTCTGCTTGTGCATTGCCAACATCCATTGTCCAGGCACCATTGTTGGTGTTTCCTTCTGGTTGCTTAGAATATCTGCAACATAGACAATTTGATCTTTTGGTACCCAGAACTGATTGTGTCTAGGTTTCTTAGTTTTAACAGCTCTCTGATCTTGTTCAGATTTTACCATTAGACAAGATAATTCCGAGTGACCTTTCTTAGCACAAACAATGCATAAAACATCAGAATGAACATTTTTAGTTTCAGCAATAGTTTCTGTAAAACCAAGACCTCTCTTTCCAATGTTACTGTTTCAATAAATCATAGATGCATATTTACTTCTTTCCATTCCATTAGAAATAAAGTTTTGAAAAAATTGCTCATGCATATTAGATTCACAAACAGTTTTGGAAGTGGAACAAATATTACTTTTGAGAGTTTGGTTTTCAGATTTGAGTCTTGCAACTTTAGTTTTAAAGTCCTTGTTTTCAGTTGCATACTTAGAATTTTTCTTATCTTCCCTAAGAATTTTCAGTTTTAAAGACATCTTATTGTTTGCATTTAAAAAATCTTTTACAACATCAATTTATTCAGATTTAGTGAGATCAGAAAATATCTCATTGTCTTCATCTTCTGAATTTGTTCCAGAGCCTGAGCTGTATCCAGAACTTGAGTTGTTATGAGCCATGAGAGCCATAATTGCTTCCTCTGATATGCTTCCGGACTTGCCCGAATGACTGCTTTGATCATTCTTCCTTCTGCCTGCTTTCCTTCCTGAAATTGTGCCTTTATGAAGTCCAGAGGGAGACTTGATGTGTGCCATCATTGCTGTTTATGCCTCTTCTTCATCAGACGATTCGTCTTCTAATTCTGATACATCCCAGGCTGCCATCAAACACTTCTTTCTGAATCTGGAACTCTTCTTGTGCTGTTTGCCTTTTTCCAAATTTGGACATTCTGACTTGATGTGTCTAGGTTCATTGCATCCATAACAGATGATGCTCTTCTTTTCAGATTTTTTCTTTCCTTTGCTGTTATGTTTCTTCTTGGAGCCTCTTCTCTTCCTATTTTCTTAGATCTTAACCATCTGTTTGGTTAAGTAAGCCATATCATCACAGTCACTGTCGCTATCCTCTAATTATGGTGCTGCCTTTGCAGCTTTCTTCTGTTTCGACTTCAGGGCCAGATTCTTCTTCTTCTTTGGTTCATCTGCTTCCAGTTCTATTTCATGAGACTTGAGTGAGCTGATTGAATCTTCAAGTCTTAAGTTATTCAGATCTCTGGCTTTCTGAACTGCAGTAACCATTGGTTCCCACTTGGTTGGTAAGCTTCTTAGAATCTTCTTGACATGATCTGCTGTTGTGTTACTTTTCTTCAAGACCTTCAGTCCATATATCAGAGTCTGGAATCTACAGAACATTCCATCAATGTCTTCATCATCTTCCATCTTGAATATCTCATACTATTTGACCAGTATGTTATGTTGGAACCAAGTTGGTTCTAAGTTTTAGGATTTTGATGTTTACAAAAGCACTCAATGTAATCTTATTTTGTACCTTGAATTATTAAATTAAATGCCACCAGAAACTGAAGTAATCAGAAGCAGAAGATCAAAGGATTCCAGAAAATGAATTCTGGAATTACCAGAAGATACTCCAGGATCACCAGAAGATATCTTTGCTGGCCTAGATCAGAAGGAAGAAATGTCAGAAGAAGATCTGGACCATACCAGAGGAAAGCCTGCCAAAAGGAGAGTTGTTCCAGACCAAGAGGAATCAAATATCATATTTATTCCAGAAGTTATTCTGACCAGAAGATGGCCTGGCAGTGAGAAATTAAAACAGCACAGACTTGTTCCAGACTCAACCAGAAGATAAGTTAATGAGTCCAGAACAAGAGAATCAATCCAGATCTGACCCAGACCATAAGATAGCATGATTCAGGGCATGAAACTAAGTCCAGACCAGAAGAAATGATTTCCAGAATCAATCCAGACCTGGTCCAAAATCAAAGGTAAAATGTCCAGACTAAAATATTTTTTTCTCAAGTTAATTTAAGTTCACTCTAGACCAAGTCCAGAATTTGTCTAGATCAGAGGAAAAATATTCAATTTAATGGTTCAAAATAAATTATTTGGCCCAGTGATGGCCCAGATAAGAAGATCAGACCATGGCCTAGTGTTGGCTGAAATCAGAGGGACATGATGTGTAGTCCAGCAAAGGCCGAGTTCAGAGGATTATAGCATATCAGGTGCGAGTCCAGGATGGCCGAAATCAGAAGATCATAGGGTTAGGAAGTGTGGTCCAGGGATGGCCGAATTCAGAGGATCACAGCATATCAATTTATTTAGTCCAGGTGTGGACTGGCGTAGAAGAATATAATGGTCCAGATTTAATCATGAGGATTAACGGTGAAGATCTTAAGTTATTTTAATCAAAGTATTAAAAAGATTTGTTACAAAAATAAATGTGGAGTAGTGTGGAATTCAGGAGCTGTGGCGGGAACAAATAAAAGATTTGATTGGCCAGTTATTTTTGAAAGAAATCTGAAGATATGTTTTTTATTTAAATGAAGCCCAATTGGTCAAGTTATTTTTGCAAGAGAATCCAGCAAGATTCAGCTCGAATTTAAGCATTGGAAGAGGCCCTAACCTGCATCTATAAAAGGAGGCTCAAGGCAAAATACTTAAAAATTGAAAATCACAAAAGAGTCATACACTTCCAAAGCAAACACTCATGTTTTCAGAGAGGTCAATTGTGAGTTCCAGCTTTCAAGAAGCAAGTACTCGTGTTATTTTCTTTCCACTGTGTCAAATCTAAGTTGTTCAAGTAGAGTCTACAATCTGAGGGAGTCAGTAGGGGTAGCAGGTTACTTGGCAATTAGATTCATAGTGTTGTGATTTCTTCTACAATCTGGGATTGTCAGATTGGCTAAAGATAGGAGCTGCATTCCTCAAAGAAGTCTAGGATTGTTAGACTGTTTGAGAAGACTGACTTGGAGGGTCAGTATAAAGGTTGTAATTCAAGGTTTGAATTAGTGAAATCCTTCAAGGTGAAGGGACTGGACGTAGCCTCGTTAACGGTGAACCAGTATAAAAACTGTGAGTTTTATTTTTACTTTTTATCTGCTGCTAACTCTGTTTTTAATTATACATCAAGTTTTGTTTTAAAAGTATAAAAACAGGAAAAGTATTCAAGTTAAGTCAAACACAATTCAACCCCCCCTTCGCGTGTTTGCACCTTCATGTTAGCCATTGCTTCTTGAACCTGTTGGCTTCCATCATAGGTCAGAACCAGACTTTCAGAGATGATTTTTGCTGTTTCCTTGTTGGTGCATATATCAAATTCTTTAAATGTAATAGCGTTGATCAAGATGGTTCTGGACTTGTGATGTAGCTTGTATAACTTCTTCTGGTTGGCATTCATATCTTCTACATCAAGTTCTTGACCAGTTTCTTCTCCTGGTGTAGTAGGTGCAGTATAGCCTTTAACTACCAAGGTCCACAAATCAGGATCTTGGGAGATGAAAAAGCTTCTCATTATGTCATTCCAGTATTCAAAGTGATCTCCATCAAACAGTGGAGGCATGTTGATGTTGCCTCCAAATTCTTCTTTGGATTCTGACATGTTGAACCCCCTTGGACCTTTCCTCAAACACTGTTAAGTGCTCAGCCTTGAGACCGAGCTCTGATGCCAGTTGAAGGTGCAATCACGAGAAGGGGGTTGAATTGTGTTTGACTAACTTGAATACTTTTTAGTTTTAAAACAAAACCTGTTATGTATGAATTAAAATAGAGTTAGCAGTAGATATAAAGTATATAAAAACTCAGAATTTTATACTGGTTCACCGTTAACTAGGCTACGTCCAGTCCCTTCACTTTGAAAGATTTCACTAATTCAAAATCCTTGAATTATAAAGTACCGCTGACCCTCCAAGTCATTCTTCTCAAAAAGTCTAACAACCCTAGACTTTTGAGGAAAAGAACCTTGAATCTAACTGCTAAGTAATCTGCTACTCCTTCTAACTCCCTCAGATTGTAGACTCTACTTCAACAACTTAGACCTAACAGAAGGGAAAGAAAAAATTAGAGTACTTGCTTCTGGAAAGCGGATACTCACAATTGACCTCACTAAAAACTCAAGTATTTTGCTTTTGGAAGTGTATCACTCTCAAATATTTTGATGCAAAGTCTTCTGCCTTGAGCCTCCTTTTATAGATGAATAATTAGGGTTTCTTCCATGCTTAAATTCGAGCTGAATCTGCCCAAATTCATTTTCAAAAATAACTTGGCCAATCGGGTTTCACTTAAATAAAAAACATATCTTTTTAGCTTCAGATTTGCATTCAAAAATAACTTTGGCCAATCCTATTCTTGATTAATTCTGGGTCAAATATTTCTTCCTGCCAATAGCTTCTGAATACTTTGATCAAATCTTCTTAATACTTTGATCAAATTTCTATTAAAATTTAATCAAGTCTTATTCGAATTTAATCAAGTCTCCACTGATTATCATCATGATTAAATATGGACCGTATGATCTTCTGATCTCGACCAACTCTGGACTTGTGTAATCTGACCGGCCCCACTTCTGTGATCCCCTGATCTCGGCCAACACTAGATCATATGAACTAATCTGGACTATTTTATGATCTTCTGATCTCGGCCAACACTGGGTCATGATACTTAAGTTTGGACCATTTTACATTTATCCTCTGAAATTTATCATTTAATCTGGACATGAATTTTACCTTTTGACCTGGACACTTATCCTTTGATCTGGACATGCTATCTTCTGGTCTGGATTGAATCTGAAATAAATCTGGACTTATGATATTTTAATCTAGACATTTATCCTCTGATCTGGATTCATGTCTGGATTAAATCTGGATTGATTCATATATTCACGACCAAGCTATCTTTTGGTCAGAATTAGGTCTGGATCAAGTTTGACTTATGATTCCTTCTGGTCTGGAACAAGTCTCCCACTGGCATGCTTCCTTCTGGTCCGGACCAGGTCTCCTTCTGGACTCTGCTTCCTTTTGATCTGGGCCAGGAAAGATATCCTCTGATGATGTTTTCACATCCTATGATATCCTCTAGAGGTGTATCCTCTGGTGCCTTCTGAATGCATCCTCTGGTATCTTATGGAGGTGTATCCTCTGGTAACTCATCTTCTACCTCTAGTGACTTCATCTTCTGGTGGCATTTAATATAATAATTCTAAGTACAAAATAAGATTACATGGAGTGCTTTTGTAAACATCAAAATCCTAAGTACTTAGCACAAACTTGGTTCCAACATAATTGATATTTTATGTTAATAAGAATCTGAATTTGGAAAAAAAAAATTGAAATCTCATTTTAAAGACAGCGTTTTTTTTAAATGGCATAAAAGACATGTTTTCATCCTTTTTACAGCGCTTTTTTAAACATTTTACAGCGCCTTTTTGAAAAATCGCTGTAAAACTAGTTGATAATACAAGTGCGCTATATATATGTACCTATTACAGCGCTTTTTTGAAAAAAACGTTGTAAAACTAGTTGATAATACAAGCGCGTTATATATATGTACCTATTACAGCGCTTTTTTGAAAAAAGCGCTGTAAAACTAGTTGATAATACAAGCGCGCTATATATATGTAACTATACAGCGCTTTTTTGAAAAAAGCGATGTAAAACTAGTTGATAATACAAGCGCACTATATATATGTACCTATTACAGCGCTTTTTTGAAAAAGCGCTGTAAAACTAGTCCAAGAGAAGCGTGCCATATATTTACCTATTACAGCGCTTTTTTAATTTGAATAGCGCTGTTGTATCTTTTAACAGCACTACATACTATAGCGCTTAAAAGCGCTGTAAATGGCTTAACAAAAACGCTTTAAAAGGCTATTTTTGGCGTAGTGCCACTGGAGCAAATGTGTCAGTGTAGTCAATGCCTTCTTGTGGACTGTAGCCTTGTGCAACAAGTCTTTCCTTATTTCTGACCACTTCACCTTTTTCATTTAGCTTGTTTCTGAAAACCCACTTGGTTCCAATAATGTTCTTTTCTGGTCTTGGTACTAGATCCCAAACATGATTCCTCTCAAATTCATTTAACTCTTCTTGCATTGCAAGAATTCATCCATTTTCTGCCAATGCTTCATCAACAAAGGTAGGCTCAATATATGAGAGTAAGCCAAACAAACTGGTGTCTTTAACTGATGATCTAGTCCTTAAAGGATCACTTGTACTTCCAATGATTATAGTTTGAGGATGAGATGACTTGTACTTCCATCCACATCTTTCTTCTGACTTATTTTCAGATTCATCCTTTGAAGATTTGTTGTATTCTTCTAATTTGCTTGCATCCTTTACTTTTTCAAGTTCTTCTTGTTTGTCTGCATCAGCTTCCTTTGGTTCTGGTAAACCTGCACTATCATCATCTTGCTTTGACTTTTCAAGGTCAAGCTATTTGTCATATAACATAATAAAAATCATATAATTTAAGAATGAAATCAATACAGCCAAAACATCAATTTAAGAATGGCATCAGAGCTTGGTCTCAAGAGTGAGCACTTTACAGTGTTTGAGGAAAGATCCAAGGGTTCAACATGTCTAGATTCAATGAAGAAGCTACTGGAGGAAACATCAACAGACCACCTCTGTTTGATGGGGAACGGTTCGAGGCAACATTCAAGGAATTCGACAAGTGCACCAACAAAGAGACAACAAAGAACATCTATGATAGTCTGACTCTGATTTACGAAGGCAGCAAGCAAGTTCAAGAAGCAAAGGCAAACATCCTAGTCAAAAAGTATGAGCTATTCAAGATGGAAGAAGATGAAGACATTGAAGTAATGTTTTCCAGATTCCAGACTCTGGTGTTAGGATTAAAGGTACTCAAGAAGAGCTACACGACTGCTGACCACGTGAAGAAAACTCTTAGAAGCTTTTCAACCAAGTGGAGACCAAAGATCACTTCCATTCAGGAAGCTAAGGATCTGAATACTCTGAAGCTAGAAGTATTAATCAGCTCCCTCAAATCACATGAAATTGAGCTTGAAGAAGATGAGCCCAAGAAGAAGAACAAGACCCTAGCTTTGAAATCCAAGCAAAAGAAAGTTCTAAAAGCAGAAGCAGAATCAGAAGATAGTGATTCTGATGACTAGAATAAGAAACCAGAAGAAGAAGAAGAAATTACCTTCATAACCAGAAAAGTCCTAAAGATGTGGCACAACAGAAAGAAGAAGTTTTCCCAAAGGTATTCCAAGCACTCCAATAGAGGAAAGGATGAACACGACAAGAAGAGTATCATCTAATATGGATGCAATGAACCTGGGCACATCAAGTCAGAATGCACAAACTTGGAGAAAGGAAAACACCAGAAGAAATACTCCAGACCTAAGAAGAAAAATTTGATGGCTACATGGGATGATTATGATGAATCTTCTTATGATGAAGAAGCAGAACTGGTTCTGATGGCTCACACTTATTCTGCCTCTGGATTCCACACAGTTGCTGACTCTGGAAGAAAATTAGAAGATGAAGAAGCAGAACTGGCTCTGATGACTCACATTGTTTATGCCTTTGACACACAATCTGAATTTGGAAGAAAATCAGAAGATAAAGAAGCAGAATTGGCTCACACCAAAATTGCCTTTGGATCCGACACAAACTTTGATTCTGGAAGTGAATTAGAAGATGAAGCAGAATTGGCTTTGATGGCTCACACCAAAACTTCCTCTGGAGCCGACACAGACTCTGATTCTGAAAGTGAATCATTAGATGAAGAAAAAAAGGTATTTTCTGAACTCACTCGATTGATTTAATTACTGCAATGAATGATAATTTAAATGTCAATAACAAACTGTCTTTAAAACTAAAAACACTTAGGAAAGAAAATAAAATTCTAACCAAAGAAGTTACTATTTTAAAGAATCAAAATGCACAATGTAAAACAGAAAATACAGCTCTTTACACTGAAATTGCTAAAATTAAGGCTGAGCATCTAACTCTAAAAAGTAATCTTTGTTTAACATCAAGTGAAAATACTGAATGTAATTCTGGTATGCATGAACAAGTATTACAAGAATTTATTGCTAATGGTATGGAAAGAAGTAAATATGCTTATATGATCTATGGAGTTAGTAACAATGGTAAAAGAGGCATAGGATTTGATGAATATGTAATTGTAACTAAACCTATTTACTTTGATGTTTTGTGTGTTGTTTGTGCTAAGAAAGGTCACTCAAAATTGACTTGTCCCATGGTAAAATCAAGGAAAAACAAGAAACCTTTCAAGACTAACAAACCAGGACCCAACCAGATTTGGGTACCTAAAAACAAAATTATCTTTGTTGCAGATGTCCTCAATAATCAAGTTGCAACACCAGTCATGGTACTTGGACAGTGGATGCTTGCGACATATGACAGGAGAAAGTCTATGTTCCAAGATAACCTTGAGCAAATGAGGGACAATGACTTTTGGAGGAAAGCAAAAAGGCCAAATCATTGGTCAAGGCACGATTGGTAATGGTACTTCTTCTTCTATTAAAGATGTATTATTTGTTAAAGGTCTTAAGCATAATTTATTAAGTATTGGTCAATTAAGTGATAGTAATTATGATATAATATTTAATCAAAAAACATGCAAAGCAATTAGTTAGAAGGATGGGCCAGTACTCTTTACAGGTCATAGGCAAAACAATATTTATAAGATAAATCTATTTAGTCTAGAGAAACAAAAGGTTAAGTGTCTTATGTCAGTAAATGAAGAGAAACTAATTTGGCATAAAAGATTAGGTCATGCAAACCATAGACTAGTTTCAAAACTGAATAAAATTCAACTGGTGAGAGGTCTACCTAAGCTTAGCTACGAAACTGAAATTATGTGTGAAGCTTGCCAAAAGGGAAAACAAACTAAAAACTCTTTTAACCCTAAAAACTCAATCTCTACCTCAAATCCCCTTGAGCTCTTACACATAGATCTATTTGTCGCAGTAGATGATTACTCTAGGTGGACATGGGTAAAATTTTTAAGAAGTAAGGATGAATCCCACAAAGTGTTTATCACATTTTGCAAACAAATCATGAATGAAAAAGGTCTTAAAATTATAACAATTAGAAGTGATCATGGAGGAGAATTTGAGAACAAATTCTTTGAAATTTTTGTGATGAGAATGGAATCTCTCACAACTCTTCCTCTCCTAGAACACCCTAACAAAATGGAGTTGTAGAAAGAAAGAATAGATAACTCCAAGAAATGGCCAGAACCATGCTAAATGATATGAATGTTGCAAAACACTTTTGGGCAGAAGCAATTAATACTACATGTTATATTCAAAATAGAGTCTATATTCGATCCATATTGAATAAAACAACTTATGAATTGTGGAAAGGTAAAAAGCCTAACATTTCTTATTTTAAACAATTTGGTTGTACTTGTTACATGTTGAACACTAAAGATAATCTTGGAAAATTTGATTCTTGATCTCAAAAGTGTACCTTCATTGGCTACTCTGAATGATCCAAGGCTTATAGAGTGTTTAATAGGGAAACTAATATTGTGGAGGAATCCATACATGTTAAATTTGATGACAAATAGCTTGTCCTTGACAAGTCAAAGCAAGGTGATGATAGTACAAGCTTAACAGAACCAAAGGAAGCTGATGCAGACAAATCAAGAGAACTTGAAAAAGTAGAGGATGAAAGCAAAACAGAAGAACACGACAAATCTTCTAAGGATGAATCTGAAGATAAGTCAGAAGGAAGATATGGATGGAACTACAAGTCATCTCATCCTAAAACACTAATCATTGGTAGTGCAAGTGATCCCTTAAGGACCAGATCATCACTTAAAGCAACCAGTTTGTTTGGCTTACTCTCATCTATTGAGCCTAATTATGTTGATGAAGCATTGGCAGAAGATGGATGGGTCTTGCAATGCAAGAAGAGTTAAATGAATTTGAGAGGAATGATGTTTGGGATCTAGTACCAAGACCACAAAAGAATATTATTGGAACCAAGTGGGTCTTTTGAAACAAGCTAAATGAACCCCTAGGTTTTGAAAGTTCTGAATTTCCAAATCATGTTTTAAACTTAAAAAGTCTTTGTATGGTTTAAAACAAGCACCTAGGGCATGGAATGATAGACTTAGTAACTTCTTGCTTAAAAATAAATTTGAAAGAGGACAAGTAGACAATACACTTTTTAGAAAATCAATAGAAGATGATATTCTTATCATTCAAGTATATGTTGATGATATTATCTTTGGGTATATACAAATTCAGCAAAGTCAAAAAGGTATATACATTTATTAAACGAAATATACAAAAGAGCTTCTCAAGAAGTTTAAGACGAGTGATTGCAAACCTATGGCTACCCCAATTCGCCCTACCTGCTCACTTGAAAAGGATGACTCAGGCCAAAAAGTTGATAAAAAAACCTATAGAGGTATGATAGGATCACTCCTTTACCTCACTGCTTCTAGACTTGACATCATGTTTAGTGTTTGTGTATGTGCAAGGTTTCAGTCTGACCCTAGGGAATCCCATTTAACTACTATTAAGAGAATCCTTAGATACCTAAAAGGAAATACCAACCTTACCCTGTTCTACAAGAAAGCTCCTACGTACAAACTGAGTGGATACTGTGACTCTGACTATGCTGGAGATAAACTCGAAAGAAATAACATAAGTGGAAACTGCACCTTCTTGGGAGAAAACCTAATATCCTGGTCAAGCAAGAGACAAAGCACAATTTCCATGTCAACAACAGAGGCTGAATACATTTCAGAAGCCGGATGCAATTCTCAACTCATTAGGATGAAACATCAGCTGGAAGACTACAAAATCATGGAAACCAACATTCCCTTATACTTATACTATGACAAAAATTCAGCCATAAATCAAACCAAAAACCCTATACTCTATTCCAGAGCCAAACACATAGAGATCAAACATCACATCATCAGAGATTATGTTCAAAAAGGGATACTCAGGATTCAGTTGGTAGACACTAACCATCAATGGGCTGACATACTCACCAAAAGGGGGAGAAATATATTTGATAAAAGAGAAGAAAATCTAGGGCATTAGACTTAGGGGGAGAAAAATATAAAATGGAGCTTAGTCTTAGAGGGAGTCAAAGAAATAGAAAGAAAATTAGTGATAAAAAAATACAAGTTTTGTCATCATCAAAAATGGGGAGATTGTTGGAACCAAGTTGATTCTTCCAATTAAAGTTTTGATGTTAACAAAAATATCTTATGAAAATAATATATTTTATGAAAAGCACAAGTGGAGCTTGTCAATTTCTTGGCTCATCTCTCATAAGTTGGCCATGTAAAAAGAAAAATACCATTGCCCTATCCACTACAGAGGCTAAATACCTATCAGCTGCCCAATGTTGCTCTCAAATACTTTAGGTAAAGAATCAACTAGAAGATTACTCTTTAAGTACGCCAAATTTCCCATCCTCCGTGACAACACTAGTGCTATAAACCTTTCTAAAAACCCAATTCAACACTCCAGATCTAAACATATAGAAATTAAACATCATTTCTGAAGAGATTATGTTCAAAAAGGTGATGTTGAATTAATCTTCATTGAGACAGAAAATCAGCTTGCTGACATATTCACTAAAGCTCTCTAGGAGGATCGTTTCAAACACATTTTAGAAAAACTTTCCATCATAAATTTCTCAAAAATTTGTTTAATTTAGTTCGTTTATATGTCATATGCATTTGTCAAAATTATCTTATTATTCTAAAATTATTTTTAGGTATTATTTGATTTTTGCTTTAAAATCTTTAAATCTGAGGACGAATAACTCAGAAAAGCACTTCCATCCTCCTATATGTTTTGAAAATGCAAAAGTCAGAAGGAGGCACGTCTATCGCTGCTGATTGCCCTCCCTTTCTCTGCAAAAACTCCTTGCCTGAAATGATTACCGCCTATAGCCTTCATCCTTCCTCCTTCCAACGGTAACTTATTTATAAGTTATTATCTGATCCTTTCACCTTCATCTAGTTCTTAAATCTTTTTCACTCTTTTACTCTCAGTAAAATCAAAACCCTCAGAAATCCTTCACGTCTTTCACTCATGGCTCGCACCAAAACTTCTGGAAAAAGGAAATTCTCTTTGAACCCAGCTAAAGACCACTCTGAAAGCTTCTCAAGTGACTCCTCTCAACAAAATGATCCCACTCCTAACATTGCCTCACCAGAACCAGTCAGTATTGTCCATCCTCCTCTGTTCACTACAACACCTCCAAACTTCTCATCTCCTCCTCCTCACCTTTCTAAACCTAGAAAAACCTCATTTAAAAAATCCTCCTCATCAACACCCTCAAGACGTTCAACACGCATTCTGTCTGGAAAACTTTCATCCAAACAAACCACCCAAGATAGCATTGTTCATATCATCGACTCAGATGATTCTGAGGAAACAAAATCTGATTCTACAAAGCCTCCTACATCCAAAATCTCGAAACCTACAAAACCTACACCTTCCTCAAAACCTGTAACTTCAAAAAAACAGGTGACCCCAAAAAATTCCACACTCGCAGTTTCACCCAAACAAGCTAAACTTCCCCTTTTCGAATCCACGTTCCTTAAAACCAAATATGCTGAAAAATGGCAGGACAAGTCTGTCATTAATGGAAAAATCATTGACTTGAAAGGTCTAACACAAGGAGGGGTAAACGTGGAAGAGCTATTTGATCAGCTGGGTTGGTCCTGCTTTCTACTCGTAAATGAGCCCCAATACCCAAGGCTGGTCAAGGCATTCTATGATGCGGCTGATGTGTCAAAGGGTGACACTTGTATAAGTGTTATTATGAAAGGAACACACATTGAGCTGACTCCCACCTCACTATGTCATATTTTTGACATACGTGACGAAGGACCCTACCTTTTTTATGAGACTTGGTACTAACGCTACAAAATTACTGCCTCCTCCGTCCTCGCTAATATTTTCATTCATCCTCCTAAGCCCCAAGTTGCCTCCAACCTCTTTCCCATTTGCAGAGTACTACACAACATTTGTGTACATTATGTTGTACCACGGGCTGGCAGTTACGAAAAAGTCACTGAGTTAGACATACTAATCATCCATCATCTCATACCTGGATCTCCTCTCCATCTTGGCAACATCATCTTCAGCTTTATGCTCAATGCTGCCCACCTACAAAGATCAACTCCTTACAGAATGATCCTCACAAATTTTTTTAAATTCTTTAAGGTCCCTCTAGACGACGAACAATCTGTTGTTTTTAACAACACATTTTCTTCCAGGAATGTAAATCAACTGCGTCTTGACCCTAAGGAAAAGCCCTCACACAAAAAGACATATTCCAAGAAGGTTTCCTCTCTTGTTCCCACCAAGAAAATATCAAAAAGGAGCCCAAACACTACTCATTTACCCCAACCTCCTATCACATCCACAACTCCCTCTAAAGAAAGCCCAAAAATCCCATCTCATACACCTACCACAAACCTCACCCTCTCTGAAAGGATTCCCTCACCTCAACTTCACCTCTTTCCCGTTGAAGATTAAGTTCACCCTCTTGCAGAGGATGAGTTACACAACTCACCCCCTCAAATTTTTGAAGATGGTGAAGAACTCTACTTTGATCTCAATCTCACCGTCCATCAGTTTTCACCACCAGCTACTCCACCCAGATTTGAGCCACAGGAACCATCCCAAAATTTGCAATAAACATTTCTCTTTCCTTATCCTTGAAGGTGCAAACACGAGAAGGGGGGTTGAATTGTGTTAGCCAAACTTTGAATCTTTTTGCTGTTTTGTTGAATGTTTTTGATGTGATTTACTTGATAAATAAATAATCAGACTTAGCAACAGAAAATAACAACATAAGAACACGGCAATTTATTTTGGTTCACCATTAACTTGGCTACATCCAATCCCTTCATCATGAAGGCTTTAATCTACTAATTCAAAACCTTTGAATTACAGCACCTGACCTTCCAAGCCAGTCTTCTCAAACAGCCTAACAATCGCAGACTTTTGAGGAACGAAAACAACACCTTGACTCTACAAGTTAAGTCTTCTCCTACCAATCTGACAACCCCAGATTGAAGAAGGAATCTACACCACTATCGGGTTTGATTATAAGGGTTTGGAAATTTTCAAATTTGCTTCGGGAAAGTTGATTGCTACACTGATTCTTGCACACTTTTGTTGCTTGTGGAAAGATGATTGTTGCACTGAATTTCTCTCTCGAAAACACTTAGAAAATATTGCTTTTGTAGTCAAATAATTCTCTCTTTTGAACTCTCAGATTGTGTTGAATATGAAGCTTGAGTTCTTGCGTTTTTCGATGCTTGATGGTGCGGCCTAAAGCCTCCTTATATAGCTTGAAATTGGGCTTTGTCGAAGCTTAAATTCGAAATAGATCTTGTTCAGATTTCCTTTGAAAATACTGTTCGCCAATCCTGTTTCACTTAAATAAAAATCGTATCTTTTTAGCTTCAGATTGCATTTGAAAATTCTGTTGACCAATCTTGTGTCTTTTCATGTCAAACCATATATTTTTAAGCTTCAGATTGCATTTGAATATCTTCAAGTCTTCAGTGAATTTTTTTAATCAAATCCCCTTAATACTTTGATCAAATCTCTATTTAAATTTAATCAAGTCTTCTTCGAATTTTAATCAAGTCTTCACTGATTTGCATCATGATTAAATTCTGGACCATATGATCTTTTGATCTCGGCCAACTCTGGACCATGTAATCTGATATGTACCAATTCTGTGATCCTCTGATCTTGACCAACACAGGACCATGTGATCTGATTTGTACCATTTTGTGATCCTCTTATATGAACCATTGATCTATTAATCTCGACATTTGATATTTTAATCTGGACCATTGATATTTTAATCTGGATCAAGTCTGGATTAAATCTGGATTGAGTCTAAATTAAATCTGGACTAAGTCTTATGTTCTAGACAATTATATCTTCTGATCTGGTCCAAGTCTGGATCAAGTTTTATGCTCTAGACCATGTTATCTTCTGGTCTGGACCAAGTAATTTGTTCTACACCAGTTATCTTCTGGTCTGGACCAAGTCTAGATTAAGTTTGGATTAAGTTTGTACTGAGTCTTATTCACGACCATGCTATCTTCTGGTCAGGACCAAGTCTGACTTATATCTCCCTCTGACAAGCTTCCTTCTGGTCTGGACCAAGTCTCCTTATGGACTCTGCTTCCTTCTGATCTAGGCCAAGAAAGATATCCTCTGATGATGTTTGCATTTGATGACATCCTCTGGTATCGCCTGGAGGTATATTCTGGTATACTCTGGATGTATCCTCTAGATGTTTCCTCTGGCCGAACCTTCAGGTGACATTTTTATTCTCTGGTTGCTTCCTCTGGATGTATCCTCTGGTGGTGTCATCCTCTAATTTTGTACAGCCTCTGATTTTGCACAGCCTCTGATTTGTTCTTCTAAGTCAAAATACGTTTTACATAAAATACTTTTGTTAACATCAAAAATTTGATTGAAAGAACCAACTTGGTTCCAACAATCTCCCCCTTTTTGATGATGACAAAACTTTGTATTTTTTATAACTATTTTTCTTTCTTTTGACTTTGACTCCCCCTAGGACTAAGCTTTATTTTGACTTTTTCTCCCCCTAAGTCTAATGCCCCAGATTCTTTATCAAATACATTTTCTCCCCCTTTGTCATCGGACAAAAAGGTTTGAAGGAAGAAATGAGATCCTCTGATTTTTTTTGTTTGTTTTTTTTATCTTCTGCTTTTTTTATTGAAAAAAAATGTACGAAAATAAAAATACAATAACAAAAAAATTTAAACTAAGCTATTTGTCAGGGATGAAGGTGAGGTTAAGGTTTTGCTTGATGAAGTCAAACCTATCTTTGGGTAGTGGTTTAGTGAATATGTCAGCCCATTGATGGCCAGTGTCTACAAACTGGATGTTGAGTGTCCCTTTTTGAACGTAATATCTGTTGAAGTGGTGTTTAATTTCTATGTGTTTGGCTCTAGAATGAAGGATAAGATTTTTGGTTAGGTTGATGGCTGAAGTGTTGTCACAGTATAAAGGGATGTTGGTTTCGATGATGCTATAGTCTTCCACCTGATGTTTCATCCAAATAAGTTGAGAGCTGCATTCGACTGCTGAGATATATTCAGCTTATGCTATTGACATTGCAATGGTGCTTTGTCTCTTGCTTGACCAGGATATTAAATTATCTCCCAAGAACGTCCAGTTTCCACTTGTGCTCTTCCTCTCAAGTTTGTCTCCAGCATAATTAGAGTCACAGTATCCACTCAGTTTGTATGTAGGAGTTTCTTGTAGAACAAGGTGAGGTTGGTAGTGCTTTTGAGGTATCTAAGGATTCTCTTAACGGCAGTTAAATGGGATTCCCTAGGGTCAGACTGAAATCGTGCACATGAACATACACTAATCATAATGTCAGGTCTAGAAGCAGTGAGGTAAAGGAGAGATCCTATCATACCTCTGTAGGATTTTTGATCAACTTTTTGGTCTGAGTCATCCTTTTCAAGTGAGCAGGTAGGGTGCATTGGGGTAGCCATAGGTTTGCAGTCACTCATCTTAAACTTCTTGAGAAGCTCTTTTGTATATTTTGATTGATGAATGTATATACCTTTTTGACTTTGTTGAATTTGTATCCCTAGGAAGAACTTAAGTTCTCCGATCATGCTCATTTGAATTTGTATTCCTAGTATTGTCTACTTTTCCTCTTTCAAAGTCATTTTTAAGTAAGAAGTTACTAAGTCAATCATACCATCCCCTAGGTGCTTGTTTTAAACCATACAAAGATTTTTTAAGTTTAAAAACATAGTTTGGAAATTCAAAACTTTCAAAACCTGGGGGTTGTTTAACATAGACTTCTTCACTTATATAACCATTTAAAAATGCACTTTTAACATCCATTTGAAATAATGACATGTTATTATTAGCAGCAAAGGAAAGTAGGATACGAATAGGTTCTAACCTGGCCACTGGAGCAAAAGTCTCAGTGTAGTCAATACCTTCTTGCTGACTATAGCCTTGTGAAACAATTTGTGCCTTGTTTCTGACAACTTCTCCTTTTTCATTCAGCTTGTTTCTGAAAACCCACTTGGTTCCAATAATGTTCTTTCTGATCTGGGAACTAGATCCCAAACATCATTCCTTTCAAATTCATTTAACTCCTCTTGCATAGCAAGAATCCATCCATCTTCTCTCAGTGCTTTAAGGGATCACTTGCACTCCCAATGATTAGTGTTTCGGGATGTGAAGATTTGTACTTCCATCCATATCTTCTTTCTGACTTATCTTCAGATTTATCCTTTGAAGATTTGTCAGGTTCTTCTGTTTTGCTTTAATCCTCCACCTTTTCAAGCTCTCTAGGTTTGTCTGCATCATCTTCTTTTGGTTATGGTAAACCTGCACTATCGTCATCTTGCTTTGAATTTTCAAGGTCAAGCTATTTGTCATCAAATTTAACATGTATAGATTCCTCCACAATATTTGTTTCCCTGTTAAACACTCTATATGCTTTGGATCTTTTAGAGTAACCAGTAAAGGTACACATTTGAGATCGAGAATCAAATTTTCCAAGATTATCTTTAGTGTTCAACATATAACAAGTACAACCAAATTGTTTAAAGTGAGAGATGTTAGGCTTTTTACCTTTCCATAGTTTATATGGTGTTTTATTCAATATGGATCTAATATAGACTCTATTTTGAATATAACATGCAGTATTAATTGCTTCTTCCCAAAAGTGTTTTGCAACATTCATATCATTTAGCATGGTTCTGGCCATTTCTTGGAGTTATCTAT
The DNA here is from genome assembly GCA_037974295.1 of Cicer cuneatum. Classification (NCBI taxonomy): domain Eukaryota; kingdom Viridiplantae; phylum Streptophyta; class Magnoliopsida; order Fabales; family Fabaceae; genus Cicer; species Cicer cuneatum. The sequence continues at coordinate 29,921,980 of JBBPBO010001984.1, read as the reverse complement.
TCTTTCTTTCTACAACTCCATTTTGTTGGGGTGTTCTAGGAGAAGAAAAGTTGTGAGAGATTCCATTGTCATCACAGAAATTTTCAAAAAATTTGTTCTCAAATTCTCCTCCATGATCACTTCTAATTGTTATAATTTTAAGACCTTTTTCATTCATTATTTGTTTGCAAAAAGGGATAAACACTTTGTGGGATTCATCCTTACTTCTTAAAATTTTTACCTATGTCCACCTAGTGTAGTCATCTACAATAACAAACCCATATTTCTTTCCACTTAGAGAGGCTATTTTTACTGGCCCAAATAGATCTATGTGTAGTAGCCCAAGGGGCTTTGAGGTAGATATTGAGTTTTTAGAATTGAAATAATTTTTTGTTTGTTTTCCCTTTTGACAAGCTTCACACATAATTTTAGTTTTGTAGCTTAGCTTAGGTAGACCTCTCACCAGTTGAAGTTTATTTAGTTTTGAAACTAATCTAAGGTTAGCATGACCTAATCTTTTATGCCAAATTAATTTCTCTTCACTTACTGACACTAGACACTTAACCCGTTGTTTCTCTAGACTAAACATATTTATCTTGTAAATATTGTTTTGCCTATAACCTGTGAAGAGTACTGATCCATCCTTCTAACTAATAGCTTTGCATGTTTTTTGATTAAATATAATATCATAATTGCTATCACTTAATTGAGTAATACTTAATAAATTGTGCCTAAGACCTTTAACGAGTAGTACATCTTTAATAGAGGAAGAAGTACCATTACCAACTGTGCCTCGACCAATGATTTGGCCTTTTTGCTTTCCTCCAAAAGCCACTGTCCATCCTTTGCTCAAGGTTAGTTCTTGGAACATAGACTTTTCTCCTGTCATATGTCATGAGCATCCACTATCTAGGTACCATGACTGGTGTTTCAACTTGATTGCTGAGGACATCTGCAACAAAGATAATTTTTTTTAGGTACCCAAATTTGGTTGGGTCTAGGTTTGTTAGTCTTGAAAGGTTTCTTGTCTTTCCTTGATTTTATCATGGGACAAGACAATTTGGAGTGACCTTTCTTAGCAAAAACATCACACAAAACATCAGAGGAAATGGGTTTAATTACAGTTACAATTTTATCAAAACCTATGCCTCTTTTGCCATTGTTACTAACTCCATAGATCATAGAAGAATATTTGCTTATTTCCATACCATTAACAATAAAATCTTGTAAAACTTGTTCATGCATATCAGAATTACATACAATATTTTTACTTGATGTTGAACAAAGATTACTTTTTAGAGTTAGGTTTTCAGACTTAAGCTCAGCAATATCAGATTTAAGAGTTGCATTTTCTGTTTTACATTATGCATTTTGATTCTTTAAAACATCAATTTCTTTAGTTAAAGTCTTATTTTCTTCCCTAAGTTTTTTCAGTTTTAAAGACTGTTTGTTATTGATAGTTAAAATATCATTCATTGTAGTAATTAAATCAGATCGAGTGAGTTCAAAAAATACCTCTTTTTCATCTTCTGATGATTCACTTTCAGAATCAGATTCTATATCGGATCTAGAGGCAGTGCCTGTGTGAGCCATCAGAGCCAGTTCTATTTTTGATTCACTTCCATAACCAGAGTCTAGGTTGGATCCAGAGGCAGAATGAGTATGAGCCATCAGTGCCAATTCTGCTTTTTCTGATTTACTTTCAGAGTTAATTCCAGGGGCAGAATGTATGTGAGCTATCATGGCTAATTATGCTTCTTCATCTTTAGAGGATTCATCAGAATCATCCCATGTTGCCATTAGATTCTTCTTCTTGGGTCTGGAGTCTTTCTTCTGATTTTTCCTTTTCTCCAGATTTTTACATTCCGACATTATGTGCCCAGGTTCATTGCATCCATAGCATATGATGCTCTTCTTGTCTTGTTCATCCTTTCCTCTATTGGATTGCTTGGAATTCCTCTGGGGAAACTTCTTCCTTCTAGCTTGCCACATTTTCAGAATCTTTTTGGTTATGAAGGCAATGTCTTCTGCTTCTGATTTCTGATTTTGGTCCTCAGAATCATTATCTTCTGATAATATTTCTGCGTTTAGAATTTTCTTCTGTTTGGACTTTAAGGCTAGGGTTTTATTCTTCTTCTTGGGTTCATCTTCTTCCATCTCTATTTCATGTGACTTGAGGGAGCTGATTAATTCTTCCAGCTTCAAGGTGTCCAAGTCCTTAGCTTCCTGAATGGCAGTGACCTTTGGTCTCCACTTGGATGGCAGACTTCTAAGAATTTTCTTGACGTGGTCAGCAGTGGTATACCTCTTCTTGAGTACTCTTAATCCTGACACCAGAGTCTGAAATCTAGAAAACATTGCTTCAATGTCTTCATCTTCTTCCATTTTGAACAGCTCGTACTTCTTGACTACAATGTTGGCCTTTGCTTCTTCAACTTGCTTGCTGCCTTTGTAAGTCAGAACTAGACTATCATAGATGCTCTTTGTTGTTTTTTTGTTAGTGCACTTGTCAAACTCCTTGAATGTGATTGCATTGATCATGAACATTTTGGATTTGTGATGTAAGTTAAACATCTTCTTCTAGTCAACATCAAAATCTTTCCCGGGAATTTTAACACCATCAACATCTCTTGGAGCAGTATAGCCATCTTCCACCATGTCCCAAAGTTTGGGATCTTTTGAGAAAAAGAAACTTTTCAGCCTGTCCTTCTAGTACTCGAACCGTTCCCCATCAAACATAGGTTGTTTGTTGATGTTTCCTCCAATAGCTTCTTCATTGATTCAAGACATGTTCAACCTGTGGATCTTTCCTCAAACATTGTAAAGTGCTCAGTCTTGAGACTGAGCTCTGATACCAATTGAAGGTGCAAACACGAGAAGGGGGAGTTGAATTGTATTTGCCAAACTTTGAATCTTTTTGTTGTTTTGTTGAATGTTGATGTGATTTACTTGATGAATAAATAATCAGACTTAGCAGCGGAAAATAATGTTGGAACCAAGTCGATTCTATACTTAGTTTTGATGATTAACAAAAGTATTTTATGTAAGTAGTACTTTGACTTAGAAGCTGTGCAAAATCAGAGGATGACACCACCAGAGGATACATCCTGAGGAAGCAACCAGAGGATAGAAATATCACCAGAAGGTTAGGCCAAATAATGCATCTAGAAGGTACTAGAGGATGCAACCTGAAGGCACCAGAGGATACACCTCCAGAGGATATCAGACGATGTCATCAAAGGTAAAATAACATCATCAGAGGATATCTTTCTTGGCTCAGATCAGAAGGAAGTAGAGTCCAGAAGGAGACCTGGTCCAGACCAGAAGAAAGTTTGTCAGAGGGAGACTTGGTCCAGACCAGAAGGAATCATAAGTCAAACTTGGTCCAGAATTTATTCTGACCAGAAGATAGCTTGGCAGTAATTATAAGAATCAGTCAAGACTTAATCGAAACTTGGTCAGAGCAGAAGTTAATTGGTCTAGAACAAGTAACTTGGTCCAGACCAGAAGATAGCATGGTCCAGAGCATAAAACTCAGTCCAAATTAGAAGAAATGATTGTCCATAATTAATCCAGAATTGATCCAAATCAGAAGATAAATGTCTAGATTAAAATATCATAAGTCCAAATTTAATTCAGGTTCAATCCAGACTCAGTCCAGACTTGGCCTAGTGTTGGCCGAGATCAGAAGATCAGATCAGATGGCCCAGTGTTGGCCGAGATCAGAAGATCAGAGCATATGGTCCAGTGTTGGCCGAGATCAGACGATCAGATCATGTGGTCCAGTGTTGGCCGAGATCAGAGGATCACAGAATTGGGGCAGATCAGATTTTATGGTCCATATGTGGTCGAGATTAGAATATCAGACGGTCCAGATTTTAATCATGATGAAAATCAGTGATGACTTGATTAAAATTCGAAGAATACTTGATTAAATTTTGATAAAAATTTGATCAAAGTATTAAGGGGATTAGATTAAAAAATTACTAAAGACTTGGAGAAATTTGAATGCAATCTAAAGCTTAAAAAGATATGGTTTGAAATTAAAAGAAACAAGATTGGTCAACTGAATTTTCGAATGCAATCTGGAGCTAAAAATATATGATTTTTATTTAAGTGAGATCCGATTGGCCAAGTTATTTTTGCAAGAGAATCTAGACAAGATACAGCTCGAATTTAATCATGGAAGAGACCCTAATTATTCATCTATAAAAGGAGGCTCAAGGCAGAAGACTTAGCATCGAAAATACTTGAGAGTCATACACTTCCAAAAGCAAAATACTTCAGTTTTCAGTGAGGTCAATTGTGAGTATCCGCTTTCCAGAAGCAAGTACTCTAAGTTTTTCTTTCACTTGTGTTAGGTCTAATTTGTTGAAGTAGAGTCTGCAATCTGAGGGAGTCAGAAGGAGTAGCAGATTACTTAGCAATTAGATTCAAGGTTCTTTTCCTCAAAAGTCTATGGTTGTTAGACTTTTTGAGAAGACTGACTTGGAGGGTCAGTGGTACTTTTTAATAAAAGGTTTTTGAGTTAGTGAAATCCTTCAAAGTGAAGGGACTGGACGTAGCCTAGTTAACGGTGAACCAGTATAAAATTCTGAGTTTTTATTTACTTTATATCCGCTGCTAACTCTGTTTTAATTCATACATAACTGGTTTTGTTTTAAAACTAAAAATTATTCAAGTTAGTCAAACACAATTCAACCCCCCTTTCTTGTGTTTGCACCTGCAAATAACATCATAAGAACACGGGAATTTATCCTTGTTCACCATTAACTTGGCTACATCCAGTCCGTTCATCCTGAAGGCTTGAATCCACTAATTGAAAACCTTTGAATTACAGCACCTGACCCTCCAAGCCAGTCTTCTCAAACAGCCTGAAAATCGCAGACTTTTGAGGAATGAAAACAACACCTTGACTCAACAAGTCAAGTCTTCTCCTACCAATCTGACAACCCCAGATTGAAGAAGGAATCTACACCACTATCGAGTTTGATTACAAGGGTTTGGAACTTTTCAAATTTGCTTCTGGAAAGCTAATTGCTGCACTGACTCTTGCACACTTTTGTTGCTTCTGGAAAGCTGATTGTTGCACTGAATTTCTCTCTCGAATACACTTAGAAAATATTGCTTTTGCACTCAAGTAATTCTCTCTTTTAAACTCTCGGATTGTGTTGAATATGAAGCTGAGTTCTTGTGTTTTTCGATGTTTGATGCTGCTGCCTGAAGCCTCCTTATATAGTTGCAAATTGGGCTTTGTCCAAGCTTAAATTCGAAATAGATCTTACTCAGAGTTCCTTTGAAAATACTATTAGCCAATCCTGTTTCACTTAAATAAAAATCGTATCTTTTTAGCTTCAGATTACATTTGAAAATTCTGTTGACCATTCTTGTTTCTTTTAATTTCAAACCATATCTTTTTAAGCTTTAGATTGCATTTGAATTTCTTCAAGTCTTCAATGAATTTTTTTAATCAAATCCTCTTAATACTTTGATCAAATTTCTATCAAAATTTAATCAAGTCTTCTTCGAATTTTAATCAAGTCTTCATTGATTTGCATCAAGATTAAATTCTAGACCGTATGATCTTCTGATCTTGGCCAACTCTAGACCATGTAATCTGATATGTACCAATTCTATAATCCTCTAATCTCGAGCAACACTGGACCATGTGATCTGATTTGTACCATTATGTGATCCTCTGATCTGAACCATTGATCTTTTAATCTGGACATTTGATATTTTAATCTAGACCATTGATCTTTTAATCTAGACATTTATCCTCTAACCTTGACCAAGTCTGGATAAAATCTGGATTGAGTCTGAATTAAATCTGGATTGAGTCTGAATTAAATATGGACTAAGTCTTATGTTCTGGACAATTATATCTTCTGATCTGGACCAAGTTTGGATCAGGTTTTATGTTCTGGATCATGCTATCTTTTGGTCTAGACCAAGTCATTTGTTCTGGACCAGTTATCTTCTGGTCTGGACCAAGTCTGGATTAAGTCTGTACTGAGTCTTATTCACAACCATGCTATCCTCTGGTCAGGACTAAGTCTGAACCAAGTCTGACTTATGTTTCCTTCTGGTTTGGAACAAGTCTCCCTCTGACAAGCTTGCTTCTTGTATGGACCAAGTCTCCTTCTGGACTCTGCTTCCTTCAAATCTAGGCCAAGAAAGATATCCTCTGATGATGTTTGCATTTGATGACATCCTCTGGAGGTATCTTCTGGTATACTCTAGATGTATCCTCTGGATGTTTCCTCTGGCCGAACCTTCTGGTGACATTTTTAATCTCTGGTTGCTTCCTCTGGATGTATCCTCTGGTGGTGTCATTCTCTGATTATGCACAGCCTCTGATTTGTTCTTCTAAATCAAAATATGATTAACATAAAATACTTTTGTTAACATCAAAACTTTAATTGAATGAACCAACTTGGTTCCAACAATCCTCATGCAAGTCCATCTCACCCGACTTAACTCTCTTGTCCAATGTCTCAAATTTTTTCCTCACCTACTAAGGCCTGCATCACTCCTATCTGTTGGAACCAAGTTGGTTCTTTCACTTAAAGTTTTGACATTAACAAAAGTTTTTTATGAAAATAACATATTTGACTTAGAAGAAGAATGAAAGATGCCACCAGATGATGACATCGCCAGAAGATGAAGATGACATCACCAGAAGATACAAGTCAGAAGCAGGATGAAGTAACCAGAGGATGGTCAACAGAGGAAGTCACCATAGGATGATCACCAAACGATGGTCATAAAAGGATATTATCAGAGGATATTGTTGGAACCAAGTTGGTTCTAATTACTTAGGATTTTGATGTTTAGAAAAGCACTCAATGTAATCTTATTTTGTACCTTGAATTATTAAATAAAATGCCACCAAAAGCTGAAGTAATCAGAAGCAGAAGATCAAAGGGTTCCAGAGATTGAATCCTGAAGGTACCAGAAGATACTCCAGGATGTCAAAACATCACCAGAATATATCTTTGCTGGCCCAGATCAGAAGGAAGCAAAGTCAGAAGGAAACCTGGACCAGACCAGAAGGAAGCTTGCCTGAGCCAGACTTGATCCAGACCAGAAGGAATCATAAGTCAGACTTAGTCCAGACGTTATTCTGACTAGAAGATGGCTTGGCAGTGAAATGATAAACAGCCCAGACTTGATCCAGACTTAATCAGAGGGTAAATTAATGGGTCCAGAACAAAGGAATTAATCCAGATTTGACCCAAACCAGAAGATAGCATGGTTCAGGGTATGAAACTAAGTCCATACCAAAAGAAATGATGTCCAGATATGATCCAGACCTGATCCAAATCAGAAGGTAAAATGTCCAGACTGAAATATTATTTGTCCAGATTTAATTTCAGTTCAATCCAGACCCAATACAGAATTGGTCCAGATCAGAGGGAAGATGTTCAGATCAATGGTCCAGAATTAAGTATATGGCCCAATGTTGGCCGAGATCAGAAGATCAGACCATGGCCCAGTGTTTGCCGAAATCAGAAGGTCAGAATGTGTGGTCCAGCATTGGCCGAGGTCAGAGGATCACAGCATTGGCCGAAATCTGGGGTTGTCAGGTTGTTAGAAAAAGACTTAGCTTGTAGGTTTAAGGTTGTGAAGTTCCTAAAAAGTCTAGGGTTGACAAACTGTCTAAGAAGACTTGGCTGGTATAGTCAAGGATTTGTTGTTCCTCAAAAGTCTAGGGTTATCAGGCTGTTTGGGAACATTGACTTGAAGAGTCAGTGGTGTTGTAATTCAAAGGAGTTTGAATTAGTGAAAAGGCCTTCTGAAGGAAGGGACTGGACGTAGCCTAATTAAAGGTGAACCAATATAAATTTGAGGTGTTAACTTTTATTATTCACTGCTTATTTACTCTGATTGCTCATTATTCAACTAATTAGCAATAAGAATTAAAATTTGTCAAACACAATTCAACCCCTCTTCTTGTGTTGCACCTTCAATCCTATCATCAATACTTCCTTTGTTCCTCTTGCATCAACGAAAACTCCACTACTCCTCTCTCTGAAGTCACTGGACGATTCAGTTCCCTTAAATCCTTCTTGGCAAAATCTGGAGAAAACTCATCTCAAAACAATGGTATATGCTCTCAGATCAAAAGTACCAGTGTTAATGCTGACCCTGTCCCTGCTGACTCCTCCCTTCCTACTTAAGATCCAAAGGCAGAAGAACGAAACTCTAAGAAAGAGCTCCGTGCACTGAAGAAATCCGTAAGGATCAGAAAAAAAAATTTACCAGCATGGCCACATTTCATCACAACCATGCGCAGTTTAGCACACTCCTTGAATAGGTTACTACAAATTTGGTCAAGATTGTGAAGGTGCAGACACGAGAAAGGGGTTGAATTGTGTTTGAATAACTTGAATACTTTTTCTATTTTTGCAGTTTTATAACAAAACCTGATGTACGAATCAAACAGAGCAGCGGACATAAAGTAAAAATAAAACACAGAATTTTATACTGGTTCACCGTTAACGAGGATACGTCCAGTCCCTTCACTTTTAAGGATTTCACTAATTAAAAACCTTGAATTACAACAATACCACTGACCCTCCAAGTCAGTCTTCTCAAAAAGTCTAACAACCCTAGACTTTTGAGGAAAAGAACCTTGAATCTAATTGCTAAGTAATCTGCTACCCCTTCTGACTCCCTCAGATTGTTGACTCTACTTCAACAACTTAGATCTAACACAAGGGAAAGAAAAACACGAGTGCTTGCTTTTGGAAAGCTGATACTCACAATTAACCTCACTGAAAACTCGAGTGTTTGCTTCTGGAAGTGTAAGACTCTTTTTTGATTTTTTGATACTAAGTCTTTTGCCTTCAGCCTCCTTTTATACATGAATAATTAGGGTCTCTTCCAAGCTTAAATTCAAGTTGTATCTTGCTGGATTCTCTTGCAAAAATACCTTGACCAATCGGGTTTCACTTAAATAAAAAACATATCTCTTTAGCTCCAGATATGCATTCGAAAATAACTCTAGCCAATCCTGATCTTAATTAATTATGGATCAAATCATTCTTCCCGCCAATAGCTTCTGAATTCCACAAGACTTCAATTTATTTTTGAATCAAATCCTTTTAATACTTTGATTATATTTAATCACGTCTCCACTGATCATGATTCAATCTGGACCGTTTGATCTTCTGCTCTCAACAACATATGAACCATACTAACTAATCTACTGTGATCCTCAGATCTCGACAAACTCTGGACCACACTTTCTGATTTTCTGATCTCGACCACTCTAGACTTGCAATCTGTTCTGTTTCGGAGTCAGACTCAGACTCAGCTTCTGTTCAAGCCATCAGAGCCAGTTCTGCTTCTGGCATGTTTGAGCGGTTTCCTTGATTCTGCTTTGGTCGATAAACCATGTTCCTCTGATGATTCTGGAACATGTTTTGGTTCTTGTATCTTTGGTGAATCCGGTTCTGGTTCTGGTTCTAGTTCATATTCTGATTCTGGTTCCAGTTTTGATTCTGGTTCTCATTCTAGTTCTGGTTGAGTTGACCAGACCTTCTTCCATCAGACTCAGATTGCCTCTGTCTGGTTGTAGCAGGAACATAAACCTTCTTCTGCTTGTGCATTGCCAACATCCATTATCCAGGCACCATTGTTGGTGTCTCCTTCTAGTTGCTCAGAATATCTGCAACATAGACAATTTGATCTTTTGGTACCCATAACTGATTGGGTCCAGGTTTGTTAGTCTTAACAACTCTCTGATCTTGTTCAGATTTTACCATTGGACAAGATAATTCAGAGTGACCTTTCTTAGCACAAACAATGCATAAAACATCAGAAATGAACAGCTTTAGTTTCAGTAATCGTTTCTGCAAAACCAAGACCTCTCTTTCCACTGTTACTGTTTCCATAAATCATAGATGCATATTTACTTTTTTCCATTCCATTAGAAATAAAGTTTTGAAAAAATTGTTCATGCATATCAGATTCACAAACAGTTTCGGAAGTGGAACAAATATTACTTTTGAGAGTTTGGTTTTCAAATTTGAGTCTTGCAACTTAGGTTTTAAACTCATTGATTTCAGTTGCATCTTAGAATTTCGATTCTTTAAAACTTGTACTTCTTTGGTTAGATTTTTCTTATCTTCCCTAAGAGTTTTCAATTTTAAATACATCTTATTGTTTGCATTTAAAAAGTCTTTTAAAGCCTCAGTTAATTCAGATTTAGTGAGATAAGAAAATACCTCACTGTCTTCATCTTTTGATTCTGTTCCAGAGCTTGAGCTGTATCCAGCACTTGAGTTGGTATGAGCCATCAAAGCTAGAATTGCTTCCTCTGATGTGCTTGCAGACTTGCCTGAATGACTGCTTTGATCATTCTTCCTTCTTCCTGCTTTCCTTCTTGAAACAGTGCCTTTACAAAGTCCAGAGGCAGACCTGATGTATGCCATCATTGCTGTTTCTGCCTCTTCTTCATCAGACGAATCTTCTTTTGATTCTGATGTATCCCAGGCTGCCATCATACCCTTCTTTATGAATCTGGAACTCTTCTTGTGTTGTTTGCCTTTTTCCAGATTTGGACATTCTGAATTGATATCTCCAGGTTCATTGCATCCATAACAGACGATGCTCTTCTTATCAGATTCTTCCTTTCCTTTGCTGTTATGTTTCTTCTTAAAGTTTCTCCTCTTCCTGTTTTCCCATATCTTAACCATCTGTTTGGTTAAGTAAGCCATATCATCACTTTCACTGTCACTATCCTCTGATTCGGGTGCTACCTTTGCAACTTTCTTCTGTTTCGACTTCAGCGCGAGATTCTTCTTTTTCTTTGGTTCATCTACTTCCAGTTCTAATTCATGAAACTTAAGTGAGCTGATCAGATCTTCAAGTTTGGACCGTATGATCTTCTGATCTCGGCCAACTCTGGACCATGTAATCTGATCTGTACCAATCTGTGATCCTCTAATCTCGACCAACACTGGACCATGTGATCTGATTTGTACCATTCTATGATCCTATGATCTGAACCATTGATCTTTTAATCTGGACCAAGTCTGGATTAAATCTGGATTGAGTCTGAATTAAATCTGGACTAAGTCTTATGTTCTGGACAATTATATCTTCTGATCTGAACCAAGTCTGGATCAGATTTTATATTCTGGACCATGCTATCTTCTGGTCTAGACCAAGTCATTTGTTCTGGACCAGTTATCTTCTAGTTTGGACCAAGTCTGGATTATGTCTGGATTAAGTCTGTACTGAGTCTTATTCACAACCATGCTATCTTCTGGTCAGGACTAAGTCTGAGCCAAGTCTGACTTATGTTTCCTTCTTGTTTGGAACAAGTCTCCCTCTGACAAGCTTCCTTCTGGTATCGACCAAATCTCCTTCTGGGCTTTGCTTCCTTCTAATCTAGGCCAAGAAAGATATCCTCTGATGATGTTTGCATTTGATGACATCCTCTAGTATCCTCTGGAGGTATCTTCTGGTATACTCTATATGTATCCTCTGGATGTTTCCTCTGGCCGAACCTTCTGGTGACATTTTTAATCTCTGGTTGCTTCCTCTGGATGTATCCTCTGGTGGTGTCATCCTCTGATTTTGCACAGCCTCTTATTTGTTCTTCTAAGTCAAAATACGATTAACATAAAATACTTTTGTTAACATCAAAACTTTAATTGAAAGAACCAACTTGGTTCCAACAATCCTCATGCAAGTCCATCTCACCCGGCTCAACTCTTTTGTCCAATGTCTCAAATTTTTTCCTCACCAACTAAGGTCTGCACCACTCCTATTTGTTGGACCCAAGTTGGTTCTTTCACTTAAAGTTTTGATGTTAACAAAAGTATTTTTTGAAAATAACATATTTGACTTAAGAAGAATGAAAGATGCCACCAGATGATGACATCGCTAGAAGATGAAGATGACGTCACCAGAAGATAAAAGTCAGAAGCAGGATGAAGTAACCAGAGGATGCTCAACAAAGGAAGTCACCAGAGGATGAATACCAGACGATGGTCACCAGAGGATATCATCAGAGGATATCATCAAAGGATATCACCAGAGGATATCATTAGTGAAGGTGCAAACACGAGAAGGGGGGTTGAATTGTGTTTGACTAACTTGAATACTTTTTCTATTTTTGCAGTTTTATAACAAATCCTGATGTATGAATCAAACAGAGTTAGCAGCGGATATAAAGTAAAAATAAAAACACAAAATTTTATACTGGTTCACCGTTAACGAGGCTACGTCCAGTCCCTTCACTTTGAAGGATTTCACTAATTCAAAACCTTGAATTACAACAATACTACTGACCCTGCAAATCAGTCTTCCCAAATAGTCTAACAATCCTAGACTTTTGAGGAATACAGAACCTTGACTTCTCAAGTCAAGTCTTCTCCTACCAATCTCACAACCCCAGATTGTAGAAGGAATTACAACGCCTTGAATCTAATTGCTAAGAAATCTGCTACCCCTTCTGACTCCCTCAGATTGTAGACTCTACTTCAACAACTTAGATCTAACACAAGGGAAAGAAAAACACGAGTGCTTGCTTCTAGAAAGCTGGAACTCACAATTAACCTCACTGAAAACTTGAGTGTTTGCTTTCGGAAGTGTATGACTCTTTTATGATTTTTCGATACTAAGTCTTCTTTCTTGAGCCTTGTTTTATAGATGTTAGTTAGGGTCTCTTCCAGCTTAAATTCGAGCTGTATCTTGCCAGATACTCTTGCAAAAATAACTTGGCCAATCGGGCTTCTCTTAAATAAAAAACATATCATTTTAGCTCTAGATTTGCTTTCAAAAATAACTTTGGCCAATCCTGTCTTTAATTATTTCTGGATCAAATTTTTCTTCCCGCCAACAGCTTCTGAATTCCACAAGACTTCAATTTATTTTTGTATCAAATTCTTTTAATACTTTGATCAAATTTAATCAAGTCTCCACTGATTATCATCATGATTAAATCTGGACTGTTTGATCTTCTAATCTCGTCCACATCTTGACCATACAATCTGATCTGTTGTGATCCTCTGATCTCGGCCAACCTTGGACCACACTTTTTGATCTTCTGATCTCGACCACTCTAGACTTGCAATCTGATCTGTTGTGATCCTCTGATCTCGGCCGACACTGGACCACACATTCTGATCTTCTGATTTCAGTGAACATTGGGCCATATGGTCTGATCTTCTGATCTCGGCCAACACTGGGCCATGATGCTTAAATATGGACCATTGATCTGAATATCTTCCCTCTGATCTGGACCAATTCTGGACTTGGTCTGGATTGAACAGAAATTAACTCTGGACAAAGAATATTTAATTATAGACATTTACCTCTTGATCTAGATCAAGTCTGGATTAAATCTGGACATCATTTCTTCTAGTCTGGACTTAGTTTCATACTCTAAACCATGCTACCTTCTGGTCTTGACCAAATCTAGACTAAGTCATTTGTTCTGGACCAATTATCTAAAGCTCTAGTTATTTGTCTGGATCAAGTTTGGACTGATTATCATTTCACTGCCAAGCTATCTTCTGGTCAGAATAACTTCTGGACCAAATCTGACTTTTGATTCCTTCTAGTCTGGAACAAGTCTCCCTCTAGCAGGCTTCCTTCTAGTCTGGTCCAGGTCTCCTTCTGGACTCTGCTTCCTTCTGATCAGGGCCAGAAAAGATATCCTCTTATGGTATTTTGACATCCTGGAGTATCCTCTGGTGCATTCAGGATGCATCCTCTTGTACCTTCTGGATGGATTATCTAGTGACTTCTGGAGGTGTATCATCTAGTCTGATTTTACCTTCTGATTACTCATCCCCTACCTCTAGTGACTTCAGCTTCTGCCTCTGATAACTTCATCTTCTGGTGGCATTTAATATAGTAATTCAAGGTACAAAATAAGATTACATGGAGTGCTTTTGTAAACATCAAAATCCTAAGTACTTAGAACCAACTTGGTTCCAACAATTAGAGGATATCATCAGAGGATATCACCAGAAGATATCACGAGAGGATATCATCAAAGGATATTACCAGAGGATATCACCGGAGGATATTATCAGAGGAACCTGTCAGAGGATATCATAAGAAGATCCCATCGGAGGATATAATCAGAAGTTCCCATTAGAGGATACAATCAGAGGATCCCGTCGGAGGATAATTCCAGAGGATCTCATTAGAGGCAAAAATCAGAAGCTACATCATTAGAAGCTGAAAGTATGCTCAAAACAGAATCTAAGCAAAATGCTCAAAACACAATCGGAGAAAAAGACTCCAGAAACAGAATCTATCTGAAAGTATGCTCAAAACAGAATTTGAGCAAAATGCTCAAAACAGAATCGGAGCTAAAGACTTCAGAAACAGAATCTGAGCAAAATACTCTAGAATATTCTCAAAACAGAATCAATCGAAATACACTCCAAAAGTAAAGCAACAGATCAAAGTGAAGCTCTAATTTCAACTATAAATAGAGGCTTAATGCTGAAGAATAATGTATCGAAAAATAGAAGAACTCAAGCAAAAATTCCTAAGTATTCAAAGAGTTCAAATGAGAGAAACACTTGCTTAAAAGATAAATATTTTCTAAGTGTTCTTTTCTTAGAGTGTGAGACTGATTGTCATCATAAATTTTTCAAAAGCAAACACTCAAGTTCAAGTTAAGCTTATTGTGAGTATCAGCTTTCCAGAATTAGTTACTCATTTTTAATTTCGATGCCTTGTATAAAATCCTATATTGTTGAAGTTCCTTCTAAATCTGGGGTTGTCAGGTTGTTAGAAAAAGACTTAGCTTGTAGGTTTAAGGTTGTGAAGTTCCTCAAAAGTTTGCGGTTGACAGACTATTTGAGAAGACTTGGCTGGTATAGTCAAGGTGTTGTTGTTCCTCAAAAGTCTAGGGATGTCAGGCTGTTTGGGAACACTGGCTTTAAGGGTCAGTGGTGTTGTAATTCAAAGGAGTTTGAATTAGTGAAAAGGCCTTCTGAAGGAAGGGAGTGGACGTAGCCTAGTTAAAGGTGAACCAGTATAAATTCGAGGTGTTAACTTTTATTATTCACTGCTTATTTACTTTGATTGCTCATTATTCAACTAATTAGCAAAAAGAATTAAAATTTGTCAAACACAATTCAACCCCTCTTCTTGTGTTGCACCTTCAATCCTATCATCACAACTTCCTTTGTTCCTCATGTCATCAACGAAAACTCCACTGCTCCTCTCTCTGAAGTCACTGGACGATTCAGTTCCCTTGAATCCTTCTTGGCAACATCTGGAACAAACTCATCTCAAAACAATGGTATATGCTCTCAGATCAAAAGTACGAGTGTTAATGTTGACCCTGCCACTGTTGACTCCGCCCTTCCTACTTAAGATCCAAAGGCAGAAGAACGACGTTCTCTGAAAAAGCTCCGTGCACTGAAGAAAATCCGTAAGGATCAGAAAAAAAAAATTTACCAGCATGGCCACATTTCATCACACCCTTGCGCAGTTCAGCACACTCCTTGAATGGGTTACTACAAATTTGGTCAAGATTGTGAAGGTGCAAACACGAGAACGGGGGTTGAATTGTGTTTGACTAACTTGAATATTTTTTCTGTTTTTGCAGTTTTATAACAAAACCTGATGTATGAATAAAACAGAGCTAGCAGCGGATATAAAGTAAAAATAAAACACATATATTTATAATTGTTCACCGTTAACGAGGCTACGTCCAATCCCTTCACTTTGAAGGATTTCACTAATTCAAAACATTGAATTACAACAATACCACTGACCCTCCAAGTCAGTCTTCTCAAACAGTCTAACAATCTTAGACTTTTGAGGAATACAGCACCTTGACTTCTCAGGTCAAGTCTTCTCCTGCCAATCTGGCAACCCAAGATTTTAGAAGGAATTACAACGTCTTGAATCTAATTGATAAGTAATCTGCTACCCCTTCTGACTCCCTCAGATTGTAGACTCTACTTCAACAACTTAGATCTAAAACAAGGGAAAGAAAAACACGAGTGCTTGCTTTTGGAAAGCTGAAACTCACAATTAACCTCACTGAAAACTCGAGTTTTGCTTATGGAAGTGTATGACTCTTTTGTGATTTTTCGATACTAAGTCTTCTGCCTTGAGCCTCCTTTTATAAATGAATAATTAGGGTCTCTTCCAAGCTTAAATTCGAGCTGTATCTTGCTGGATTCTCTTGCAAAAATACCTTGACCAATCGGGTTTCACTTAAATAAAAAACATATCTTTTTAGCTCCAGATATGCATTCGAAAATAACTCTGGCAAATCCTGATCATAATTAATTCTGGATCAAATCTTTCTTCCCGCCAATAGCTTCTGAATTCCACAAGACTTCAATTTATTTTTGTATCAAATCCTTTTAATACTTTGATTAAATTAATCACGTCTACACAGATCATGATTCAATCTGGACCGTTTGATCTTCTGCTCTCGACAACATCTGGACCATACTAACTGATTTGTTGTGATCCTCTGATCTTGGCCAACTCTAGACCATACTTTCTGATCTTCTGATCTCGACCACTCTGGACTTGCAATCTTATCTATTGTGATCCTCTGATCTCGGCCAATACTGGACCACACGTTCCGATCTTCTGATCTCGGCCAACACTGGGCCATATGGTCTGATCTTTTTATCTCGGCGAACACTGGGCCATATGCTTAAATCTGGACCATTGATCTGAACATCTTCCCTCTGATCTGGACCAATTCTGAACTGGGTCTAGATTGAACTGAAATTAAATCTGGACATAGGATATTTTAATCTGGACATTTACCTTCTGATCTAGATCAGGTCTGGAATAAATCTATATATCATTTCTTCTAGTCTGGACTTAGTTTCATACTCTGAACCATGCTATCTTCTGGTCTGGGCCAAATCTGAATTAAATCTCTTGTTCTAGAACAATTAATTTATGCTCTGATCAAGTCTGGACTGATTATTATTTCACTGTCAGGCCTGGTCAGAATAAATTCTGAACCAAATCTGACTTTTGATTCCTTCTAGTCTGAAACAAGTCTCCTTTTGGAATACTTCCTTCTGGTGTAGTCCAGGTCTCCTTTTGGACTCTGCTTCCTTCTGATCTGGGCCAGAAAAGATATCCTCTAGTGGTGTTTTGACATCCTGGTGTATCCTCTGGTGCCTTCAGGCTGCATCTTCTGGAGGTGTATCCTCTTGTCTAATTTTATCTTCTAGTAACTCATCTTCTACCTCTGGTGACTTCATCTTCTGCCTCTGATAACTTCATCTTCTGGTGGCATTTAATATAATAATTCAAAGTACAAAATAAGATTACATGGAGTGCTTTTGTAAACATCAAAATCCTAAGTACTTAGAACCAACTTGGTTCCAACAGATTGTTGCTCCAAATGCGCAGCCTCTTGTGCCTTATGTTCAACCTTCTCCACCACTACCTCGTCCTTCAACCTTCTCCTCATCCGATGATTCCTCCCCATCCAAGTAGACTGACAAACCTTGGGGGAGAAAGATTACATCCAAATTGTCAATGATTAGGGTAGTTAGGAAAGAGGATGCTTTTTTGAAACTATCCAGTTCAAATCCTCTCTGTTTTTTTTCTTTGAACCATTTTTTATGTATTATCTATAAATTATCAATATGAAGTATTATGATTGGTTCAATGTTTTAATTGTCTTATGCACTTTCTAAGGGGGAGCCTCGTTCTTATCAACTCATGCTGAGGGGGAGCTTCGAACTCAAAAAAGCACCTTTACAATTTTTGTTCATAATCTAAAGAAATTTTGTCATCATCAAAAAGGGGGAGATTGTTGAGAAAAAATTCTTTCAAATATTTAAATGACCACAAAGTTATCTAAAAAGATTATGATTATACTAATGTGTGCATTTAAGTGTGTTGCTAAGAATGGAACATGTTTATTCATACAACAACCCAAAGATACAAATCAAAAGATCACAACCTCCCAGCAAGAGGATAGACTGATGATAGAACCATAACAACCTCCTGTCCAAAGGATGAACTTTTATAAGTCAAAATAATTATCACTAATCCAATTCAAAAATAAGAGAAGATAAATTTCTGGACAAATAGCATGAAGATAAAAAGTCATCAGAAAGAGGTTCCACGCTAGAGGATGAACACTAGAGGATGACTGTCTGTTTCTTCGTCCTCCTGCATTGGAAATGACTAAAAGTACCAAAGTACAAAAGGTTGCACTTGTCACGTAAAGTAAGATTATACATATCTTGGAAAAGAAAAAGGGAAAAAGCACTCTCCAGGTTCAAACTTCTAGAAAGGTCGAACCTCCAAGACAGCTTCGTAAAAATCAACCTCCTAAGTACAAGGTAGAATGAGGACAGATTCAATGGCATTTTCGCAAATCATGACAAACTTCAAGGACCATTACAACTTGAGACAACGGTCATAAAAGACAACTTTCTTGAAGAAAAAGTTTCCTTATCTCTAAAAAATGAAGGCTGCTCTTCTTCACCAAATACAACAGCAAAGCATAAAAAGAAAAAGTCTAAAGGCTATCAAGAGCATTCCATGCTCTCTTCATACTTTCTATAACCTTACACTAGATCCTTGAAATATCATTTTAGAAAGTGTTAACTAAGAGAAATAACCCAAACTACTTCATATCATCTTGTTATTTTCAAGTGAGTTACACTTGAGAAAGGTTGAAATACAAATTAAAAAGAAATAACAAAAGATAAAATAATAAATAAAAAATAATATAATAAAAAAAAAAATTTCGAGAAATAACCCATTGCTTTTATAAAGTAGTAAGAACGTCTAACAATAGGTGTTGATGCTTCATGTCCGTTGGGCACATTGATCACAAAGTCAAGGCCTAGTATTCTGAATTACAGAAATGCCATCCAGCTGTCTTTTGTCTTGTTTGACTGCAGGAGGATGAGAATACAGTCCATCCTCGTATGGCAGATACAAACCTCCTAGAAGTCCGTGTCTTAGTTGTCCTTTTTCTTTTTCGTTGTCCAAGGCATGTCAATTTCTATTTTGGGCTTTGTTTAGTAAAACCTTTATGTGCAGTTGAAAAGGTAGAACCATTTTTATCATAAGTCTATGCATAGAGCTAGAGGTCCATTCTTCTAAATTCCAAATTTCTATGTTCATCCTCTGCTTTTCTTTTTCTTCAGTTGACTTTGTTTTTCTTTCAAACCTCAATACTGAATTGACTTTGCACATGGAAAGAAATCAAAGTTAACGTGATTCTGAATATTTTGACTAGTAATTGGTTCATCCTCTTTGAAGATCCATCCTCTAGTCCATCCTCTCGTTTGAAAACTTGTTGACTTTACATAGATTTTATCTCATTTGAAGAACAACCTGTTTTCTAATAATAATACACTCAAGCGCACAGATTAGTCTTAACACGAATCATAATCATTTAATATTTTTAATATTTTTCGAAAAAATTTTTAATATTTTTTTTTTCAATATTTTTTCAAAAAAAAAATTCGAAAATTTTCCAAGATAAAAAAATCATAATTGAGATTAAAAACTTTTAGAATGGTTAAACTTATTTTTGAATTAAGTTTGGTTAAACAATTTGTTTTAAATATATGGTTCAATTCATGAATTATTTAATTGCTTTGATTTTTTTTTGGTACACTGCAATTTATCAATACGGTCAAATTAACTATTTTTCACATTCTTAATTGTAAGTGATTTTCACAATTTAACTCAAATTAAGAAATATAATTAATATTGTATGAAAAAGTGAAATTACAAGTTACTTTACAAAAATAATTTCCATCAATTGAATGAGAAATACAAATTAAAAAAATAACAAAAATGATAAAATAATAAATGATTTTATAGAAAAAAATATTTATGATTTATTACTATCGTAAAATAATATATAGTTTAACACAAATATAATTTACAGAACCATTTAAAATTTGAGAAGAAAGAGTACTAAGATAAAATCTAAATTTTATCGAATGACTACACGATGGCAAGATAAAGCCAAACATTAAATACAAAGTTACGTAGTCATAGTTCACAGGTCAAACTTTTTGAGAAAAAATCCATTTTTATATCTTTATTAAAAAAAATGGGGTAGTCATGGTTTGACTTGATATAAATTATGAGAAGTACTCCTATATACAATTGGTTTTCATTCTTGAAGATACAAAACAATTCTCCTTTGAATCTCTGAGATAGGTGAATCAAAGAAATGGCAGTTGGGTCTTTGACAACAGGTGCGGTGACCAAAGAAAGGGCAGACCAGTATAATGGGAGAGTCACTCCTTATGTTATCATTGCTTGCATTGTTGCTGCTACAGGAGGGTCACTTTTTGGCTATGATATTGGAATTTCAGGTAATTCCTTAATTTATCATGTGAATCATAAGTATTTTTTTTCTTCTTCTGTTTTTCAATGTTTTTAGAATATTTCATTTCATAATATTTAGTGGTAAAACTTGTTTTGATTGTAAGCTCAAACAAGAATGGTTGTGAAAGGGGAAATACTTTTTTACCACCTTAAAACTTGCATGAGTTGAATATTCCTCAAGAGATTCTGGTTAAGGAATTCAAGATGTGAAATTGCACATAGATCCATAACATCAATGACATTTTTTTTAATTTAATTTCAAAACCCTGATAAGTGTCCTATTCCTGATTCTAGAGGTTGTGATTCTCAATTATTTTATCTTACAGTATAATTATAAACTACTTTGGGATTGTCTTCCAAAAAACTCAAAAAGCCTAGCTTCAAGATTGATAAACAACAAATTTTGACTCCATCCTTCAATTTGCTACTGATGCAAAAATAATCACATCTCATGTCACCAATAATGTTGATACTTAAACAGAACAGTGATGGCAGTTCTCAGCAGGGCTGACCTAAAGTCCAGGCTAGTAAATCAAGGGTTTCAGTCCTCCCTAAAATAATTATTTTTTCTTGTACTTTTAGGCCTCCTAAAATTGAAATTTTTATGTAGGCCAAGGAAAATAGCTCACAAGTATAAAGAGATATATCAATTGATTGACATAATTAAAATATTGTATATTTCAAAGCACAAGAAAGGTAAAATTTAAACAAAATTAATAAAATACTATTATTAGTATATTTTACTTTTGCTTGGCCGGCCTGGTTATCAGTTTGAATTTCAGATTTTAATATGTCAATCATTGAAAAACAACTAGACCCACTCAAACTTTATTTTGAATGGTTCTTTTAGACTTACTGTGAGAGAGTATTTTCCTTATTCATTACATCTCCTTTACAGTTTCAATTTTCAAATTCCTGATGATCTTGTTACTCAGTTTTCCTCAAGTAAAATTCCAAAATTAGGTTTTATTAAAAGAGAAGAGTTTATTATCCTAAGTGAATCATACATCAATCATGATAGGCAACATTTTTTACAGGTTATGGAGCCCTTCAAATCATATATAAACCTAGTCATTACCTTTATTCCTTTTTAAGTGTGGTTTAATGTAATTATTGGAATGCTACATCGCACTATGCAATATGCAACCCCGACAACTGTAATTAGTTGTACAACAAGCTTGAGTACTCATGTTGTGACGAACTAAGGAAGTAAATCTGTTTCGTTATTGCTAGAACAATAGAATATTTAAGATATATTTAGGTTATCTTAGAATATCTTTCTTGATTTGTTCCTTATCAGGTTGAGATATGTTGAAGCAACCTTGCATCCATTTCATTATTTGTTAGCCTTTTTGTGTGTTCATAATTTTTTTTGACACACGTTATATCGTTAACAGGCGGTGTTACTTCCATGGACGACTTCCTTAAAGAATTCTTCCCCACAGTATACAGGCAAAAAATGCATGCACATGAAAACAACTACTGCAAGTATGACAATCAGGGCCTTGCAGCATTTACCTCATCTCTTTACATTGCCGGTTTAGTTGCATCGTTGATTGCGTCTCCCATTACGCGGAAGTATGGACGTCAGGCGAGTATCATAAGCGGTGGTATCAGCTTTCTGATGGGATCAGCTGTAAATGCTGCAGCTGTTAACCTGGTAATGCTGATATTGGGCCGTGTTATGCTCGGCATTGGCATTGGATTCGGAAATCAGGTAATAACACATTCCACTAATTTATGATCAGTCCTTAAAATGGTTAGACTATTGTGTCAATTTCAAGTCTCACCTTCTGCCTATGAATCTATGGTCAACCCTTAGCAGCAAAAACTTGCTTGTTTTTTTTTTTTTTTACCTTTACTGGTTTAAAACACTGGTATATTTCTATGAAAGGAGGAAACTAACTTAGTTTTCCTTAATAAAGCTTTGGTCTAGATTATTCAAACAAGTATCAAACATGATGAAGGATGTAACGTTAATTGTTAATAACAATAACAGTAGTGTAAATGTTAATGTAAAAATTTACAGGAAAGGAAAGATAGTAATATGATGGAAACAATCTATGTTTGAGTTAGAGGATAATCGAATTATACTTCAAAAAGTTGATAAATTACTTTAGCTACTCCCATTCATGGTTCTTTTGAAGGCAATTCCGCTTTATTTGTCAGAGATGGCACCGGCCCACCTGCGAGGAGGCTTAAACATGATGTTTCAAGTTGCAACAACTTTTGGGATTTTCACAGCCAATATGGTGAATTTTGGAACACAGAAGATTAAACCTTGGGGATGGAGACTGTCCTTAGGCTTGGCTGCAGTGCCAGCTCTTCTAATGACGATCGGAGGAATATTTCTTCCCGAGACTCCAAATAGCTTAATCGAACGAGGATCAAAAGAAAGAGGAAGGAAGCTCCTAGAAAAGATAAGAGGAACTAGTGAGGTTGATGCAGAGTTTCAAGATATGGTTGATGCAAGCGAGTTGGCTAATTCGATAAAGCATCCGTTTCGTAACATCCTTGAAAGAAGGTATAGGCCAGAGTTGGTTATGGCAATTGTCATGCCTACTTCTCAGATTTTGACTGGCATAAATTCAATTCTGTTCTATGCTCCAATGCTGTTTCAAAGCATGGGATTTGGAGGAGATGCATCACTCTATTCCTCAGCTTTGACCGGAGGTGTTCTTGCTTTCTCAACATTCATTTCCATTGCAACAGTTGATAAATTAGGAAGGAGAGTTCTTCTTATCAGTGGTGGAATACAAATGATCACTTGTCAGGTAAGAAAAAGTTTGACTCAAGTAAATTCTAATCATGTTTAAAAGAACTGTGCCATTGAATTGGGAAATAATTCAAATTTAATAGCTTAGGATAAGTTAAAATATGAACAAAAAAGACAATAAAAAGTCTTATTGTTGTTAGTTCCTATGTAACACGAAACCTTGGATCGTAGGTGACTCTGGTATCCGATATGTTTCAAATGTTGGACACCAACACATGTGATTACATTTAATTTTTTTCAATTTTTAAATTTATTACTTGTGTATATATGTCAATATTATTATCATGTTCAGTGTTTGTATCGGTTCTTCTTAGGTTAGGCCAATATTATTTTAAGCCTTTATGTAGTCTTGCGCCAAAAAACTCTGTTCACACAAGAATTTGTCTAAACTGCTAGAAGCTGAACAAAAACAGCACTCACTTTATATGGTGCCTATTTTCACAACTCATTTTAGATATATCACCAACACTTTAGATTGAAGCCATGTTTAGCGTTTGATTCCAACACAACACTGACATATGTTCACACTTCCACTTTTTAAATTATTATCAGTGTCATGTTTCAATGTCAGATCCGGTATCTTCTAAATAGAATGACTCACGTAAAAATAGCAGCATTTAGATATAATTTGCAAATAGTCAAAATTATAAATATTTATTTTCTCGTAAGACGTGCAGTTTACTACACTTTGCAGGGCAACTAATTATATTTTCATTTTTTCACATGAGCAGATTATAGTTGCCGTAATTCTTGGAATCAAGTTTGGAGAAAACCAGGAACTGTCGAAAAGCTATTCAATATTGGTTGTAGTTGTGGTTTGCCTATTTGTTGTAGCATTTGGATGGTCGTGGGGTCCACTTGGGTGGACAGTACCAAGTGAGATATTTCCATTAGAAATCCGTTCAGCAGGGCAGAGCATCACAGTTGCTGTAAACCTTTTCTTCACTTTCATAATTGCTCAGGCATTCCTTGCTCTTCTCTGCTCATTCAAGTTTGGAATCTTTCTCTTTTTTGCTGCGTGGATTACCCTCATGACCATATTTGTTTTTCTGTTCTTGCCTGAAACCAAAGGTATTCCCATTGAAGAGATGACATTTATGTGGAAGAAGCATTGGTTCTGGAAATTGATACTACCTGACAATACATTGTAGTAATGCAGTTCCTACAATCATAGAACTACATTACAGTAATAAATTAGATAAATAAAAAATGTTACTGTATCAATTTAGGCATTGAAAGTATGCATCCATAATCCATGATCGCCAATGCCTGCAATCTTAGGAGTTTAATCGGCAACTTGGCAACTTGCACAATTATTTGTAAAGAGGGCGTTGAGAGACATGTAAAAAATTTAGTATGTATATGTTTTAAAATGAGAACAATGAATGAGATAAATAGTAATTATACCATCTAAGAATCTGAATATTTTCTATTAGATGAGAAACAAAACAGAAGCCAAAAATATTTTTAGATATGGAAACAGGAACTTTTCTTCAAAATGCTGTATCATGCAAGTTATCAAGATCTAGATTTAAATCTTAAAATCTTACGATTATGCAATCCTACTCACCCCTCGGATCTTAATTGCATGCAAGATCTTGTTTTGGAGCAAGATCAATGCAAGATCATCACAAAATTGTAACAAGATTGCAAAATCACATGATTATGTGCAATTTTGAGCGTTTCTGGACTCGAATATATATATTCTCTTTTGGAAAGTTCTTTGTCTCTTAATTGTTGTATATAGACACACACTAGTATTTTCGTTTTGGTAAGATATTACGATCTTATGTTTTGCAATCTTGCTACCCTCCTCCCGTTGATCAAAATCTCGATCTTGACAACCTTACAATTAAATACAGGTACCATTTCAAGTATTCATATTCATTCACATATAAATATCAATTTCAAAATAATTATTGTAAAAAGAAAATGCCCAAACGATGGTTTGTTTGAATGTCCAAGGCTCAGATATTCTTGTATGGTTTTTTTTATGAGCCAAATAATTCATTGAAAACCAGCAAAATTTGAGTACAGAATTTATTCAAGCAATTTGAATAATGTATTATAAGATAGAAACCATACAGCGACAATGAGAAATCCATAGAGCAGAAACAACAATATGAAACCCATGTGTTTGAGTAGTCAAAAATTCATATTTAAAAAGACAGAAAGCCCGTGACACTAAAAAATCCCTAAAATTTTGTATACTTAGTGGGTCACTTTTTTAAAATAAAAAAATTCGATTTGTTTTCAAAAAAAATTTTGACAATTTTTTGTTCCGAGAAATAATTCTTCTCGATATTTTCCTTAAAATTTTTCGATAAAAAAGTTTCGATATTTTTCCAATAAAAAATTATTTACAATTTTTTCTCAAAATTTTGTTAATTCGAGAAAAAAAAATTCGATTTTTTTCTTGAATTTTTTTTATTTTTCTCACAATAATTTGAGAAAAAAATAATTTAAATTTTTCTGAGAAAAATAATTTTTGAAAATTTTTCAAAAAAAAAAAATCTTAAAATTAACAAAATATTAAATCTATGAGTCCCTCTCTTAATCTCACAAACATAATTAAATAATGGGCCGAAGTTTTAAAAAAATTATTTTAATAGGGAACCTAATATTAAGGGTTTAATAAGAAATTTTTTAAAGAAGACTTTAAAGTTTGAGACATTGTTGCCAGCTCTATATCAAACATACAACCTCAAAAGCAGCGACTAACTGACAAATGTAAGAGGATTGGGAAATAATAAGTGTCGAAACAAGACCAACTGAAAGAAAATGTGCATCGCAACAAAACATGAAGTATCATAACCGAAGTGTCTAACCGTATGTTAGGATGCAGGTTCATCACATCTTACATTTTTTGCATCCCACTGTGATTTACTAAAGCTACAATTTGGAGAAGTGAGTGCAAACACATCATTGTGAGTCAATTTCCCAACCAAAAACACACCAAGACTACTTTTAACAGCCAATTTTGCTAGTGATTACAGACTACATTGAAACCTGATAAGTCTCAACTCCTAGCTTATTTGATGCAAAATAATCGCATTGTATTGAAACCTTATAATGATGAAACAGAAGACAAGGATTAACTCAGAAGGACAAAACTTACCTTTCTTAACAAAACATGTATTTACCTGACAAAACTTACCTTTCTAACTCTGATGACTATCAATCAAAATAGCAAGGCCAAGGTTAGGGATATTTATTAAACCATGAATCAACCAACGCAGCTGAAATTGATAGCAGAGGTTTTGATTTTCTCAATCACAGGCCAGAAAGGAATTACTTGCTGCAAATAGATGGGATAAAATAGACATTTCATCTGAACTTCTGATAATATCCATTCCCATCTCTCCACTTGTCTCTTTATTATCTTAGTTTTTCCATCATCTTCTTTCTTCTCCCACTCTTATTCGAAATTGCAGGTTTTACAGTAATAGAAAAGATTTAGCAACCAAAGAAAGGGAAAGTAAAAAAGACAACTAACATACCTGCACTTTTAAAAAAAAATTAATTTATATAATTGGTATTTGAGGGTGCTTGCTTGCATACTTGTGTTACTTCAACTATCATTCCCAGCAGCAAGGCACTGAGACACTTAAGCAACAGAAATTCTAAAACTTAAACTGCCAAACAATTAAAGCATCCAATTACCTTCAATTCCTTGCTTGTAATGCTATAAGATAAGATCACTTGAAGCAAATTATAACAAACCAAGCAAGTAAAGAACATATAATAAGAAACAAAACTCTTAATTGTTTGTTACACCAGAAAAGAGAGATTCACAAATCCATCCATTTAATACCAATAAAGTCCGGTAATTGTTCACAAAACCGCGTAATGCATGCAGAGAGTTGAACTCAATCATAAATCATAAAGTAATTAACATTCCAAAACTATAAGGTTTTAGTTTCAAGGAATAAAATCAGATTCCTGAGAATGATAAATAAGATATATCCATTAAACTCATAATTAATATATAACTCATAAACACAATAGTGCATATAGAATATCTCAATGGTCATCAAAACAGACTACAATAACAGCAAATTATCCAGTATAACACTACTAATACGAGAAAGTTTATTGCATTAAATAGCAGAACTACAGCAGTATAAGTGATCATAGCACAACACAATAAATTTACTCCTTTTATAATCAAACTATAAATAAAACCTAAACATAACCCTCCTACTCATGCATTCTAATTTCAAAACCCTAACAATAATAAACGCACTAATTACCCAATCTAAACTAACTCAAAGACCCTTCTCCATTTCAGATGCCAAAAGCAAAATCTTGAACAACCCAACAAGCTTTGTTCTGTTCTTTTACCTTCAAGTTTCTTCCATAACACTCTTTGCTACCTCACACTCAATGGCCATCATCGAGACCATGCGAGCAGAACCCTTCTTCGCGTGTATCACGCAATCCAGCATCATCATCATAAACAGAAATAACAATTTTACAGAATCAATCAACTAATCAAACAAAGAAACCGCTTCAAATCACCACTGACGAAATCTGTTTTCCTACCGAGAAATTCTGGAACAGGTACGGAGCTAGGCGGGGGAGACGCAACGGAAGTCGGTCCTGCGTAGAGTCCGTCCGTTAAATCCTGAACCCTAACCTGTTTCTTCACAATCAGAGGATCCGGACCTATACGATCCGTGGATCCTAATACCAAATCGAAACATTCATCAACCTTGTTCGTTGCGTTGTCATCAGGAATCAGCTTCTCTCCTCTCTTGAGAATCTTCACTTGACCCATCACGAGATTCGATCCAGGGTGTTTTACAACCGAGCAGTTTCGATCTGGCGAACTAGAGTTGACGGCCGCTGTACTTCGCTTTTTCCGGGAACTCTTGTTAGGGTTTCGGTGTGATCCGATGATGGAAGATGCATCGTCAGATCGAAGAAGAACTGCGGTTCCCATTGAAGCATATAAAATGAATGTATGCAAGTTAGGAATTGAGAATGTTGTGAATAATACAATCAGTTATTATTATATTTTCTTTATTATTATTATTATTATTATTATTATTATTATTATTATTATTATTATTATTATTATTATTATTATTGCTACCCACACCCCCTTTTTATTACTCACCTCTCAATTTTTTTTTTTAAAACTTAAATTCTCAAAATACCCTTGCATATTTATTAAATTTTTAACCATAACCTCTCTCAATCTTCATCTTATACCTCACACTCATATTCATTCTTTTCTCTCACAACCTCTTCTGATTCTTCCTCCATTTTTAAGAACTTCAACATCTTCAATTATCCTCATTTTCTATCTTCACATTGTGTTTAAAGTGACCCCCCCAGAAGGTATATATGTTGTTTTGTTTTTGAGTTCGTATTTTTTCTGAAAAATCTAGGGATTTTACGTGAACTCAGTTCACGTACGATTTTGTAACGTTACGTGAGCTAAATTCACGTACGTTATAAAATTGTAAAATTCTAGAATACTATGTGAATTAAGTTCACGTATACCTACGTGATTTAACATTGCGTAGAAAATGGAGTTTAAGCCTTAAACATGGGGTACGTGAATTGAGTTCACGTACCAGGCAATGCACAAATGTGAGTTTTGCAAAGTTCACATAGGCTAACATGTATCAATTCATGTAGGCTTGCCTGAAAGTACGTGAATTCAACTCACGCAAGCCTATGTGAATTGAGTTCACGTAGCTGATACATGTTAGCCTATGTGAACTTTGCAAAACTTTCACATTTTAACTGAGGTGTCTGGTATTGAATTCACGTAAGCATATTCCTGAATTTTTATATGTTCCTTTTTGGATGCAGATAAATGGACCAAGGGGGAGACCACAGTGGTAAAATGTATGAAGGTTTGGAACCTTATTTTGAGGAAATGCATGATGGTTTGGAACATGATTTTGACGAAATGTACGATGATTTTGAAGCAATGAATGATGATGTTGAACCCAAAATTGAAGACGATATGAACAACAAAGATGAACCTATTATGGTTGATTTGACTGATGTGTTTAGCACTGGCATGATGTTTGATACACGAGATGATTTATTGAAATAGGCTAGAAATGTTACACGGGAAAATGGAACTGTCGTTGTCATTTTTAGATATGAAATTGCGACAGCACGACCAAGAACAAAGACAAAATTAATTCTTGGTTGTGAAAAAAGCGGTAAATATAGACCTTGGAAGAATCCTAAACCAATGAGGAGTACTTGGACTAGAAAATGTGAATGCCCATGTAGATTGAGATGAACACCATCAAGTGTTGGTGAGGGATGGTATCTGCATTAATATGCGGTGTCCATAACCACGAATTGGCAAAAAACCTGACTGGTCATTCTTTCTTAGGCCGATTGTCTCATGAAGAGAAAAATGTACTTTGTGATATGACGAAGAACATGGTAAAACGAAGAAACATATTGATGACACTAAAGGATCGTAACGCTGAATGTTTGACGATAATAAAACAAGTTTACAATGCACGTCAAGCATATCGCTCATCACTTAGAGGTAATAGAACATAAATGCAACATCTTTGACATTGGTGGAACGCGACAAATACGTCTATCAATATAGGAAGGTAAATGATTCAAATGAGTTGAGGGACATATTTTGGGCACATCCAGACGCTATCACTCTTGTAAATAATTTTCACATAGTATTGATTATGGATAACACATACAAGACCTGTAGGTATCGAATGCCATTACTTGAGATCATTGGTGTTACATCTACTGAAATGACATTTTGTGTGGGATTTGCATATCTACAGTCTGAGCGTGCTGATAATTTTGCGTGGGAACTACAAATGTTCAAAGAACAAATTACAAGTGGTGAAGTTGAAGTCATTGTAGCTGATAGAGACCATGCTTTGATGAACGCAGTTGAATATGTTTTTCCAAAAGAAGTTAATTTGTTATACTTGTTTCGTGTATGCAAAAATGTCAAACCAAAATGCAAGATAACTGTATTTCCAAAAAAGAAGCAGATGGAAATAATGGAGGCATGGGAGGCTCTTGTTTACGGTTATTATGAGTCTCAGTACTACATGAAGTTGGTTATCTTTTAAGGAATTTGTTGTAGCTGTTATATTTTTTATGATTATGTACATGAGAAGTACAACAACCTCGATCATCAATCAAAAAGCTCACACCTCGACCATCAGTCTACAAAGTTCAACAACCACGAGTTCTTCTCTTCAACGATTGGTTGCCGGTTGAAATTCATAAATTCATAGATGACATTATTGACGTCGGTGATGATGGTAATTGTGGATATCGTGCAGTAGCAGGTTTACATGGAATGGGTGATAACTCTTAGGCATTCATTCGTCAAGAGTGTGTGGTAGAGCTTCAAGAGTTCAGGTCTCATTATGAGAGAATATATGGTGGAGAAAATTTTGTTCAACAACTTATACAAAATGTATATGTTGAACAAGTTGCAACTATGGATAATTGGATGACACTTCCAGAAATGGGATATGTGATTGCTTCGAAATTTAACTTGGTTTTCGTCGCATTATCACTTAACCAATCGCAAACATTTTTTCCACTTCGAAGTCCACCACCAACATCTATGTCAGATCATCGTATGATAGTTATTGCATTTGTTAAGAACTGTCATTTTGTGCAGGTATTAATTGTGAAATTTAATTTACGTTTATTAATATGTTAAATTTAATTTAATTTAAGTTTTTTTATATGTTTAATAAATTATTGATTTTAACAGGTTTACTTAAAGCCAAATTCTCCTATACCACCCACAAGTAATCTGTGGAAAAAATATTGCATTGAAGAAGCACGATAATGAGAGTTTATTTACAACGATCACATGCAACATTGGTTGTAGATATTTCCATGCACTATAATGATTATATTGTAAAATGAATATTTTATTGTAAACTGAATATTATATTGTAAACTAATTATATTGTATGAATTCAGTATTACACATATCTTAAATATAGTGAAAAAACCAAAATATTCAATCTCTAATACATATCTAATATGTCAATAAAGCCTAAGTTCCTCTATTTCTCATGCGATATGATACTACATTAGATCAATCTCTATCACCACCCATTTGTGTTTGTAGCATCATAATTAATTCATTCACGAGTGTGACGCCATCAGGTAATACTAGTTGTCGACCGAGAAGCTCTTCTGCAATTTGTATTGCTCGATGCTGCATTAAAAAAATACATTAAATAATAGATGAATAATTAATTTTGTTATGTAATAAATTGGAATTAATATACCGTTATGTCAACTGCTTCATCATCGACATCAACGGCAAGTTCTGCAACCGAAAGATCTTCATGAATTGATTCTGTTTGAATTATGTATGGATGAGAAATTCTGCGAAACCAATTCATGTAATCATTTGAGCAAGTTGCAGGTCCATGTAAAACGCGCTAGCATCCACTACGTGCACAGTGTACTGCGTAAACATTATGTCCATTGTATCTGGTGTGGTCATCTGACCCACTATCTCTAACGGTGAGCCATGAATGGTTTGGATATAATCGTATTGATGCAGTACCCTGTCTGGCAGATGAGCGTACATCTTCGGGCCCCAGCGTATCCAACCTCTAAATAAAGAAACCTCTTTAAACGATCGCTTCAATCGATGTTGCTTATATGGTGTCCAGCATACGTGATGAACGTCAATCTCGTCAAGAGCTTTCCTAAATGGAATAACGAAACTCTTATCCTTTTTGGCTTCCATTTAAGTGCTCTAGGGTAGTCCTCAACATAACTAGGAGAGAGTTTACATCAATCTACACACAATGTTGGGAAATGCTCGTAGACCCACGCCTGCACATATATAATAACATTTCATTAGTTTATAATTAATAATAGAAATTATTGTTGGAACCAAGTTGGTTCTTTCAATTAAAGTTTTGATGTTAACATAACTATTTTATGTAAATCGTATTTTGACTTAGAAGTAAAAATCAGAGGCTGTGCAAAATCACAGGCAACACCAGAGGATGACGTCACTAGAAGATAAAAAATGCTACCAGAAGTTTCAGCCAGAGGAAAATTCCAGAGGATACCAGAAGATACCTCCAGAGGATACCAGAGGATGTCATCAAAGGCAAACATCAGAGGATATCATCAAAAGGAAGAAGCAATAACATCATAAAAGGATATCTTTCTTAGCCCATATCATAAGGAAGCAGAGTCTAGAAGGAGATTTGGTCTAGACCAGAAGGAAACATAAGTCAGACTTGGTCCAGACTTAGTCCTGACCAGAAGATAGCATGGTCGTGAATATAAGACTCAGTCAAGACTTGGTCCAGACTTAATCAAGACTTGCTCCATACTTAATCCAGACTTAGTCTAAACTTCGTCCAGACCAGAAGTTAGCATGGTCTATAACATAAAACTTGGTCTAGACTTGGTCCAGATTAGAAGATATAATTGTCCAGAACATAAGACTTAGTCCAGACTTGGTCCAGATCAGAGGATAAATGTCCAGAGCAAAAGATCAATGGTCCAGATCAGAAGATAAATGTCTAGAGCAAAGATCAATGGTCCAGATCAGATGATAAATGTCCAGATTAAAAGATCAATGGTCCAGATTAGAAGATCAATGTCTAGATCAGAGGATCACATAATGGTACAGATCAGATTAAATGGACCAGAGTTGGTCGAGATCAGAGGATCACAGAATGGTATGGATCAGATTACATGGTCCAGAGTTGGTTGAGATAAGAAGATCATACGGTCCAGAATTTAAATCATGATCCAAATCAGTGAAGATTTGATTCAAATTAGAAGAAGACTTGATTAAATTTTGATAGAAATTTGATCAAAGTATTAAGGATATTTGATTCAAAAAATCACTGAAGACTTAAAGAAATTCGAATGCAATCTGAAGCATATTTATTTTGAACTTAAGCTTGGACAAAGCCCTATTTACAGCTATAAAAGGAGGATTCAGGCAGCAGCATCAAGCATCAAAAAACATAAGAACTAAAGCTTCATATTCAATACAATCCGCGAGTTCAAAAGAGAGAATCACTTGAGTGCAAAAGCAATATTTTCTAAGTGTTTTCGAGAGAGAAATTCAGTGTAACAATCAGTTTTCCAGAAGCAACAAAAGTGTGCAAGAATCAGTGCAGCAATCAGCTTTCCAGAAGCAAATTTGCAGAGTTCCAACCCTTGTAATCAAACCCAATAGTGGTGTAGATTCCTTCTTCAATCTGGGATTTTCAAATTGGTAGGAGAAGACTTGACTTGTAGAGTCAAGGTGTTGTTTTCATTCCTCAAAAGTCTGGGGCTGTCAGGCTATTTGAGAAGACTGGCTTGGAGGGTCAGGTGTTGTAATTCAAAGGTTTTGAATTAGTGGATTAAAGACTTCAGGATGAAGGGACTGAATGTATCCAAGTTAATGGTGAACCAAGATAAATTGATGTGTTCTTATCCTGTTATTTTCTACTGCTAAGTCTGATTATTTATTCATTAAGTAAATCACATCAACATTCAACAAAACATCAAAAAGATTCAAAGTTTGGCAAACACAATTCAACCCCCCTTCTCGTGTTTGCACCTTCAATTATTAACACAATAAACAACCATTACTTGCAATAGTGTCAGATACCCAGAAACTGTTATGGTTTTAGGCATGCTCGCTTCGCAAAGATTATCATAGAGGTAAGCAAGAGCAGCAACATCCCAAGCATATCCCCCACATGAATCGAGGTCTCGGAAGCAGTCAAGATAGGAAACACTAACTGCGAAGGCACTCTTGCCGCTGAAAAGAGTGTAACTGGCCATAAATAAAAGAAATTCCCTCACAGCCATCTACCAATGCTGGTCATGACAACGCTGTTGGTATACTTCAAGTAACCAACTAAATTGAACAGTGGCTATCCGCGTGAAATTAAATTCAGCATAGGCAGCAGCCTCAGTGACTCTGAGAAGCTCAAACAATATATTTGCACCGTCATCCTTGTTAAATAAATTAACAGTGAAAAATGCACTGGTGATGGGAATATGTAGCAAAAAAATGCACTAGTAATTGTCATCTCCCCAATTGGAAGATGGAAGCTATTGGTGTCACGATGCCATCTCTCTACGAAGTCTGAAATGATCCCTTTGTCGATCATTTCGTAGTTGCATTTTAACAACTAATATAATCTGGAGCTTTTAACCAGTTGTTCAACCTCTTTGTGTTCAATCACATCTTTTTTTAATTTTTTACCGTTGCTAAACACCCTTAATTTGCCGCAATCTTGAAATAAATTAAGCAAAAAAACATATAAGTTAAAACACATTAAAAACAGCTATTAAAAATTTAATTTGATTGAGAAAATTACCACGCCATCCCAAAGTTTAGCCGCCACATGATCACCAAATGTCCTAAGGACAGACATGTCAACCGGACCACCAAGATATCCATAATCTTGTGGAGGTTCATCTTGTGCCTTTTCCTCTTCATGTTGTTCGTCTTCCTGTTGGACATGTTGTGCCTCTTCTTGCTGTAATCATTGTTTCTCTCGTCTAGCACGGTGAGCCCGTGCGGAAGCCATTGGTCTAACGCGATGACCCTCCTTGTTAGAAGTACCCTCATTAAGTATAACACGAACCTCTCTGTCGGTAAACATAGTGGGCACCATTTATGCAATACCAAATTATAATCAAAATCAAAACAATAAATCTTACGTGAACTTAATTCCAGAATTCCAAAACTTACGTGAATTAAGATCACGTACGTGAACTTAGATAACCTACGTGAATTAAGATCACGTACGTGAACTCAGCCAACATAGCCTACATGAATTAAGTTCACGTACGTGAACTTAGCATACCCTACGTGAATTAAGATCACTTACGTGAGCTCAGAGTCAAAAGCCCAAAAATGTTCATGAACAGTTCACGAACGTTTCTGGGTTTTTGACTATGAGTTCACATATGTGAATTGAGTACACCTCTTTGGTTTCAAGATCACGTACGTGAACTGATTTTCAAAAATCCAAAAGCGTTCGTAAATTGAGTTTTTATTATTATTATTATTATTATTATTATTAAGTTAGGATATAAATGTTGAGGAAAAAAACTTTTTGAGAAATGTTTTATTGACAACAAACCTTTTGAATTAAATGATTGATTTTTATGAATGGTGATCTACTAATTATTGCACTTGAATTTTTTTTAAGGAAAAAGGCTATGAATCAAACTATTCCAGCAAGTCAGATCAGTCTTCAAAATGTCCAGAATGATCTGCTGTCCAAAATGATCTTCTGTCCAGAATGATTATCATTCTCCAGCAGTGTATCATCAGTCTCCAGATTGATAAATAATCTCTAGCAGCAAACATCTCCAGAAGTCATCAGATAAT
Organism: Cicer cuneatum; assembly: GCA_037974295.1. Classification (NCBI taxonomy): domain Eukaryota; kingdom Viridiplantae; phylum Streptophyta; class Magnoliopsida; order Fabales; family Fabaceae; genus Cicer; species Cicer cuneatum. The sequence goes on along the minus strand of JBBPBO010001984.1, from coordinate 29,886,515 downwards.
GCATCCAGAAGGTACTAGAGGATGCATCCTAAAAGCACCAGAGGATACTCCAGGATGTCAAAATACCATCAGAGGATATCTTTCCTGGTCCAGATCAGAAGGAAGCAAAGTCCATAAGGAGACCTGGACCAGACCAGAAGGAAGCCTGCCAGAGGGAGACTTATTCCAGACCAGAAGGATTCATAAGTCAGACTTGGTCCAAAAGTTATTCTGACTAGAAGATAGCTTGGCAGTGAAATGATAAACAGTCCAGACATGATCCAGACTTAACCAGAGCTTCAGATAAGTGGTCCAGAACAAGTGACTTGGTCCAAATTTGGCTTAGACCAGAAGATAGCATGATTGAGAGTATGAAACTAAGTCCAGACCAGAAGAAATGATGTCCAGATTTAATCCAGACCTGATCCTGATCAGAAGGTAATTGTCCAGACTGAAATAACATGTCCAGATTTAATTTCAGTTCAATCTAGACGCAATTCAGAATTGGTACAGATCAGAGGGAAAAGTTTCAGATCAATGGTCATGATTTAAGTATATGGCCCAATGTTGGCCGAAATCAAAAGATCAGACCATGGCCTAGTGTTGGCCGAGATCAGAGGATCAGAACGTGTGGTCCAGCATTGGCCGAGATTATAGGATCACAACAGATCAGATTGCAAGTCTAGAGTGAAGGTGCAAACACGAGAAGGGGGGTTGAATTGTGTTTGACAAACTTGAATACTTTTCCTATTTTTATACTTTTAAAACAAAACTTGATGAATGAATAAAAACAGAGTTAGCAGCGGATATAAAGTAACAAATAAAACACAGAATTTTTATACTGGTTCACCGTTAACGAGGTTACGTGCAGTCCCTTCACCTTGAAGGATTTCACTAATTCAAACCTTGAATTACAGCAGTTCTACTGACCCTCCAAGTCAGTCTTCTCAAACAGTCTAACAATCCTAGACTCTTGAGGAATACAACACCTTTCTTCTCCTGCCAATTTGACAACCCCAGATTGTAGAAGGAATTACAACACTTTGAATCTAATTGCCAAGTAATCTGCTACCCCTTCTGACTCCCTCAGATTGTAGACTCTACTTCAACAACTTAGATCACACGAGAAAGAAAATAACAAGAGTGCTTGCTTCTTGAAAGCTGGAACTCACAATTGACCCCACTGAAAACTTGAGTGTTTGCTTTGGAAGTGTATGACACTTTTGTGATTTTCGATACTTAGTATTCTGCCTTGAGCCTCCTTTTATAGATGCGAATTAGGGCCTCTTCCAAGCTGAATTTCGAGCTGTATCTTGCTGGATTCTCTTGCAAAAATATCTTGACCAATCAGACTTCACTTAAATAAAAAACATATCTTTTTTATGCTTCAGATTTTATTTCAAAAATAACTGGCCAATCATGTCTTTAGTTTCTTCCCGCCCACAGCTCCTGATCTTCCATACGACTTCACTTTATTTTTGTAACAAATTCTTTTAATACTTTGATCAAAATAAATTAAAATCTCCACCGTTAATCCTCATGATTAAATCTGGACCATTTGATCTTTTGCGCTAGTCCACATCTGGACCATACTAAGTGATCTGCTGTGATCCTCTATTTTCGGCCAACCCTGGACCACACTTTCTGATCTTCTGATCTGCTGATCTCGGCCAACACTAGGCCATGGTCTGATCTGCTGTGATCCTATGATCTTGGCCACTGCTGGACCACACATTCTGACCTTCTGATTTCGGCCAACACTGGACCATGGTCTGATCTTCTGATCTCGGCCAACACTGGGCCATATACTCAAATCTGGACCATTGATCTGAATATCTTCCCTCTAATCTGGTTCAATTCTGGACATTATCTGGATTAAACTGAAATTAAATCTGGACAACTAATATTTTAGTCTGGACTTTTTACCTTCTGTTTTGAATCAGTTCTGGATCAATTCTGGAGATCATTTCTTCTGGTCTGGACTTAGTTTCATACCCTGAACCATGCTATCTTCTGGTCTGGGTCAAATCTGGATTAATTCCTTTGTTCTGGACCCATTAATTTACCCTCTGATTAAGTCTGGATCATGTCTGGGCTGTTTATTATTTCACTGCCATGCCATCTTCTGGTTAGAATAACTTCTGGAATAAATTTCACATTTGATTTCTTCTGGTCTGGATCAAGTCTCCCTTTGGCAGGCTTCCTTCTGGTCTAGTCCAGGTCTCCTTATGACTTTGCTTCCTTCTAATCTGGGCCAGCAAAGATATCTTCTGGTGATGTTTTGACATCCTGGAGTATCTTCTGGTACCTTCAGGATTCAATCTCTAGAACCCTTTGATCGTCTGCTTCTGATTACTTCAGCTTCTGGTGGCATTTAATTTAATAATTCAAGGTACAAAATAAGATTACATTGAGTGCTTTTGTAAACATCAAAATCCTAAGTACTTAGAACCAACTTGGTTCCAACATAGAGTGGTCGAGATCAGAAGATCAAAAAGTGTGGTCCAGTGTTGGCCGAAATCAGAGGATCACAACAGATGACTTAGTATGTCTAGATGTGGACGAGAGCAGAAGATCAAGTGGTCCATATTGAATCATGATCAGTGGAGTCGTGATTATATTTAATCAAAGTATTAAAAGGATTTGATACAAAAATAAATTGAAGTCTTGTGGAATTCAGAAGCTATTGGCGGGAAGAAAGATTTGATCCAGAATTAATTAAAGTCAGGATTGGCCAGAGTTATTTTTGAAAGCAAACTTGGAGCTAAAAGGATATGTTTTTTTATTTAAGATAAACCCGATTGGCCAAGTTATTTTTGCAAGAGAATCCAGCAAGATACAGCTCGAATTTAAGCTTGGAAGAGACCCTAATTCACATCTACAAAAGGAGGCTCAAGACTGAAGACTCAGCATCGAAAAATCACAAAAGAGTCATACACTTCCAAAAGCAAACACTCAACTTTTCATTGAGGTTAATTGTGAGTTTCAGCTTTCTAGAAGCAAGCACTCGTGTTTTTCTTTCCCTTTTGTTAGACAGATTGTTGAAGGCACACTAACACCATTATCGGGTTTGAATACAAAAGTTTGGAACTTGAGTAGTTGCTTATGACAAGCTGATTATAACAATGACTATCTCACTAAGAAAAACACTTTGAAAATATTTTTCATTTAAAATAAATGTTTCTCTCTTTGAACTCTAAGATAAATTTAGAATTTTAAGCTTGAGTTCTTATACTCTTTTATGATTTTTTGATGATCTTCTTCTTCATTCTTGAGTAACTATTGATAGATAAAATTAGGGATTTAATTTACTCCTTGTTTAATTATGAATGGTATCTTTATTCCTAGCTTGATCAACAATGATCTTATTCAAAAATAATTCTGAACAAGATGCTTTTTGATAATATGTTCTTTAGCTGACTCATTATTTTTGAATCCAATTTGAGCAGTTCTTCTAGATTGATTCTATTTGTATTTTGTTCAGATTGAGTTTGTAAATTCTTTAGATTAGTATTGTTCGTATTTTGTTAAGATTGCTTTTGCAAATTCTTCAGATGAAATTTCTTCCTAGTGCTTGCTTTGATCTAGGTGGGAACATAGTGTTGGACCAGTTCTTGAACTTTAACAATTTGGAATATGACTATGTCCAATTCAGTATTTTGTCATTTATCAAAATTTGAATCATATATTTGCAAATAATAAATGTATCTTCTTGTTAGTGTGTCTTCTTGTAAACAATTCTTGATCATATCTTCTTAAAAATAATTCATATCTTTTTGTGAATAAATCTTGATCCAATTTTCTTGTAAATAATTCATATCTTCTTGTGATAAATCTTGATCAAATCTTCATGTAAATAGTTCATATCTTCTTGTAGATACATATTGTAAATAACTCATATCTTCTTTTAAATAAATCTTGAACAAATCTTCTTGTAAATAATTCATATCTTATTGTTGATAAGATGTTGATCATATCTTCTTCAAATCTTGACCATATCTTTTTTTCAACTTAGTCAAAGATTTTCTTCAATTAGAAATCTGAATCAAATCTTATTTTAGATTTTCTTCAAACACATGAATCTTCTTTCATACTCAATGAAGTCAAATATATTGTTCTCATAAAATAATTTTGTTAACATCAAAACTCTAATTATAAAACCAACTTGTTTCCAACGAAGCTTGTTAAATGGGAAAACTAACTAAAAACTCCTTTCCCACTAAGAATTTTGTTTCTACAACCAATCCCCTTGAGCTCTTGCAAATAGATGTCTTTGGGCCATTAAAAACAGCCTTTGTAAATGGGAAAAATTATGGTTTGGTCATAGTTGATGATTACACTAAATGGACTTGGGTAAAGTTCCTAAGAATAAGGAAGATGTTTATAAAGTGTTTATTGCTTTTTGTAATCAAGTAATGAATGAAAAATGTCTAAAAATTATAACAATTAGAAGTGATCATGGAGGAGAATTTGAAAACAAATTATTTCAAATTTTTTTTGAAGAGAATGAAGTCTTTCACAACTTTTCTTCTCCCAGAACACCACAACATAATGGTGTATTAGAAAGAAAGAATAGATCCCTCCATGAAATGGCTAGAACCATGTTGAATGAGATGAATGTTGCAAGACATTTATGGACAGAGGCAATTAACACTGTGTGTTACATTCAAAATAGTTAGATCTATGCTTAATAAAACACCAAATGAAATATGGAAGAACAGAAAACCCAACATTTCCTATTTTCGTCAATCTGGTTATATTTATTTTATTTTAAACACAAAAGATAAATTGGGCAAGTTTGATTCTAGATTAAAAAAAATGCATTCTTTAGGGATAAATAGAACCAGAGGTTTCAAGCACATTAGAAAGAACTCAAACATCAGCAGAACCAAGCAAAACATAAGAAATGGTCAAAACAAATGAAATCAACAAACTAGAGGATAAGAATAACTCAGATGGAAAAAGATCCTCCAATGCATAAGAGGATATTAATGGCACTGACAATGCAAGTCAAGATCTTTCAAAATTAATATCTGACTATAAATCATCATATTCTCCAACTCTAATTATTGGAAATTTAAATGACTCCCTAAAGACAAGATCTGCTTTTAAGGATACATCTCTTTTTGGCTTAATCTTTGAATTAGAACCAACATCTGTGCATGAAGCTCTTTAAGATGAAGAGTAGATTTTAGCAATTCAAGAAGAATTAAATGAATTTAAAGGAAATGATGTTTGGGATCTAGTGCCAAGACCAAAAGATAAGAAACCAATTGGAACTAAATGGGTGTTTAGAAATAAATCGAATGTAACAAAGCCAAACTTGTAACACGAAGCTACAATCAACCAGAAGGTAGTGGTTACACTAAGACATTTTCTCCAGTGGCAAGGTTAGAGGCTATTAGAATCTTGTTATCTTTTTTTGCAATTAACAATATTATCTTGTATCAAATGGACATAAAAAATGCTTTTTTAAATGGATATATTAATGAGGAAGTGTATGTAAACAAACCACAAGATTTGAAAATGATGAGTTTCCTGAGTATGTCTTTAAACTTAAAAAATCATTATATGTTCTAAAACAAGCACCTAGGGCTTGGTAAGATAGATTGAGTAATTTTTTTTACTTGAAAATAATTTTGAAAGAGGAATAGTTAAACTACATTATTCAGGAAAAATTCTAAAAAGGATATTCTTATAGTACAAATATATGTAGATAATATAATATTTGGTTATACTAATGGCATGTTATGTCAAGTTGATGCAGAAAGAGTTTCAAACGAGCATGATGGGAGAGATCAAGTTTTTGTTGGGAATTCAAATCCAACAAACATAAGATGGTGTATTGATCCATCAGACCAAATATACCAAAGAACTTATCAAAAAGTTAATAATGGATGAGTGCAAATCCATGATCACTCCAATGCATCCAACCTACTCACTTGATAAAGATGATTCAGGAACACAAGTTGATAAGAAAATCTTTAGAGGAATGATAAGATCACTTTTATACTTAACTGCCTAAAGATCAGCCATTCTTTTCAGTGTTTTCCTCTAAGCTAGATTTCAGTTAGAGCCAAGTGAATCCAACCTTACAGTAGTTAAGAGAATTTTCAGATACTTAAAAGGCACTACCAACTTAGGGCTATTTTATAAGAAATCATCATATTACAAGTTGGTTGGATTTTGTGATGCTGACTATGCAGGTGACATACTTGAAAGGAAAAGCACTAGCAAAAATTGTACTTTTCTTGGCAACAATCTGATATCATGGTTGAGCAAGAGGCAAGGGTCAATTGCTTTGTCAACAATAGAGGCATAATATATATCAACTGCTAGTTGTAGTACTCAACTTTTGTGGGCGAAACATCAATTAGAAGATTAAAAACTCTAGGAAAGTCAAAATCCTATATTCGATGACAACACTTTTGCCATTTGCTTATCATCAATGGGTTGATATCTTCACAAAACCCCTTGCTGAAGACAAATTCCTTTTCATTATAGAAAATCTGAATCTTGATAAAATTTCTGAATGATGTTCCATATCACATGCCTCTGATTTATTAAATATTTTTTTTTATATTTTTACATGTTCTTTAAATTTGCATTTTTTTGTTGTTTTTACTCCTTTTTTGTCTAATGACAAAGGGGGAGAAAAGAATATGTTTTGTAGAACAATTTTCCTCATATGCTTTGATTAGATATTTCACATAGGTTGAGATCAATCATATGCTTTGATTAGTAACTTTACATAGGGGGAGTTATTGTCTTGAACATATTTGTTTATGCTCTATGATACGGGGAACATATGTTTATTTTATGCTCTATTTTTTATTATTAAATTTTTCACAAAAATGAAGTTTTGTCATCAACAAAAAGGGGGAGATTGTTAGAACCAAGATGGTTTTGGAGAACAATTCCTATCTATTTTTGTTGATAACAAAAGGAAGTTTGGGAGAACAATTTATTGTACTCATGTTGTAAATTAAGTATGTAGAAAAATAGAATAAACAAGTACATTCTAGACCCAAGAACAAATAAGAGGAAATGGCAAAAATAAGAGGAAACAGGTAAATTTAGAGGAAAACAACAGAATAAGAGGATATGCACTGATCATAGGATACACAATGATCAAAAGAAACACACTAATAAGAGGAAATACAAAGATTAGAGGAAATACAAAGGTTAGAGGATATGCAATGATAAAAGGAAACAAAATGATAAGAGGAGACCCACAGATAAGAGAAAACATAATGATCAGAAGAAACGCACAGATAAGAAGAAACACAATGAATATAGGAAATAATATGGTTGGAGTTAGTTTGCCTAGTCCGATAAACTCGCTCTAACTCAGATATACAACATGTTATGATAAGTTGTCTTTCCCTCTGAAAGTAATTCAACACAAGCAGATTATTGACTCTGCCTATGATATTCACACATTAACATCTGACTCTACTGCTAATATTGACACACTCCAATTGACTCTGATACTTCTAGCTCTACTTTTGGTATTTACATAATGACTCTGACTTTCATACTTATGACATTGACAACAGTCATCACCCTTAAAAAAAGTCAATGCACTAGATTTAATTTACAAAAAGTCAATGCATCTAATGAAGGTCAACGATTCTGGAGAATTGTGTATCACTTGGAATATGTGATTTTGATAAATTCTAGAAGATTTCATATCAGATTCTAAAAGACACAAAGTTTTCCTCTGATCCTAACACCTGCAAATTTGCCTTCGATACTGATAGCGGAAAATGTGTAAACTTAGAAAAAGACATGGAAAAATACAAGAAATGTTCCATTCAGTTATCTACCAAATTGCACCGAATGGAACTATTGGCTAAGTATTTTTTAATTGGCATAAAATTTTTGGAATGCATTCATCACTGACAACGGCGATTAAAAATTCAAAATCTACAATAACGGTAAAAGTTAAACAACAAGCATCACACCCGTTCAAACACATCAATTCAGAACTGAACAAAATTCAAACAAGGCAATGTTTCAATTCATACTAAATCAAGACATTTGTTCCAAAATTAAGTATAAAAAGGATTCTACTTTGGTTCAGCAATAAGAACAACATGATAACATAAAACAACAACAATACATGACAACATTATTGCAATTGAAAAATCCTACAACATTTGTCATCAAACTACTTTGCAAAAATTGAGAATGTGTGAAACAACTAAGTCTGAATAGAATTATAAAATAACATCAAATAATTTGAAGTATTTATGGACTTAGAATATTCATTATTTAACACTTGTATTTTGGCCCATTAGTGGCCGTAATTTTTTCCTTAATGTGTTGTAGATACAACGAAAAAGTTGAGAAGACTTAACTGGGTGAGGTTAAGTGATTTTGTAATTCAGGATTAAATTATTGGAAGAAACCCTTCATGAAAATGTATAAGATCGATATTTTTGATGAAGACAAAAGACTATGTATAAAGATCAAGATGCAAGCTCAAAGTGAAATCAACATTCAAGTCATCTATTAAGAAACTTATATTTTAAGGTACTTGTTTAAAATCCAAATACATTTCAAATACAATTGTATGAGAACCTTTGTATTTGAGCATATGCATCAAAAGAATTTTCAAAGTGTCAAAAATGCATAAACTATATTTGAAAATCAAGTTTTTGGCTAAAATCAAAGTTGTATTCGACTACATATATGTCCAAAAACTGGACATCTGTATTCGACTACAGCATCTCGTAGCCGAATACAAAATCAAGTAAGTGGTAAAATTCACTGATTCGTATTCGAATACAAGATTTTGTATTCGAATACGACACTGATATTTTGAATAAAAACTGATCGTTACAGAAGTGTATTCGAATACATATAAGCTGTATTCGAATACAAGTGCGAATCAATGCAATTTTTCAGTTCATATCTCATTTGGATCATTGCATAAGTTCATCAAAACTTGTGGGAACAGTTACCACTGATCTGAAGTGTTGTCTATGGAGTATAAATACCTCATAGCTTCAGTTCTAAACTAATCAATCCTACTACCAACTTTGAACAACTTGCTGAAATATTTTGTGAACTTTTCAAAGTTATATTTTCATACTTCAAGTACATGATCTACATTTTCATATCATTGTGAAAGGTTCTCTATTGTACTTAAAAGTATTTTAGATTGTTATCATTGTACAAACTTTATATCCTGTTGTTCTTAATTAAGAACATTGTTGTAAAAAATCCTTGAAGTTATTGTTTGAAGAAAGTGGTGTATTTTCTTCTAGTGTTGTAAACTAAGATAGTGGTGTGCTATCTTAGGCAGTGTGTTAGGAATTTGTAACTGAAGTCTTAGTGTTAGACTTGTAATTATTCTAACAAATAGTGGAAAATCTCTTGTGGTGTGCAAGAGGACTGGATGTACCCTTGGTTGTAATGGGAACCAGGATAAATTTCTGTATGCTTTACTTTCTGTCATATACAAACTTTCATTCACTAACACAACTAGAAATATAATTCAAAAAACTCTAAAATCCAGAAAAGTTTATTAAACACCTAATTCACCCCCCTCTTTGATGTGCCTCTGTACTTACAATTGTCATCAGAGCAGGTTTTGGAAATTTGCTTCTTGATTCATGGCTTCCGCACAACCTGTTTTTAGAGATGGTGGTAGCAGCAACAAACCACCTTGTTTTATTGGTGAGAATTATGATTTTTGGAAAATACGCATGCATGCAGGAATACCTTGAGGCACAAGGAGATGACATATGGGAGGTTGTAGAAAATGGTCCATATATTCCAACAACGGTCATCAACAATAAAGAGGAAATAAAGATAAAAACCTCATGGACAAATGATGAAAAGAGAAAAGTATTGTTTGACAAGAAAGCCAAAAATATGTTACAATTGGCATTAGAAATGGACGATTTCTTTCGTATATCTCACTGCAAAACAACCAAAGAAATATGGGATACATTGAAGTAACCCATGAAGGAACAATTGAGGTAAAATGTTCAAAATTAAACACTTTGTCTCAAGAATATGAAATGTTTAGAATGCAGCCAAGAGAACCTATTCTAGACATGCAGAAAAGATTCTCTCACTTAACAAATCATTTGACGGAACTTGGCCAAAGCTTCACTAATGATGAATTGAACCTAAAGGTTCTAAGATCATTAACTAAAGCTTCACTAATGATGAATTGAACCTAAAGGTTCTAAGGTTCTAATCACTAATGATGAATTGACCCTTTTAAGGTTCTAAGTTTATCTAAAATATTACTCTCTGCACTTTTCGGAAAACTCCAAGAGCATGAAATAGAACTTGGAAGATTGGAAAAGAATGAAAGTTTAGAAAAGAAGACAAAGAGTATTGCCTTAAAAGCAGAGTCAAAAGAACTGATGGATGAAGAAAATTCAGATGAAGATGAAAACATCACCTCCTTGGTTAAAAAGTTCAGTAAGTTTCTTCAAAACGATAAAACATTTAAGAACAAGAACACCTTCAGGAAGAAAGATGTCTCCACTACAAATCATAATTTCACTTGCTTTGAATGTGGGAAACAAGGACACATAAAAGCATAATGTCCTAACATTATCAAGAAAAATGCTACCAAAAGGAATGATTTCAATAAAGCATACATAGCATGGGAGGATAATGAAGTAAGTTCATCTTCAAATTTAGAAAATGAAGAATGCGCAACCGTTGCTTTGATGGCATCCCACCAATCCGATGATGAAGAAGAGGTTAGTAGTAAAAATACTTGTTATAATAATGATGATTCATGTGTTGAAAATAATGATGTGCAACAAGCTATAATAGAACTACTTATGGAATGTAGAAATCTGTACAAAATAGTGTCGAATCAAAAGAAACAAATTCTATCTCTTAATGAAAAGATTGACACTATGGAACAAGATTTTGAAAAGCAAAAGCAGAGTTCTACATGCAATAAGTGTGATTCACTTTCCTTAGGAATTGCCCAAATGAATAGAGTTATTGAAAGGTATGAAAAAGGACAAATTGGATTGGAAAATATACTTAACATACAAAGATATTCAACGACAAAAGTGGACAACTTTATTCCTCAATTAAAACAGTGCAATCTCAATGAACTTGATTTAACTATAACTTCGTAATTTAATTCAAAAAAACTTACTAGTACTTATAAGCTTTTCATACAAAATATCGTTTCTAATTAAATAAGTAAAATACAAATTACAACTCTTAATTCCTAATATCACCTATCAGAGTGGGGTTTCTCCCAAACTTGAACTTCAACACTCATTAACCTGTAATAACTACAATTTCACAAATGCATGGCAAAGCCAATAAAACACAAACAACAGAGAAGGTGGGTTTCGAAATCATGTTGATAATATAATATAACTAAGAAGAATATGCAAACAATCATAATAAATTGTGTACTTACACATCATGATATATCAAAATATTCAAGAAAAATAATATCACATCATAAAGTTAAAATTACTCAAGAAAAATCAATGTATTGTCATATCGTCACATCATCAAAGAAAAAATATTATCACTTTTGAAAAACATTAATCACAACAAAATGATCACAAGAAAATGCAATATTGTGCATAAGCTTAGAATCTACTTCTTCACCATTTGGTACCATTCTAACTTTGAAGTATTTGGTTAGGAGGCTTGATACTATGTCATCTCACAAGTGGAAAGACAATTCAAATTGGCCCTATCCTCATAGATACCCTCAACTAAACCTAAGATACATGTACGAGACAATCGAGGTAAACGTGTGTTGAATTGTAGCTCCCAACATTTGGAGGGCTACCTCCAAGTCACCTAGGAATTCGTCATTCGAATACCTCCAAGGTCTAACAATCTTGCCTTAAGGCTTAATATTACACCGCCACGATCAGGCTCATTCAGTTGAACTTCCTTAAAATCGCTAGGCTTGGCAAAACCTACCTATATGATGACAAAATAATATCCACTTAAAATTATCAAAATCTATTTTCTCCCCTCGTTTGCCTAGACTACTTCATTAAGAGTTTTATCTTTAGCACAAGTTAGAATCATCACTATTTCATCAATTATGGGATTACTTCAAAATTCTCATCACAAATTTATAACATCATTATCATCAATCATACATCATCACCACCACTTAAACTTCTCACAAATTTATAACATTACTATCATCGATCATGAAACATCATCATCACATAAGCTTGTCACAAATTTATAACATCACTGTTACAAATCATACATCATCATCATTATATAAACTTATATTGTACAATGCATTCATATTTTTTATCATCTCACATAAACTCGTCTAATTAAACATGTGCACCAAATTCATTCGACGTCCAATATCACAATAATATCAAATATCACACATTTAACAAAATTAAATCAATCAACACCTTATAAATGTTTCTATTCCACATTTTAATTTCACAATTTCCATATTTGCACATTAATTAATTTATCTCTCAAAGTGCAACTGTCGTACGTAGCGAGCCCCGGATGAACCGCTGGGAAATACGGTTTTTCCATTCATCTCATAATATATTATACTCATGAACATAAATTTGTGATAAGTCTATGTGATGATGATGATTTATGATTAATTATAGTGATGTTATAAATTTGTGATAAGTTTATGTCATGATGATGAGGTATGATTGATGATAATGATGTTATAAATTTGTGGTGAGAATTTTGATGTAACCCCATAGTTGATGAAATAGTGAAGATTTCAACTTGGGCTAAAGATAATGCTTTTAATATATTTGTCTAGGCCAACGAGGGGAGAGAATAGACGTTGATAATTTTTAAGTGGAGATTATTTGATCATCATTTAGGTAGGGCTTGACAAGCCTAGTGACTTTGGAGATGTACAAATGAATGAGTCTGATGGTTGGGGTCTACTATTGAGCTTGAAGGAAAGATTGTTAGACCTTGGAGGTATTCGGCTGGGAAATTCCTAGGCGACTTTCAAGTATCACTCCAAATGCCGAAGCATCTGTGAAACACATGTTTACCTCGATTATCGCGTATATGTGTCTCAGGTTGAGTTGAGGGCATTTATGAGGACATGACCATTTTGAATTGTCCGTCCACTCGGGTGGTGGCATAGTATTAAGCCTCCTAACCATGTAATTTAGAGTTAGAATGGTACTACATGGTGAAGTAGAGTCTAAGCTCATGCATAGCATTGCATTTCCTTGTGATTATTTTGTTGTCATTGATGTGTTTCAAAAGTAATAATAGTTTCTCGTAGATGATTTGATGCATATTATAATGAGATAATTATTTTACTTGAGTGACTTTGATGTTATAATATGGTACTATTTCATTGAATATTTTGATATATCGTAATGTGATTATGATACGGTCTACTATGATTGTTTGTGTGTTCTTCATACTTATATTATACTATCAACACGACTTCAAAACTCACCTACTTCGTTGTTCGTGTTTGAATGGTATGGTTCTGCGTTTGCGAAATCGCCGTTATTGCAGGTTAATGAGTCTTGAAGTTCAAGTTTGCAAGAAACCCTGCTCTGATAGGTGATATCGGGAATAAGAGTTGTAAATTGTATTTTACTTCTACTTTTTTTTTATTAGAAAAGAATTTTTGTATGAGAACCTTATAAGTACTAGTATATTTTTGAAATTAAATTAAGAAATTATAGTTAAGTCAAGTTCATTGAGATTGCACTGTTTTAATTGAGGAATAAAGTTGAATTGCTACATTGTATTTAGAGAAACGTGATATCCTAAATTAGTTCTAAAAACTTTAATTTTATTTCCTTGGAAACATATTTTCTTTATCCACTGCGAATTTTGTCCAAAAAAATCTAGTATAAATTATTATATGTGTTATTTTGGGGTTTAGGGTGTCACATTAGTGGTATCAGAGCAAGTTTATCCAATCAGGTCGAGTGTTAGTTTAGTCAAATGTCAATTATGTCAGTTTGGTTTTCTTGTGTATTAGTTATTTTCACTATTATTTTTTTCCATTATATTATTGTGTTTGTGTGCTATATGCTTTTGTATAATTATACATATTTTTGAAGTTACTAATTAACTATTTGTTGTTTGTTTTCTCTGATTGCGTTGTGTATTCTAAGTTCCTACCTAAGTGATTAAATAAAATATAGAATTATTTTTAAAATTTGAATTGTTGACATGATTAAGTTAATTATCTGTTGACTAGACTTGTGGCTTGTGTTTCTAACTATTATTTTCTTCTCTCTTGTTATAGTGAATAGTTAGAAGTAAATTCCTTTTTTATTGACTAGCCATATATTTGAATTATTAATTTAATAGAGGTAAAGCTAATTATCGATTGATAGACTTTTTTTTGTGTGGTCATATCATGATGATTGAAGTTTTGATCTTGCTAATGAAATCAATTAAGAATGTTAGTCGTAGTTTTGAAACATTAGAAAATTCATATTATTAGTAATAATAAATCTTAAATATTAGAGGTTGGTAGAACTTTATAGTTAGAATTTAAAAATAAAAAAGGAGGTTTTAAATGTGTTAAAATTGATTTATTTTGTAAAATGAAAATAACTTTCATTTAAATTGTTCTTGATTTACCCCATATTTTACTATGTGTTATTTATAAGAAAATCAAAAAGATTTGTTATTATGTTAGTCTGGTTGTGGTCATGTTTCATTGGTTTAGAGGGGCCGGTGGTATTAACATGTGCAAAAAAAAAAAATTATACGCTATAATATTGAATCGTGATGTTAGGGTGTTATGATATTTTTTTGAAATTGTTAATTTACTGATTCTGATATTATAAACTGATTAGAGTTTAATCTGATTTTAGAGTTTTAGATTTTAAGAACTCATTAGTGATTTGCAATGGTACTAATAAAACAAAGGTCAAATGATAAAATGTCTCAAAGATTAATTGAGAAAGAAAAAAAACTTTGAGGAAATAAGAAAATAAATTGGAATTCTTTTGGAAGTGTTAATTTATTGGAATATTTTCTATCTATATATATAGTTTAAATTTTCTTTCAAAATATATGTTAAAAATAATAATTTTTATAATGCTTAATTATTTAGAAATGTGTTTTTAAGAATCTTATAGATTTTTAAAATACATATGATTTATTTTATTTTTATTATATTTAGAAAAATGATTTATTTTATTTGTTCTTATTTAGACGTGAATTACTGAAAAGTAATTTAAGGAAAAGTTTTGAATTTTCAAGTCTTGAAAGTGGTTTATGCACCACCTGATTCAAGTCTGTTTTAGATTGTTGTAAGGGCGTCTTTTTTGTAACATGGAAATTAAATCCGGTACTTGGTGGATAAGTATTGTCGTCCATTCATTTCCACTACCAATTGATCCGCAACACCTCAAACTATTTATCCAAAGCATTAAAAAAAAATACTTATTGCTTAGAAAAATTACGACAATTTTTTTTAGTAAGAATATCTAAACTACTATTCTTTTGAATAATTAGTAAACCGTAAACCTCCAAATCGTATTCATAATAATTTATATCATATTTTTACTAAAATTCGCAGCGGATAAATATAAATTCTTTCAAAATAAGATAAAACTTTTATGAGTTATTAGGATATCATGTTTCTAAAATACAAATGGAATATTTGAGACTTTTTTCTTCTATGGAATAGTCCAATCTCAATACACTTGATTTAACTACAATTTATTAATTTAATTACAAAAACTTAATATTACATGTGTGGTTTTCATACAAAAAGTATTTTCTAATTAAATGAGTAAAATACAAATTATAACCATTATTGTGACACCTTAAACCCCAAAATAACATATATAATAATTTATATTAGATTTTTTTTAACAAAATTCGCAACGGATAAAGAAAATATGTTTATGAGAAAATAAAATTAAAATCTTTATAACTAATTTAGGATATCATGTTACTCTAAATACACATGTAACAATTCAACTTTATTCGTCAATTTAAACAGTGCAATCTCAACGAACTTGACTTAGCTATAATTCTTAATTTAATTTAAAAAATTTACTAGTATTTATACAAAAAGTAAAAGTCGTTTTCATACAAAAAGTCGTTTCTAATAAAAAGTAAAAGTAAAATACAATTTACAACTCTTATTCCCGGTATCACCTATCAGAGCGGAGTTTCTCCCAAACTTGAACTTCAAGACTCATTAACCTGTAATAACTGCGATTTCGGAAACGCAGGGCCAAGTCAATCAAACAAAAATAATGAAGGAAGTCAGTTTTGAAATCATATTGATAGAATAATATGAGTATGAAGAACACACAAACAATCATAATATACCGTATCATAATTATCACGATATATCAAAATATTCAATAAAATAGTACCGTGTTATATCATCAAAGTCACTCGAGTAAAATAATTATCTCATTATAATATGCATCAAATCATATAAAAAAACTATTATTACTTTTGAAACACATCAATCACAACAAAACAATCACAAGGAAATGCAATGCTCTGGATGAGCTTAGACTCTACTTCACAATGTGGTACCATTCTAACTCTGAAGTACTTGGTTAGGAGCTTGATACTATGCCACCACCCGGGTGGACAAACAATTCATATTGGCCATGTCCTCATAGATCCCCTCAACCCAACCCGAGACACATATACGCAACAATCGAGGTAAACGTGTGTTGCACGGTAGCTCCCAACATTTGGAGTGCTACCTCCAAGTCACCTAGGAATTTCCCACCCAAATACCTCTAAGGTCTAACAATCTTGCCTTACAGCTCAATAGTAGACCACCACGATCAGACTCAATTCAGTTGTACTTCCCCAAAATCACTAGGCTTGTCACGCCCTACCTATGTGATGACAAAATAATCTCCATTTCAAAAATTCTAAATATTTATTTTCTCCCATTGTTGGCCTATGATACTTTATTATTAGCATCATCTTTAGAACCAGTTGGAATAATCACTATTTCATCAATTACGGGGTACTTCACTATTCTCATCACAATTTCATAACATCATTAGTCATACACATAATCATGATCAACATACAAACTCATCACAAATTTATATCACTATCAACAATCAAACATCATCATTATCATCACATAAACATATATCATACAATGCATCCATATTTTATTATCACATCACATAAATTCGTCTAATCAAACATATGCACATAATTTCATTCGACATCCATCATCACAATAATACCAAATTTCAAAAACCACACAATTGTCAAAAATTAAATCAATTAGTACATTATAAACATTTCTATTTTACATTTTAATCACACAATCCTCATATTTTCACATTAATTAATTTATCTCTCAAAGGGCTACTACCGTATGTAGTGAGCCTCAGATGAATCGTTGGGAAATATGGTTTTCCCGTTCATCTCAAAATATATTATACTCATGAATTCAAATGCTTTCTCACCCCTTACCTTACTTGGACCTTTCTCTAACACATAAATCAATGAAAGTTTTCAACAGCAACTGTAGATCAATAATGTAGAGCGGGCGAATCTGAATAAACGACGAGTTCAAAAAATTGCGATACGTGACTGATAAATTATGCAGAACATAAAAATCAATGTTAAATAATTAAGAATAATTTTTGGAGCAAAATGGAGTCAAAATGATGAGAAAAATACTGCAGAAAAAGTCTCAGCGATTCGTCGAAGCGCTGGAAGGGTCTGACGTCAACTTCATCGAAAAATGCAAACGAGTAGTGCTTCTTGAAGGTTTCGACGAGAGGAATCCAAAAATGATGTCAATTTTTTGAGACGACAAACATGGTGATCGGAATCGGCAAAAATTAGCTCGCCAAGGAAAGTAACGCAGCTATTTATGATGAAACAGAGCCACGATCGATAAAATTGATGCTCAAAATGGATTCAATGGCCGATTTTGTGTGGGGTTCAAGTTGGGATCGATTTAAATGGAAAAGAATTGATGGGATGAATTTGAGAGGAAGAGGGGTGTTGATGGGTTCTTCATGGTTGCGGCGACAACTATCTTCTGTTTTTTTTTCTTCTTTCTTTTTATTGCAGATCGATGGTTATAGATAACAAGATGCACAAGTGCAGGAGTATAATAGACTGTAAGACCCAACATAGGGGAGTCCAGCCTGAGGCAGAAATAGGGGTGTAAAGAACAACTCGCAGGTGTAGGAAAGAAGAGTCGAATTCAGTAATAATAATAGCCCAAATTAATATGCAGAAGTGGAAAATAGGGGTGTAAATAGTTGTCTCGTCCAAAGTCCATTTTTTAGTATTTCTAAAAGTAAACAAAAAATTTATTTTAGTCATCTAAGTTATAAACTTTTTCTCCAAAATACTCATTTTAACATAATATTATTTTTCCCTAACATAGATAATTATAATTATATCCAAAACTCTCATATTCAAAATAATAACTATAATTATTACTCTAGTATTTTTCAAAATATTCACATAAAAATACATCATCCTTTTAGAATAGTCAAAATTAATAAATAGATAAATAAATATAACATCAACAATTTATATTAATTACTAAATCACAATAAATATGTACAAAATCATCATACCATAGCAACTATATATCAATAAATAAAATTAATATCAATATTACTATTAATATCAAGATAATTATTTATAAAACAAATAATTAAAATAAGAGATACATAGAAATAATTAAAATATAGATATGTGCACACTTAACATTAGTCAAACGCACATGAAATCATCACATTAATTACTTACACGCATATACACATAAAATCTTATTCTTTAAAATATTACACTAAAATACTATTATTTTTAAAAAAATATATAAAATAATAAAATATAATATTAGTTATTTATATCACTCATTTAGTCTAATGTGTACAAAATTAGCACTTCATTGAAAGCACACATAGAAAGAAAATTAATCACAAAATTTATCAACATATATTCTAAAATAATTTTAACATCAAATTAATTATTTAAAATCCTATTTCATTAGTAAAATAGTTTATTATAAAAATTGGGGTGTTACAATTTTTCCCAATATCACATAACAGAGCGGGACTTCTCCCAAACTTGAACTTCAAGACTCATTAACTTGTAATAACTGCGATTTTGCAAATGCAATGCCAAGTCAGTCAAACACTAACAACGAAAGAGGCGAGTTTTGAAACCATGTTGATAGTATAATATAAGTAAGAAGAACACGCAAATAATCAACACATAGCCGTATCAAACACATCACAATATATCAAATCATTTCAAGGAAAAAATCATATTATAAAGTCAAAGTCATTCAAGGAAAATCAATATCTCATTAAAACATCAAATCATCTAAGAGAAATTACTATCACATTAGATACACATTAACCACAACAAAACAATCACAAGATGGTGTAATGCTATGCATGCTCCTGATAGCTGTATGATCCGGATATAATATATGCCGCTAAGGCAACTTCCATACCAATGGGTTAAATAAACTTGCCACAAAGGCAACTTCCCCGAAGATGCATATGCCATGACATGATGGTGCATTATCAAAATAAAATTATTCCCACACAGCCCACTAAGATACATATGCCATGACATGATGATGTATTATGATAATCAAACATTCCTACACAACCCACTAAGCTTAGGTCAAATAATCCAAAAATAACTTATACAAAATCATCACCTTATTCATATATCACTAAGATCATACATCACATTTCTTATCATGAAAATCAAAATTTTATAAACAACCATCATAAAAATCAAAGCTTCCACCCCACATATCATGAAGATCATATATTAATAAGCAACTATCACAAAGATCAAAGCTTCCACTACACATATAAAGAAATCATATATTTATAAAAGTATCATAAAAATCAAAAATTTAATTTGTTACATCATAAAAATTTAAACTTTCATCACATACATTTAAAAATTAAAACCTTCATATATGCCACACATTTTATCACATACATCGTAATTATAATTTTCAACACATCAAAAATAAAAACATAAGCTTTCTCCACATATACCACACAGTTGCATAATTTAAATCAGACAACACCTAATAAAAAATTCTAATCCAAATTTTAATCCTACAAACCCTAATTAGTCATATTAATTCAATTATTACTAAATAGGGCTACCGCCGCTCATAGCGAACCCCGAATATATTATTGGGAAATACAATTTTCCTGTTCATACGACATTATAATATAGTCATGAAATCAAACGCCCTTTTACCCCTTACATTATTTTGACACTTTAACACGCGAATAAGAGTCTGCAAGAAAAAGGCCTTTGTTCTTTGACTCCTTGTCTTTCAACCGATCTAACTCGACAATTTATGGGTAGTCGTCAAAAATAAATTGTGAAAACACGCTCTAATAAGGCCGATTTTCAACATTGAATCAAGTAAACTTACCTTAAATTAGAAAATAATCATGATTATAATATAACCACCATTTACATGGTTGTTTTGGCGCTGTGTTCAATCAAATCGGGCTTACGGTGAAGAAGAACGGTGCAAAATAACAAATTCCACAAACGAATATTTGGGGTACTTTAGAGAGAAAGTGAGATGGTTAAAAATATGAGAAAATATGTTTAATTGACTAACTAATTGAACGAAACAACATATTGAAATTTGGATGAAAACGGAGAAAGTTTTTGGTTATCGATCAACAACATCAATATTCATTGACTCTTTTGTGATTTTCGATGCTAAGTCTTCTGCCTTGAGCCTCCTTTTATAGATGCAAATTAGGGTCTCATCCAAGCTTAATTTCGAGCTGTATCTTGCTGGATTTTCTTGCAAAAATAACTTGTCCAATCGGGTTTCACTTTAAATAAAAAACATATCTTTTTAAGCTTCAGATTTGCTTTCAAAAATAACTGGCCAATCCTGTCTTTAACTAACTATGGAACAAATCGTTCTTCCCGCCAATAGCTTCTGAACTCCCATACGACTTCAACTTATTTTTGAATCAAATCCTTTTAATACCTTGATCAAATTAAATTAAATCTCCACCGTTAATCATCATGATTAAATCTGGACCGTTTGATCTTCTGCTCTCATCCACATCTGGACCATGCTAAGTGATCTGATGTGATCCTCTGATTTCGGCCAACCTTGGACCATAATTTCTGATCTTCTGATCTCGGCCAACTTGGACTTGCAAACTGTTCTGTTGTGATCCTCTGATCTCGGCCAATGTTGGACCACACTTTCTGACCTTCTGATTTCGGCCAACACTGGGCCATGGTATGATCTTCTTATCTCGGCCAACACTGGGCCATATACTTAAATCTTGACCATTGATCTGAACCTTTTCCCTCTGATCTAGACCAATTCTGAACTGGGTCTGGATTGAACTGAAATTAATTCTGGACAAATAATATTTCAGTCTGGACATTTTACATTCTGATTTGGATCAGGTCTGGATGAAATCTGGACATCATTTCTTCTGGTCTGGACTTAGTTTCATACCCTGAACAATGCTATCTTCTGGTCTGGGTCAAATCTAGATTGAATCTCTTGTTTTGGACCCATTAATTTATCCTCTGATTAAGTCTGGATCAAGTATGGGCTATTTTATCTTCTGGTCAGAATAACTTCTGGACTAAGTTTGACTAATGATTCCTTCTGGTCTGGATCGAGTCTCCCTCTGGCAGGCTTCCTTCTGGTCTGGTCCAGGTCTCCTCCTAACTTTGATTCCTTCTGATCTGGGCCAGCAAAGATATCCTCTGGTAATTTCAGGATGCATCCTCTGGTATCTTCTAGATGCATTATCTGGTGTCTTCATCTTCTGCCTCTGGAAACTTCATCTTCTGGTGGCATTTAATGTAATAATTCAAGGTACAAAATAAGATTACATGGAGTGCTTTTGTAAACATCAAAATCCTAAGTACTTAGAACCAACTTGGTTCCAACACTATAAAGTAGATCTTGTTGGGATTTAAACATTCTTTTAAGAGAGTCAAACCAGAAAATCATCGTTTGAGAAGTTAGAATATCTTGACAATCTATTTGACATATTTTCGCTTCACTCAACTTATGTAGTAAGTTTGTGGTTACTAAATCTATAAGTTTTGTTTCCTTCGTAGATTATAGTGATTAATTGTGGTATTTCATTCAGGATTGAAATGTTAGATGTCATATATGAATTGAGTAATTGTGGTATTTCGTTCATGATTAAAATATTAAATGCGATCGTCAAAATAGTTCATTGTTTCATGTTAGCATATCATGCTAAGCTAATTGATTTTTGACATGTTGTGCTTAAACGAGTAATGAATATCTTAAATATGTTTATAGCTTAAATTTGAATCTTAAGGGTGGTTAGTTAGATATCAGTTTGCTTATTTTTCACAACAAATATCGAGGACGAAATATTTTTACCAATGTGAGAATTGTAACACCCCAAATTTTATAATAAACTATTTTATTAATGAAATATGATTTTAAATAATTAATTTGGTGTTAAAATTATTTTAGAATATATGTTGATTAATTTTAGGATTAATTTTGTTTATGTGTATGTTTTCTATAATGTTCTAATCTTGTACATATTAGACTAAATGAGTGATATAAATAACAAATATTATATTTTATTATTTTATATATTATTTTTTTAATAATAATAGTATTTTAGAGTAATATTTTAAATAATAAGATTTTATGCGATTTTAGGCATATATGCGTGCAAGTAATTAATGTGATGGTTTCATGTGCATTTGAGTAGTGGTAAGTGAGCACATATCTATATTTTAATTATTTCTAAGTATCTCTTATTTTAATTATTTATTTCATAAATAATTATCTAGGAATAATAGTAATATTGTTTTTTATTTCCTTTGTTTTTATATATTTTCTATGGTATGATGATCTTATAATTGATGAAATAGTGATGATTCCAACTTGGGCTAAAGATAATGCTCTTAATGGAGTAGTTTAGGCCAATGAGGGGAGAAAATAGATGTTGATAATTTTTGAAGTGGAGATTATTTGGTCATCATATAGGTATGGTCTGACAATCCTAGTGATTTTGGAGAAGTACAATTGAATGAGTCTGACCGTGGCGGTCTATTGTAGAGCCTTAAGGCAAGATTGTTAAACCTTTGAGGTATTCGGGTGGGGAATTCCAAAGTGACTTGAAGGTAGCACTCCATATGTCAGGAGCTACCATGCAACACACGTTTATCTCGACTGTCGCGTATATGTGTCTCGGGTTGAGTTGAGGGGATTAATGAAGACATGGCCAATTTGAATTGTCCATCCACTCGGGTGATGGCATAGTATCAAGCCTCCTAACCAAGTACTCTAGATTAAGAATGGTACCACATTGTGAAGTAGAGTCGAAGCTCATGTAGAGCATTATAAATTGTATTTTACTTTTACTTAATTTATAAAGAATGACTTTCTGTATGAAAACCTTATAAGTACTAGTAAGGTTTTGCAATTAAATTAAGAAATTATAGTTAAGTCAAGTTCATTTAGATTGCACTGTTTTAATTGAGGAATAAAGTTGAATTGTTACATGTGTATTTAGAGAAACATGATATCCTAAATTAGTTATAAAAATTTTAATTTTATTTTCTTAGAAACATATTTTCTTTATCCGCTGCAAATTTTGTTCAAAATTATCTAGTATAAATTATATATATGCTATTTTGGGATTTAGGGTGTCACACAACTACTTAACGTAATTATAACTGTAGGCATCCAAAAATTACCGCTGCAACTACTTAAGGTAAATTTTAGAGTGTCTTCTCATAATTTATACTAATTATAATTTCTTGATTTAATTCCAAAAACTTACTAGTACTTATAAGGTTTTCATACAAAAAGTCTTTTCTAATTAAATAAGTGAAACTAAAATACAAATTACAACTCTTAATACCCATTATCACTTATCAGAGCAGGGTTTCTCCCAAATTTGAACTTCGAGACTCATTAACCTGTAATAACTACGATTTCGCAAACGCAGGGCCAAACCAGTAAAACACAAACAATGAAGGAGGTGAGTTTCAAAATCATGTTGATATTATAATATAAGTAAGAAGAACACACAATTAATCATAATAAATCATATCATTATAAAAACATTCTTCATGAAAAAAATATCACATTATAAATGCAAAATCACTAAAGAGAAATCAATACATTTCACTATAACATCAAATCATCTGAGAAGAATTATTATTGCACACGATACATATTAATTAGAAGAAAAAAAATCACAAGAAGATGCAATGATATGCATGAGCTTAGACTCTACTTCACAATGTGGTACCATTCTAACTCTGAAGTACTTGGTTAAGAGGCTTGATACTATGTCAATATCCTGGTGGACGGATAATTCAAATTGGCCATGTCCTCATATATCTTCTCAACTCAACCCGAGACACATATACGCGTCAGTCAAGGTAAACGTGTGTTGCATGGTAGTTCCCAACATTTTGAGTGCTACCTCCAAGTCACCTAGGAATTCCCACCCAAATACCTTCAAGGTCTAACAATTTTGCTCTAAGGCTCAATAGCAAACCGCCACGATCAGGTTCATTCAGTTGTACTTCCGTGGAATCACTTGGCTTATTAGACCCTACCTATATGATGACAAAATAATCACTACTTCAACAATTCACATCAACTTCAAATATTCCAAGCATCTATTTTCTCCCCTCGTTAGCCTAGGCTACTCCATTTAGAGCACCATCTTTGGCACAAGTAAGTTAGAATCATCACTATTTTCATCAATTATGGGATACTTCAATATCCTCATCTCAAATTCATAACATCACTATCATTAATCATATCTCTTCACATAAACTCATCACAATTTTATATCATCACTATCATTAATCATACATCATCACATAAACTTATCACAAATTTATTATATCACTATTATTAATTATACATCATCATAACCACATAAACTTATCAAAATGCATCCATATTTTATTATCACATCACATAAACCTATCTATTCAATCATATACATAAAGTTTATTCAACACCCAATATCACAACAATATCAAATATCACGCATTTAACGAAATTAAATCAATCAACAACTTATAAATATTTTTATTCCACATTTTATTCTCACAATTTCCATATTTGCACATTAATTAATTTATCCCTCAAAGGGCTACTGCCTTACGTAGCGAGTGTAACACCCCAAATTTTATAATAAACTATTTTATTAATGAAATATGATTTTAAATAATTAATTTGATGTTAAAATTATTTTAGAATACATGTTAATAAATTTCGTGATTAGTTTTTGTTATATGTGTGCTTTAGATGATATGCTACTTTTATACATATTGGACTAAATGAGTAATATAAATAATAAATATT
This sequence comes from Cicer cuneatum, assembly GCA_037974295.1. Lineage (NCBI taxonomy): Eukaryota > Viridiplantae > Streptophyta > Magnoliopsida > Fabales > Fabaceae > Cicer > Cicer cuneatum. The sequence goes on along the minus strand of JBBPBO010001984.1, from coordinate 29,861,194 downwards.
ATATTTTATTATTTTATATATTTTTCTAAATAGTATTTTAGTGTAATATATTAAAGAATAAAATTTTCAGCGATTTTATGTGTATATGCCCGTAGACAATTAATGTGATATTTACAATGCGATTGACTGATGTTAAGTGTGCAAGTAGTTATATTTCAATTATTTATAACTATTTTCTATTTTAAGTTATATATTTCATAAATAAATTATCTTGAGATAGTGGTAATATTGTATTTGATTTTCTTGATTTTTATATACTTGTTATGACATTGTGATTTTATATATATTTATTTTGATTCATTAATTAATATAAAATATTGATATTATATTCATTTATTTTATAATTTTAAATATTTTTTAACGATGATAGTAATTTAATGTGAGTATTTGGAAAAATAAGTATAATTTTAGAGATTAATTTGAATATGAGAGTTTTGATTATTAATATATTATAAAAGATTAATTATTTTATTTTATATACTATTAGTTTTAAAATAGTAGTAATATTTTATGAATTAAATTGTGTTTTAAAAACAAAATATTAATAAAAATTAGCTTTGATAATTGTTGATTTTATTTTAAAAAAGTAATAATAATAAAATAAAGGAGTAATTAAAATGTGTTTTATGGGTTATGCCGGTATGCAAAAGTAAACCTAATTAAATTATAATAACCACAAAAAAAAATAATTAAAAAAAAGAAGAAGAAGAAGAAGAAAAGAACGAAGTAGCCGTGCAGGTAAAAAATGCACAACATCCTCTTCCTCTCAAATTCATCCCATCAATTACTTGCCATTTGAACCGATCCCAACTTCTATCCCACACAAAATCGGCCACTGAATCCATTTTTAGCATTAATTTAATCGATCGTGGCTCCGTTTCATCAGAAATAGCTGTGTTAGTTTCCTTGGGCGAGCTGTTTTTGGCCGATTCCGATCACCACGTTTGTCGTATGAAAAAACTGACATCGTTTTTGGATTCCTCTCGTCGAAACCTTCAAGAAGCACTACTCATTTGCATTTTTCGGTGAAGTTGACGTCAAACTCTTCCGGCGCTCCGACGAGTCGGTTGCTGTTGAAAACTTCCATTGATCTACGGTTGCTGTTGAAAACTTCCATTGATTTCTATGATTAGAGAAAGCGTCTAAGTAAGGTAAGGGGTGAGAGAGCGTTTGAATTCATGAGTATAATATATTGTGAGATGAACGGGAAAACCGTATTTCCCAACGATTCATCCGGGGCTTGCTACGTACGGTAGTAGTCCTTTGAGTAATAAATTGATTAATGTGAAAATATGGAAATTGTGAGATTAAAATTTGGAATAAAAATATTTATAAAGTGTTGATTGATTTAGTTTTGTTAAATGTGTGGTATTTGATATTATCGTGATGTTTGATTTATTTACGTTAAATGTGTGATATTTGATATTATTGTGATATTGGATGTCGAAGGAATTTTATGTATGTTTGATTAGATGAGTTTATGTGATGAGATATGATTAAGGATAGTGATGTTATAAACTTGTGATGAAGATACTGAAGTAACCTCATAATTGATGAAATAGTGATGATTCCAATTTGTGTTTGAGATGATGGTCTTAATGGAGTATCATAGGCCAACGAGGGGAGAAAATAAATATTGAGAATTTTTGAAGTGGAAATTATTTTGTCATCATATAGGTAGGGTCTGACAAGCCTAGTGATTCCGGGGAAGTACAAGTGAATTGAGCCTGATCGTGGCGGTCTACTATTGAGCCTTAAGGCAAGATTGTTAGACCTTGGACGTATTCGGGTGGGGAATTCCTAGGTGACTTGGAGGTAGCACTCCAAATGTCGGGAGCTACCACGCAACACACGTTTACCTCGACTGTCGCGTATATGTGTCTCGGGTTGAGTTGAGGGGATCTATGAGGACATGGCCAATTTGAATTGTCCGTCCACCGGGATGGTGGCATAGTATCAAGCCTCCTAACCAAGTACTTCAGAGTTAGAATGGTACCATATTGTGAAGTAGAGTCTAAGCTCATGCATAGCATTGTGTCTCCTTGTGATTGTTTTGTTGTGATTAATATTGTATCATGATAATACTTTCTCTCAGATGATTTGACGTTATAGTGAAATGTATTGATTTCTCTTGAATGATTTTGAGTTTATAATGTGATGTTTTTTTTTTCTTGAAGAATGTTTATATAATGATACGGTTTGTTATGATTAATTGCGTGTTCTTCTTACTTATATTATACTATAAGCATGATTTTGAAACTCATCTCATTCGTTGTTTGTGTTCGTCTGGCTTGGCCCCGCGTTTGCGAAATCGCAGTTATTACAGGTTAATGAGTCTCAGGTTTGGGAGAAACTCCGCTCTGATAGGTGATACCGGGAATAAGAGTTGTAAATTGTATTTTACTTTTACTTTTTATTAGAAACGACTTTTAGGTAGGAAAATCTTATAAGTACTAGTTAGTTTTTGAAATTAAATTAAAAAAAATTATAGTTAAGTCAAGTTTGTTGGTATTGTATTATTTTGATTGAGGAACAAAGTTGAATTTTTACGTGTGTATTTAGAGGATCGTGATATCCTAAATTAGTTATAAAAATTCTTATTTTGTTGGAAACATATTTTCTTTATCCGCTGCGAATTTTGTTTAAAAAAAAATAGTATAAATTACTATATATGTTGTTGTGGGATTTAGGGTGTCACAGCGAGCCCCAGATGAATCGTTTGAAAATAGAGTTTTCCTGTTCATTTCACAATATATTATACTCATGAATTCAACATTCTCTCATCCCTTACCTTATTTCGACGCTTTCACACACGAATACGATCCCACAAGCAAACAATGTTTGTTCTTTGACTCTTTGTCCTTCAATCGATCTAACTCGACAATTTATGGGTAAACGACAATAAATTATGAGAAGACACTCTAAAAACTAATTTCGAAATTCGATCAAAGAAACTTACCATAAATCAGAAAATAAATAAGTGGATATAGCCACTTTTGACACGATCGTTTTGGCGTTAGTTTCACTCAAATCGGACTTACGGTAAAGAAGAATTGTGCAAAATAACGAATTCCGTATATAGAGAAGTCGGGTATTTTATAGACAAATTGGGATGGTTAAAAATCTGGGAAAGTATGTTTAATTGACTAACTATATGAGTGAAACAACATACAAAAATTTGGACGAAAATAGAGAAAGTTTTCTGGAACAGTTATGAATCGCTGGTGCTGATTTTGTTCTATTTTTCCTCCAATTCTTCCCAAGGATGAGACGTTGCTGCTGCCACATTATGCGCATGTCTTTCTTTCTTTCTTCTTCTTCTTGTTTTTTTTCAATTAATTTTTTGGTTATTAGTATTAAATTAGGGTTTACTCTTCCATATGGGCCTAATCCATAAAACACATTTTAATTACTCCTTTCCTTTATTATTATTATTTTTTTAAATAAATCAACAGTTATCAAAACTAATTTTTATTAATATTTTTTTTAAAACACAATTTAATTTATAAAATATTACTACTATTTTAAACTAATAGTATAAAAAATATAATAATTAAAGTAATTAATCTTTGAAAACACATTAATAATCAAAACTTTCATGTTCAAATTAATCACTAAAATAAATAAATATACTTATTTTTCCAAATACTTACATTATACTTATTTTTCCAAATACTTACATTATATTACTATCGTCGTTAGACAATATTTGAAATTATAAAATATAGAAATATAACATCAACACTTTCTATTTATTACTAATTAAAAATAAATATATATAAAATAACAATGCCATAATAAGTATATAAAATTCAAGAAAATAAAACACAATATTACTACTATCTCAAAAAATTATTTATAAAATAAATAACATATAGTCCCTACGGAAATCAATTAGAAATTAGATTAACCATTTGAAACGAATTCATATTAAGGCTAAATATTTTAAACTTGTTTAAAGTCAAAACCGAACTTTAAAACAACAATGTCAAGAAAATAGAACTAATGCTTTAAAGTTTGGATAAACTACATGGATTCAGGAGAAATTAAAATCACTAATATAATTTATTAAGTAATCAACTTACTAAATTTGAGAAAAATCAAAGTAAGTTTTCTGTATAACCACAGATAGGTGAGGTCTAACATTCGATAACTAAGATTATGTGAATGACATTAATAACTTCAAACATACAGCTAGTCGATCAAAATTATTATTTTTAACTATTCACATAAAACAAGAGTGCAAAAGTCACATAGTTAGGTAGACAAGCAACAACATCATTCAACAAGTAATTAACATAATAATGTCAACAATTAAAATTAACCAAAATCTTAACAAATAATTTCATGGTTTATTTAGTCAGTTAGGTAGGAACTTAGAATCCATAACACAATCAGAGTAAACAAACAACAAAATAGTTAATTAGTAACTCCAAAAATATGTATAACAATACAAAAGCATATAGCACATAACACAATATTTACGAAAAAAGAAAGTACATGTTAGTGAAAATAATTAATACACAAGAAAACACAATTGATATGACTGACAATTGACTAACACTGAACCGACATTAACCCACTCAGCTTGATTGGACAGACCTGCTCTTATACCACAAATGTGACACCCTAAACCAACAAATAACTTAGATAATAATTTATACTAGATTTCTTTAAAAGATTTGCAGCGGAAAAATAAAAAAAAATTTCCTAGGATATCAGGTTCCTCAAAGTATACACGAAATAATTGAAACATTATTCCCCAATTAAAACAGTGCAATCTCAATGAACCTGATTTAACAATAATTTATTAATTTAATTCCAAAAACTTACTAGTAATTATAAGGTTTTCATACAAAACGTCGTTTGTAATTAAATAAGTAAAATACAAATTACAACTCCTAATTCCAAGTTTCACCTATCAGAGCAGGGTTTCAACCAAACATGAACTTCAAGACTCTTTAACTTGTAATAACTACAATTTCGCAAATGCAGGGTCAAGCTAATCAAACACAAACAACGAAGGAGGTGAGTTTCAAAATCATGTTGACAGTATAATATAAGTAAGAAGAATACACAAACAATCCTAATAGAGCGTGTCGTAGCACATCATGAGATATCAAAATATTCAAGAAAAATAATATCACATTATAATGTCAAAATCACTCAAGTAAAATCAATATATAGTCATATCATCACATCATCCAAGAGAAATTATTATCACTTTTGAAATACAGTAATCACAACAAAACAATCACAAGAAAATGCAATGTTATGCATGAGTTTAGACTCTACTTCTTCATAATTTTTTACCATTCTAACTCGGAAGTACTTGGTTAGGAGGTTTGATACTATGCCAACATACAAGTGAACGAACAATTCAAATTGGCCATGTCCTCATAGGTCCCCTTTACTTAACCCGATACACTAGTACGCGACTATCGAGGTAAACATGTGTTGCATGGTAGCTCCCGATATTTGGAGGGCTACTTCCAAGTCACCTAGGAGTTCATCACCTTAATACCTCTAAGGTCTAACAATCTTGCCTTAAGGCTCAACAGTAGACTGCCATTATCTAACTCCTCCAGTTTTACTTCCCCAAAATCACTAGGTTTGTTAGGCCTTACCTATATGATGACAAAATAATCTCCACTTAAAAAATTATCAACATCTATTTTCTCCCCTCGTTGGCCTAGACTACTCCATTAAGAGCATTATCTTTAGGAAAAGTTAGAATCATCACTATTTCATCAATTATGGGATTACATCAAAATTCTCATCACAAATTTATAACATCACTATCATCAATCATACATCACCATCATTACATAAACTTATGTCATACAATGCATCAATATCAAAATAATATCAAATATCACACATTTAACGAAATTAAATCAATCAACACCTTATAAACATTTCTATTCCACATTTTAATTATACAATTTTCATATTTGTACATTAATTGGTTTATCTCTTAAAGGGCTACTTTCGTACATAACGAGCCTTAGATAGACCATCGGAAATACATTTTTCCCGTTCATCTCACAATATAATATATTCATGAATTCAAACGCTCTCTCACCCCTTACCTTATTTAGAAACTTTCTCAAACACAGAATCAATGTGAATTTTCAACAGCAACTGCAAATTAACAACGTACCGCGAGCTAATCCAAATAAATGAAGAGTTCACAAAAGAATGCCAATTTTTTGAGACAACAAATATGGTGATCGGAATCGGCCCAAAACAGCTCGCCCAACCAAAGAAACATAGTGGCTAATTTGATACCACGATCAATAAAATTGATACCAAAAAGGGATTCAGTGGTTAATTTTGTGTCTGATAGAGGTTGGGATCGGCTCAAATGGCAGGTGGGATTGAATTTGAGAGATATAGGGTTTACTATGGCGGCTGCGTTTTTGTTGTTGGTGCTACTGTCATCTATTTTTCTTTCTTTTTTTAAATTGCTGATGGAGGGGAACACATAGCAAATGTACAAGTGCAGGAGTAACACAGACTGTAAGGCCCAACACAGGGACTCTAGTTTGGGGTGCAATGCACAACTCGCAGGTGTAGGAAAGAAAAGCCCAATCTAGTAGCAATAATAATGCAAATTAATATGCAGAAGTAGAAAATAGGGATGTAAATAGTTTTATGGTCCAAAATTCATTTTCTAGTATTTCTAAAAGTCCTTAATGAACAAATGATTTATTTTACTCATCTACATTAGAAACTTTTTCTCCAAAATACTCATTTTAACATAATATTATTCTTTCTAAACATAAATAAATAAACAATTATATCTTTAACCACTAAATCAAACATCTATAAAATCATCAAATCATAGCAAATACACATCTAAAGAAAATTAATCATAATATTTATCATCATGTACCCTAAAATAATTTTAACACCAAATTAATTATTTTAAACTCATATTTCATTAATAAAATATTTATCATAAAACCTGGGGTGTTAAACATCGTACTACAACAGTTGGTCCGTGGATAATTAGCTGTTCAACAAGCTTCTCCTAAAATTGGTCATGCAAGCCTTTCTCGATTTGGAAGGTGTCTTGATATAACAACAAAAACGTATATGGAGAACACAGATACACGTATCATAAAAAAGTAGAAATGTATTTTTGATATTTATTATGGAGAATTACTTAATAAAGAGCAAATAAATGAACTTATGAAACATTAGGAGCTAGGTGCTACTATAATCAACATTTATATTAGGTACTCTAAAATACTTTATTTGAGATAAAATTTCTTTTACTTGAATCATTGCTACATTTATCTTTCATTAATCTAATTTTATATTTTCGTTGAAGGTATTTGTATGAAAAGTTGTTGTGCCTGCGACAATTGACAAATAAATTTTTTTCATATCTCCCCATAAACTATCCATGTTTCAACTCGATCCAATTAGGGTAAAAAAATGTTGTGGATCTACTTGTGGAAAATAAAGAAAAGGATAAGTTGTTTATTGCGCCATATAATTCAGGGTAATTAGATATTTATTCTCTAATATCTTGTCTATGATACCTTATCATTTGTAAACAAATATGCCAACAAAACTTTTTTTTTTGTAGGAAACAATGTGTGTTGTTTGTTTTCAATGTCACCTTAGAAATTAAATATTATTTGGATTCACTACACGGTCATTATTACAATCACTAAAAAAAATGAAGAATATGTTAGATATGTAAGCAATATTCATTTCTTTCTCACATATATATAAATAATGTGTGTAGTCATTTCAAAATAATCATATGTACTTGTTGGTGCTTTACAAATATTCGGTACACATAGGGGCGCTGTTGTGTTGAAGCTTAAGTCAAGCAACACCACATGGGTTCCAATAAAAGTTTGAATTAATAAATGTTTTACTTATATACTTTTTAAACTTTTATTATAGAACTTATATACCTTTAACAATCAATGCATAACTATATCGATGTACATGTGTTATTTAACAGAACTACATACTATCACACTTAAAAACGTTGTTAAATGCATTAAAAAAGCGCTTTTAAAGCCTTTTTTGTTGTGGTAAAAATTTGATCTATATACTTAATTATATATAAATATGATATATATATATATATATATATATATACACAAAATTAGGTCTATGTACTAAATCGTTCATGCATGAAACATGTGAGATGTGACACCCTAAACCCCAAAATAATATATAATTACTTAAACCATATTTTCTTAAAAATTTGCAGTGGATAAATAAAAACTCTTTTAGAGAAAAAAATAACTTTTACAAGTTATTTATGATATCACATATCTTGAAATTCAAAAGGTACACTTCAAACTTTTTTTCCTCCTATAAAACAAGGAAATCTCCATAAACATAACTTAACTATAATTTCTTAATTTAATTCCAAAAACTTATTAGTACTTATAAGGTTTTCATACAAAATGTTGTTTCTAGTTAAATAAGTAAAAATAAAACACAAATTACAACTCTTAATTCCCGGTATCACCTATCAGAGCGAGGTATCTCCCAAATTTGAAATTCAAGACTCGTAACCTGTAATAACTGCGATTGCACAAACGCAGCGCCACACCAGTCAAACACAAACAACGAAGGTGGTGGGTTTTGAAATCATGTTGATAGTATAATATAAATAAGAAGAACACGCAATTAATCAAAAATAAACCATATCGTTACACAAACATTCTTCAAGGAAAACATAAAATTATAAAGTCAAAAACACTCAAGGAAAATCAATACATTTCACTATAAAATAAATCATCTAAGAGAAATTATTCACTATAACATGATACATAATGACAAAATAATCTCCACTTAAAAAGTTCACATCAAATTCAAATACTCCCAACATCTAATTTTCTCTCCTCGTTAGCCTAGACTGCTCCATTAAGGGCATCATCATTAGCACAAGTTGAAATTATCACTATTTCATCAATTATGGGGTACTTCAATATTCTCATCACAATTTTATAACATCATTAATCATACATAATCATGATCATCATATAAACTCATCACAAATTTATAACATCACTATCATCAATCAAACATCATCATTATCATCACATAACATATATCATACAATGCATCCATCTTTTATTATCAGATCACATAAATTCATCTAATCAAACTTATGCACATAATTTCATTCGACATCCAACATCACAATAATATCAAATACCACACAATTGTCGAAAATTAAATCAATCAATACCTTATAAACATTTCTATTTAACATTTTTATCTCACAATCCTCATATTTTCACATTAATTAATTTATCTCTCAAAGGGCTACTACCGTACGTAGCGAACCCCGGATAAATCGTTGGGAAATACGGTTTTCCCATTCATCTCATAATATAATATACTCATGAATTCAAACGCTCTCTCACCCCTTACCTTATTTCGACGCTTTCGTATGTGAGTACGAGGCCACAAGTAAACAACCTTTGTTCTTTGACTCCTTGTCCTTCAAAATAATATATGAGAACACACTCTAAAAACTCAATTTGGTCAAGGAAACTTACCATAAATCAGAGAACCAATCAATCGATAATATAGCCATTTTTCACTCAATCGTTGTGGCGTTGGTTTCACTCAAATCAGACTTACGATGAGGAAGAACGTTACAAAATAACAAATTCTATAAACGGAGAATTCAGATATTTTAGAGTGAAATTGAGATCATTAGAAATATGATAAATTGTTTTTAATTGACCAAACTAAATGAATTATATATCATACAAAAATTTAAACAAAAACGGAATAAGTTTTATGGATCAATTATCGATCACCGATGCCAATTTTCTTCCTTTTCTCTCAAGTTGAGTATTGTAGTTACTCTTCCTCTATCCTGCCGCTCTTTCTTTCTCATACATTCTTTCCTTTCCCTTTTAAACTATTTATTTTAATATTATTTAATTAGGTTTTACTCTTGCGTATGAGCTTATTTCATCAAACACGTTTATTCTTTTTTTTCTTTTAAATTAAAACCAACAATTATCAAAACTAGTATTTTAACATATTTTTATTTTTAAACACAATCTCATTAATAAAAAATTACTAATATTTCAAAACTAATATTTTATACAATAATTTAATTAAATAAATTAATAACTGTAAGTACAGAGGCGCACCTAAGAAGGGGGGTGAATTAGGTGTTTAAAAACTATTCTGGTTTTTAGAGTTTTGTGAATTATTTTTCTGGTTGTGTTAATGTATGAAAGCTTGTAAATGACAGAAAGTAAAGCACACAGAAATTTATCCTGGTTCCCCTTACAACCAAGGGTACATCCAGTCCTCTTTCACACCCCAAGAGATTTTCCACTATTTGTTAGAATAAGTTACAAGTCTAACTCTAAGACTTCAGTTACAAATTCCTAACACTTTAATGAACTTACGCAATGATCCAGATGAGATCTGAACTGAAAAATTGCATTGATTCGAAGTTGTATTCGAATACAGCCTTAGCGTATTCGAATACACTTCTATAACGTTTAGTTTTTATTTAAAATTTAAACTTCGTATTCGAATACGATACCTCTTAGTCAAATACAAGTATGTGAATTTGCCACTGACTTGAGTTGTATTCGAATACGCGAAGCTGTAGTCAAATACAAAAGTCCAGTTTTAGCCACTGACTTGTTGTCTATATTCGGCTACGACTCTCCGTATTCGAATACAGATCTTCAATTTTAGCTACTGACTTGATATTTGTATTCGGCTACGACATGTCACATTCGAATACAGAACTGAAGGTTTTGCTACTGACTTAGTGTTTGTATTCGGCTACGAGGTACTGTAGTCGAATACAACTTTGATTTTTGTCAAAAAATTAATTTAAAAATTTGTTTATGTATTTTGACACTTTGAAAATACTTTGGATGCATATGCTAAATATAGAAGGTTCTCATAATATTGTATTTGAAATGTAATTGGATTTTTTTCAAGTACCTTAAAATCTAAGTTTCCTAATATATGACTTTCAATGTTGATTGTACTTTGAGCTTGCATCTTGATGTTTATAAATAGTCTTTTGTCTTCATCAAAAATTTTGTCTTTTGTCTTTTGTCTTTTGTCTTCGATCTGATACATTTTCATTCTCCCACTTTTTGATGATGACCAAGCCTTGATCAAAAAAATTTTGAAATCTGTAAAAAAATTTAACACAAACAACATACTTTTCTCCCCTTTTCGACATGATCAAAAAGGAAGAGGAAACCATACAAAGTAATCCAAACATTCATAGTATATATAGAAAATAAACGCAAGCATTTCATAATATAAGGAATATTTCAACAAAAAGTAGTTTCAGTAGAAATAACCATGTCTAGTGAATACATTTAGAAAAAGCAAGAAAAATAAAAGAAATGTCTAACAAAGCTGAAACAAAAAACAGAAACTTCAATAGTCAATCTACGCATCAAAATCCGGTGGAAGGTGAAGGTGGTCAATCTTGACAGACAAGTGACGTAGTTCACTTAACATAGATTCATGATTTTGAGTAATGGTGGTCTCAATGTTTTGAAATCTGGTGTTGATAGATGTGTTTAAGGTTTGAAATTGGTTGTTGTAGAAGGTATTCATATTCTGAAATTGTTCAGTGATGAAGGTTCAAATAGAGTGGAGTTTGTCCATAACCATGCGATTTGAAATGGTATCTTCATTAGCCGCTATTTCTTCTGTTTCTGCTTCTACTTCTGCTGCAACTTCATCCTGAGCACCTGTCGAAGAAGATTGTCCAAGATCGTTCTTGTGGACATAAGTTTGAAGCGGCTCACTCCATACTATTTTCATGCTTGGCAGAACATTTAAGTCCAACAGATTATCCTAGGAAGGTTTGTACATAATTCTGCTGAAAAATCTACCTTAAACTGGTCTAAAATTATGGTAACATCCCTTGCTTAAGGAAATCCTATAGCATCTTTGGAGGCAAACTTAACAGAGCGAACAAAGTAAGCCCATATGAGATCAGCCGCTTCTATCATAAAAACCATGATTTCAAGTTCAAATTCAGATATTTGGGAATAATTGCTTGCTTTTGGTACTAGAATATAGCTTAGGAAATAATGCAATAATATGTTGTCAATGGTTAGGTTACCAACACCATATCTCTGCCTAGCAAACTCTGAACTAGCCTGTGCTCTTTTTCGTTCCATAGTATTTTTATCACACCGACTTAGTGAAATATAAGCATCATACTTGGTAGTATTTTCCCATTCACATAAATTTCCTGGACACAGCTTTTGACCCTCATATGGTATTTGTAGAATCTCTCCAATGGTTTTAGTGTCTAATTCAATAATTTTACCCTTAACCTTATACACCAGTTTGGAACCATTTTCTCAAGGTTGCAGAAAAATACCCTAACTAAGTCGGGATAGATAGAACCATTGTAACCAATGAAAGCTTCTAATTTTTGGGCTTTAAGCAACTCAGGGAATTTACAAGCAGAGAAAGAATCAAGAGTACCAATTTTAGGAGTGATCAACATTTTGTCCGAGAAGTAGGTTCGGAAGCTGTCGATTTCTTCCGGTGAGTGAAGTAACCGGGATAGGTCTGCCACATTATCACTTCTTCTCCTCTTTGAAGGACCTATTGCAGCAACCTTCGTCCTTGAACCTCTTTTTCGTGCATCCATGTTGAAGAAATGGAGATGATGGAGTTTCACGGATTTGGGGAAAATTTGAGGATTTTGGGTTTGATTTTGATTGTGTAACAATCTTAGATGTAATAGATGATGAGGTAAAGGTTTGGTGATGATTGCATGTAAGATTCGATGGGTTTTTTTTTGAAGAATGGAAATAGAGGATTTGAATGTATTCGGCTACTGAAAGTTGTATTCATAAAAAACCTAAAATTTGTCAAAAAAATGTTTTTATATGCTGAAAAAATCGAATATGTATTCGACTACAAGCTTAATGTATTTGAATACAAGATTTTCTGAAAACGTGTATTCAAATACAGACAGTGTGTATTCGAATATGACAACAAATTTTCTGTTTTAGATTGAATTTTCAACTAAAAAAAAATATTTTTCAAACATGTATCGACATTTAAGAACACATATATACCAAAGAATCATATTTCAACAGTTTAGCAAGTGAAGATGCAAAATATTGAAATTATAAGTGACATGACTTACAATGCATAATTACCTTTAGAGATCAATTTTATTTAAGATACCCAATTCTCTTCGGATCTTGTAAAAAGAATCTTTCGGCAAGGGCTTCATAAAAATATCCGCTAGTTGATTATGTGTATTGAAGAAAGTAACTTCAACATTGCCTTTGAGTACATGATCTCTTAGAAAATGATGACGTATGTCGATATGTTTGGTCCGAGAATGCATGACTGGATTCTTAGTGATATTGATAGCACTAGTGTTGTCACATTTTAGAGGGATGCACACGAGATCAAGTCCATAATCATAGAGTTGTTGCTTGAGCCACAGGATCTGAGCACAACAACTGCCTGCTGCTATATATTTTGCTTCAGCAGTACTTAGAGCCACATAAGCTTGCTTCTTACAGGACCATGATACTAATGCATTTCCTTTTGGATACCATAGGCCAACATTGGTTGTTCCCTTTAGATATTTCATTATTCTCTTTACTACTACAAGATGTCATTCCTTCGGATCTGCTTGAAACCTTGATATATCAATTGATTTACCAGATTCATCTTTATCAATATACGTTCCGGATCCCAGAGGAGTAGCACTTTCTTTGCTACTGTCCATCTCAAATCTTTTAAACAATTCTTTACAATACTTAGCTTGATGAATAAAAATACCATTCTTACGTTGCTTGATTTGAAGTCCTACGAAATAATTTAATTTTCCCATCATGGACATTTCAAATTTTCCTTGCATCATTAATGAGAATTCTTCACATATTTCACTTTTGGTTGATCCAAATATGATATCGTCCATGTAGACTTGAACAAGTAAAGTATGATCATTTGTCATTTTAATGAATAAAGTCTTATCAACTTTACCTTTTTCAAATTCATGGTCACATAAAAATTTACTCAACCTATCATACCAAGCTCTTGGAGCTTGTTTCAAACCATAAAGAGCGTTCTTTAATTTGAAGACATGTGAAGGATTTTTGAAGTCTTCAAAGCGGGTGGCTATTTGACATAGACTTCCTCATTGATGTAGCCGTTTAGGAAAGCACTCGTGACATCCATCTGAAACAATTCAAAGTCCATAGAACAAGCATAAGCAAGTAATAATCGGATTGCTTCTAACCTTGCTACCAGAGCAAATGTTTCATCAAAATCGATCCCTTCTTCATGGTTGTATCCTTGGGCGACCAACCTTGCCTTATGTCGAACAACTATTCCATTTTCATCTAGTTTATTCTTAAACACCCATTTTGTACCAATGATGTGTTTATTTCACGGATTTGGATCAAGTTCTTTCTTTCAAACTGGTTTAGTTCTTCTTGCATGACAATTATCCATTGATCATCTTTAAGGGCTTCACCTATTTTAGAAGGTTGTATCTGTGAGACAAATACCATATTCAAACAAGCATCTTTGAGATTTAGCCTTGTAGTGACTCCTTTGTTGATATCACCTATAATGTTGTCAATGGGGTGATCACGATGGGTTCTCCATTCTCGAGGGAGATCAATGTGTTGATCTTGCTGTTCTATATTGATTTCATCCTTTTGAATTGATTGATGAACTTGATTGTCTTTGCTTATCTCATCACTTATAAAGTCATCATCATCACAAAGATTGTGTCTATAAATATATGTAGCTTTGATTTTTAAATCAAGTTTTATATATATCATATGCACGCAGGTAATAATAGTTTAATCACAACTTATTATTGGTTGCGCCAAAATTTATATTATAGTCAAAATAAATTATTTTAAGGGTAGTGTGGATTCCAAAGTGCTTTTTATGTCCTGAAAAATTCAATCATATGCTCAGGTATACTATTACTAAAAATTGATATAAAATAATATATGTTATGTACTCATATAACTCAATCAAGAAACTATGACTACATATATAGTGCCCAACATTAATATACTTCAATCAAAAACCCTATATTGATATAATTGATAGAATTGAGAAAAATATATCAAATTGATGGGATTAGGAACATATGTCCTCTTCTTTTTATTCAGACCAACGTGCATCAAATTGATAGAATTAAGAAAAATGTACCTAGTCTTTGAAATCAATATATGATTTTGGTATTAAGAGTTTTGGCTGGATGCAACAGAGCAGTAACCAATTCAATTTTTTTTATTTCTAATAGAACATGGAAACAGAGGCACGGAATGCACGACAGCCTCCTTCATTTACTTATATACGTATCTGTATATACTAGTAGTATTAGGTATATTATTAGGCTTACTATCAAGCCTATACACTTAGGCCATGACCCCTATTATTATTACTATTATTATTATTATTATTATTATTATTATTATTATTATTATTATTATTATTACAATCATAAACTCATTTCCAGTGCTAAAGATAACAGACTAATGTAGCAACACACACGCTTACTTCTTATTTTCTTTATATATATTAAAACAAATTGAATATTATTAATATTAATAATTTAAATAAATCACTAATATAAGTATGTTGTGAGTGAATATTAATAATTTAAATAAATCATTATAATTGAATATTGAGTAATGTAAGACCCTTAAATTTAAGAATTAATTTTGGAATTAATTTTAAGTGTATTTTGGGGATATTTGTAAAATATTTAATTTATGTATGTTGTGAGTGAATATATATATATAAATATTTATTTTGGAAGATGAAATAAAATTATTGGATTCAGAATAAATTAATTTAATTACGAGTAATTAAATTAACGGATAGTTAATTAAGGGATTAGCGGCTAATTGCGACGAGACAGGTAAAGTGCTTGAAATCAGACAAGTGTCGGGTGAGGTGGCACCCACACAAGCCTATAAATAGGAGTGAGAAGGATGGTGAAATCAGAACACCATTCCTCCTCCCTCACTGCCCATACTGCATGTAACAGTACCCTTTCCCTCCCATTCTATTTGTTGTTTTCTGTTTCCAGTCCACGATTTCAAAGAGAAAAGAGGGAGTTCCTCAAAAGTGCCATTACTTGGAAATCCAAGCACCGAAAAACCAAACCCTCAGTACAAAAGTTATTCCCCACATCATTACGGAGCTAGAGAACCCAGTTTTGTAGCAGCAAACGCAAGCTGCAGTTTCGTCGGTTTTTGACGCATAAACGGGAACCACAGCAGAAACGTGAGCAGAAGTAGCAGAAACGCAACAAGGGTAAGGGCACGTTCCACTTTCTAGTTGCATTAGGGCTGTAAATTCATAACTGGCATAGCATTACTGATGTTTTCATCACTGTTTTGAAGAAAAACTATTTTGCAATGACATTTTGAAAAAAAAATGATGAAAATGCATTCTGTGATGTGTGATGAATCTGTGATGTTGCTGTTCTGGTTGTTACTGCAATGCTGTTTGGATTGTGTGGGAAAATTGAAAACTGTTTTGCATGTTATTTTAAAGATGATTAAAATACATGTTCCTAAATTGTTTTGAGTGTTGTTATAAAATGCGAAAACACATTCTGTTGGTGTTTGCTGCTATGTGATGATTTCTGTTTGACTGAATGTATTTATGTCATTCTGTTTGTGTGAGAAAGCTGAAATGTTTTGCATGTTGTTCTGATGTTTGAGAAAGCTGAAATGCTTCCATGATGTTCTGATGTTTGAGAAAACTGAAATGCTTTGCATGTTGATTTTGTTTGTGTGAGAAAGCTGGAATATGCTTTGCATGTTGTGTTGGTTGTGTAAGCATGCTGGAGAATACCATGCATGTTGTCTTGGAGATGCATATTCTGCTTCTGGATGATTCTGATTTTGATTATTATGTTTCTGCTTCTGGAAGATTCTTATTTTGATCATTCTGTTTCTCCTTCTGGATGATTCTGATGTTGATCATTCTATTTCTGTTTTTTGATGATTCTGTTCCTGGTGGTGTTGATGTTTTCAAAAGAAAAGGGATTTTAAAATGATGAAAGTATTTCCTTCTGGAAAATCTGTATTGATGTAAAAGTCCGAGTTTTGTAGAGTGATAAAACTGTTTTGGGGTTGGGCTGATTTTTCCAAAGAAACAGTTTGAAATGTGTTGAAGTCTCAGGAAAATTTCACTGGTTTTCGAAGGTGTATTCGAATACAGCATGTGTGTATTCGAATACAACCTGCCAAGCTTCTATTTTACTTATGTTTTCAAACTTGTATTCGAATACGAGCCCTGTATTCGAATACAGAGGAAGGATTTGTGCTTTTGACTTAGCATCTGTATTCGACTACGACTCTGTCGTATTTGAATACATAAGTGAAATTTTAACACTGTATTCGCATCTGTATTCGACTAAAGGCATGCTGTATTCGAATACAAAATGTTGGTTTGCACTAGTTTTTGCTTCTGTATTCGAATACAAGGGAGCTGTATACGAATACAGATTCGGGTTTTTCCAGAAACTCAATTTTTAGCTTCTGTATTCGAATACAAGGAAGCTGTATTCGAATAGAGATTCGTGTTTTCCAAAAAATCAAGTTTTAAACACTGTCTTGTAAATTTTAAAGTGTTGGGAAACTTTGAGAAGGGTTAAGGTGAATTAAAATTGAACTTTTGGTGATATTTTGAAGTGGTGGTGATGAAGTTTTTGAGACTTTACTGATGTAGGGAAAAATGTTGACTTGTTCACTGAGACTTCCTCTGTATTTGAATACTAGAGGGCTGTATTCGAATACAGAGTGTAACTCTGCACTATTTTTGGCTTCTGTATTCGAATACAGAGAAGCTGTATTCGAATACAGATTCGTATTTTTCAGAAATCTCAGTTTTAAACACTGTGTTATGAATTTTAAGAGTTTGGGAAAACATTGCAAAGTGTTAATGATTACTTGACTGTTTAAACATGTTTGTGATAATGATAATCTTGATTGTGCTGAGATGTTTTGAAAGAAAAATGGAAAGGTTGAATTTTCCTGATAATGCATACTGTTTCAATGAAGAGAAAACACTGCATATTCATACATTGCATATCAAGTGGTACCCGCGATGGGCCACATAGTAATGTGCAACCACGTGCTGATCTGTTGAGCGATTGCACGAGTGCTGGTCTGTTGAGCGACTGCACTAGGTACTGATCTGTTGAGCGATTGTACCTTGGTATATAGGTGCTGGTCTGTTGAGCGACTGCACTAGTACTGGACATTTGAGCGTCTCTACCTTGAAATGCGCAACCACGTGCTGATCTGTTGAGCGATTGCACGATTGCTGGTCTGTTGAGCGACTGCACTAGGTACTGATCTGTTGAGCGATTGTACCTTGGTATATGTCAAACGTGCTAGTCTGTTGAATGACTGCACGAGTGCTGGTCTGTTGAGCGACTGCACTAGTGCTGATCTGTTGAGCGATTGCACCCGGGTCTTGAGGGCCGTTAAAGTCGTACATATTTAAATTGTGCTGGTCTGTTAAGAGACTGCACCTTGGTAATTCCAAGAAATTATATACAGGAGCATATACATATTGCATCGGGGTGATTGACCGGTGGGTCACAATTTGGATTATATGATGATGATTGGATATTGATGTGTGAGTACTTTACAGAATCTGAATTTCTGATTAATTATTGTGTTTACTGGAGTGTTGGCTGTACTTACCACATATTTTCATAATAATGGGTTGCTATTTTGAAAAGGCATACATGTCATGAAAATTCAAAATGAGCATCTTTATTTTTCATCATTATCATATGTTATACCATGGACGTATGTGTTGCTTTGAGATATATGCTATGTGATTATTTGTTAATTTTGGTCGGTGACCCTTGCTATTATATTGTGGAAATTGGGCTTTTCCCTCAGATGCCCCCCAAACCCATGACACCCGTGGGTCCCAAGACGACTGAAACGTCGCTCGACTTCATTGATCGTGCCGTGCCTACTACTTGGGTTTACGACCCCACCTCAAGCAGGGCTACATACACGGGGAGATTGAAGAGGACTTATCGGACCATTGGAGTGGTGCACTACGTGGAGCATAGCTATCCGAGGATTGATTTTCCTGTGCCTTCTCGTTTGATATTGGAGGCGCACGAAATTTTTGATGATGCCGAGGAGCCAGCTAGAGGGGATGAGACGGAGGCCACCGTAGGAGTGGTGACTCCTAACCCGGTGATTGGAGGAGATGCACATAAGTCTGAGACGGAAGAGAAGAACGAAGAGTCGAGGCCAGTAGCAGCTGATATTCCAGGTCCGTCTAGGATCTCCGATGATTGCTATGAGATTCTGGCACCGCCGAAGCGACTGAGACTATGCATCGATCTGACTTCGGAGGAGACTGATCCATCTCTGTATGATGAGAAGGAGGAGGAGGTCACATCGAGGCGAGCGGCGGAGTCGGATGAGACTTTGTTGAGATGCGGAGGAAATCTATGCTACTGTAGCTTTAGTGCATGATCAGTTAGACTTGATGTATAGGATTTGAGCTGGAATTGTAATTTGTTTTATTTTGGAAATATTTGTACTACTTTCCTCTAAACCATGCACTCTGATATTTTCTGTTGGTATGATATGACACTGATATTTTGGGATGTATTAATGTTTAATATTAATTTCCAAAGATAAGTACTTAGTGATATTTCTCATGAAATTATTTAATTACGTTCATCAATTAATCCACGACGTACTATTTTTATGAAACGAATTAAAGGAAATTTTATTTCAATCCTTTTGAAGTGATGAATTTGGGAAATTATTTTAATTAATGATTTTAACAAAATAAAATAAAATACACTCGCGCTGTGTTTTAAACTCGGGGTGTTACAATTGTGGTATCAGAGCATTTGTTTAAAGTTTTGGGATAAAGCTCTGATTTAAAGTATTTGTTTTGAGTTATTAGCTGATCATGCATAGGAGCAAGTAGTTAAAGTGTCAAGTCTTGTGTAAGTTGTGGTCTGACTGAAGTGATGATGTTGTTAAGTTTTGGAATTATTCCAAGTAGTGCGAGATTTCTACTTGATGATGGTTTTGTAAGGAACAATGCCTCCAAAGGAGAGACGACACTACAAGAGCCAATGTCAGCCAGGATGATCGGATGGCTGAAGTGATGAATAACATGGTTGCGTCTGTTGCTGCACAGACGGCTGCAAAGACTCAACGAGATCTGGAGAAGAGAGAAAGAGAGATTCACGCTACTGAATCTAGAGGACTAGAGGATTTTCGTCGTCATAATCCTCCAAAGTTCAAGGGTGATGAGGGTCCAGAGAGAGCGGACTAGTGGATCCAGGAGATGGAGAAAATCTTCGAGATGATTAATTGTTGGGCAGCGGTGAAAGTCAACTATGACACGTATCTGCTGATAGGGGATGCAGAATATTGGTGGAGAAGTACAAGACTACTGATGGGGTCAGCTCAAGAAGAAGTGAATAGGGACTCGTTCAAAAAGAAGTTTTTGGACAAATACTTCCCAATGAGCACTAGGACCAACTTGGGTGACGATTTTCTGAAATTGCACCAGGGAAACATGATAGTGGGGGAATACGCAGCTAAGTTTGAATCGCTGTCCAGACATTTCAGATTTTTCTGGGAAGAAGTTGATGAACAGTTTATGTGTCATCGCTTTCAAAATGGACTGAAGTATGAGATTCAAGACTCGGTCTTGCCTTTGGGAATTCAACGTTTCCAAGTATTGGTGAGAAGTGTAGAGAGGTTTTAGAGATGAAGAACAGGAGGGCCAACAGAGGAGGGTACTTTAATTCTTGAGGGCCTAGTCGGATGCACTATCAGAACAATGGAGGGAAGCAAGTTTCCAAGCCGTATAACCGGCCACAAAACAACAAGAGAGGCCATAATCGGTCGGGAAATTAGAATTTTGGACGACAATTGGGACAAGGAGTCCGGTGTTATCGATGCGGTAAAGAAGGACACATTGCTACGGCTTGTACCGCGAGGGATCTGATGTGCTTCAACTGCCAGAAGCCAGGACACGTGGCGAGGGATTGCCAGGTTCCGAAGATGGAGCCAACTGCGAACGCGACTAGGGCTACTCGTCCTACTGCTAGAGGCCGCGTCTATCACATGGGTGCTGAAGCTGGAAGTCAAGCCCAAAATTTAATCCATCAAGATTGTGAGATTGCACGTAACACACTAACTGCACTTTTTGATTCGGGGGCAACCCATTCTTTCATTGCTATGGACTGTGTGAATCGTTTGAAGTTGTCTGTGTCTTCTTTGCCTTTTGATTTGGTTGTTTCTACACCTGCTAAGACTTTGACCGTAAACTCTGCATGTTTACACTGTACTGTAACGATTCAGAATAGATATTTCTTGGTTAATTTAATCTGTCTACCGCTACAATCACTCGAGATCATTCTCGGTATGGATTAGATGACGTATAATTATGTAGTCTTGGATTGCGCTCGAAAACTAGTTCTTTTCCCCGAACCTGGAGTCGTTCGGTATTTGGCTGCTAACAAACTCGAAGTATCACTAAGAGAAGGAACTCAGGAATTTTTATCATTGGCTAACGTGGAGACCAAGATAGATATGAACATAGAAGATGTGGTGTTAGTCAAAGAATATCCGGACATATTTCCATCTGAAATTCTAGGATTACCCCCGGTGAGAGAGGTGGAATTCTTCATTGATTTGCACCCAGGAACTGGACCTATTTCAATTGCGTCATACCGGATGTCGCCATTGGAATTAAGCGAGCTTAAGGGTCAAATTGAAGGATTATTGGAGAAAGGATTTATCAGACCAAGTGTGTCGCCCTGGGGAGCTCCGGTGTTGTTGGTAAAGAAGAAGGATGGAAGTTCACGCTTATGTGTGGATTATCGGCAACTTAACAAGGTCACTATCAAGAATCGTTATCCTTTACCACACATCGATGATTTGATGGACCAATTAAGGGGAGCCGCGGTGTTTTCAAAGATCGATTTGAAATCGGGATACCATCAGATTCGGGTAAGAGAAGGAGATATTCAAAAGACTGCTTTCAGGACTCGTTACGGACACTATGAATATCTCGTTATGCCGTTTGGAGTTACGAATGCACCAGCAATTTTCATGGACTATATGAATAGAATTTTCAGCCCATTTCTGGACAAATTCATGGTGGTGTTCATCGATGATATATTGGTTTATTCAAAGGATGAAGAAGAACACGGAGAACACCTACGCCAAGTTCTTGAAGTCTTGCGCGAGAAGCAACTGTATGCCAATTTATCGAAGTGTGAGTTTTGGCTAGATAAAGTGAACTTCTTGGGACATGTGATAACAAAAGAAGGAATCGCTATCGATCCAGCAAAAATTGAGACAATTCTTGCCTAGAAACAGCCCCAGACTAGCACAGACATACAAAGTTTTGTCGGACTAGTAGGATACTACAGGAGATTTATTGAAGGATTTTCTAAGATTGTAGCTCCTTTGACACAACTCACCAGAAAGAATCAGCCGTTTGCATGGACGGAAAAGTGTGAGGAAAATTTCCAGTTGCTTAAGGAAAAATTGACAACCTCACCAGTGTTGGTCTTGCCACAGCCAGGGGAACCATACGAAGTCTACTGTGATGCATCTCACCAAGGGTTGGGATATGTTTTGATGTAACACAAGAAAGCTGTAGCCTACGCCTCAAGGCAATTGAAGACTCACGAATGGAACTACCCTACTCATGATTTGGAGCTTGCTGCAGTAGTGTTTGCGTTAAAGGTCTGGAGACACTACTTATATGGATGCACGTTCACGGTGTTTAGTGACCATAAAAGTTTGAAGTATCTGTTAGATGAGAAGGAACTGAACATGCGTCAGAGAAGATGGATGGAAACTCTCAAGGATTTTGACTTTACATTGCAGTACCACCCTGGAAAAGCCAATGTGGTGGATGATGCATTGAGTTGGAAGAGTGTGTCAGTATCTTCAATGATAATGGCCAGACAACAAGAGTTGTGGGAAGCATTTAGAGACCTACACTTGGACGTAAAGTTTGCACCAGGAATGTTAAAGTGTGGAATGATAACAATTTCGAGTGGATTACTTGAGGAGATTGCAAACTTGCAAGATGACGCACTGATCCAAGAAAAGAGGAATCTGATAGCGCAAGGACAGACAACTGAGTTCAGTGTCGGAACAGATAATATTCTGAGATATAATGGAAGAGTTTGTGTACCGGAAGTTGCATAGATGAGAAGAGCGATTTTGGAAGAGGTTCATAAGAGTAAGTTGAGTATTCATCCTGGAGCGACCAAGATGTACCAAGATTTAAGACAGAATTACTGGTGGCAAGGAATGAAAAGGGATGTAGCGGAGTACGTGTCGGCATGTTTAACTTGTCAGAAAGCGAAAATGGAACATCAACAACCTCCTAGAATGTTGCAACCTCTGGATATACTAGAATGAAAGTGGGACAGCATTTCCATGGATTTTATAACAGGACTGCCCAAGACAAGGAAAAAGAATGATTTAATTTGGGTAATAGTGGATCGATTGACAAAGTCTGCACATTTCTTACCTGTAAGGACCACTTACAAAGTAGATAAGCTGACGGAAATCTACATCGCCGAGATTGTGAGGTTACACGGCGTCCCATCGAGTATAGTATCGGACCGTGACCCAAAGTTCATATCTCATTTTTGGGGAGCACTGCATGAAGCTTCGGGAACGAAACTGAGATTGAGTTCCGCTTATCATCCGCAAACTGATGGATAGACTGAGAGAACAAATCAGTCCTTGGAAGATCTATTGAGAGCATGTGTGTTGGATGATAGAGGAAACTGGGACGAGGTGTTGCCATTGATTGAGTTCACTTACAACAACAGTTTTCACGCAAGTATTGGAATGGCACCCTATGAGGCTTTGTATGGACGCAAGTGTCAGACGCCTTTATGCTGGTATAAGGACGGAGAAAGTATGATTGTTGGACCGGAGATGGTGGAGCAAACTACAGAGAAAATCAAGAGAATACAAGAGAAAATGAAGATATCACAGGATCGTCAGAAAAGTTATGCGGACAAGCGCCGCAGACCTTTGGAATTCGAGCAGGGTGATCATGTATTTCTAAGGGTCACGCCTACAACTGGTGTTGGCAGAGCTATTAAGTCAAGAAAGTTGACTCCAAAATTTATTGGACCATACCAGATTACTGCACGTATTGGACCATTGGCTTCTCGGATTGCTTTACCTCCAATACTGTCCAATATTCACGACGTATTTCATGTGTCGCAGTTAAGGAAATACATAGCAGACCCGTCACATGTGATCGCACCAGATACAATTCAGCTGAAGGATAACCTGTCATTTGAAGTATTCCCTGTAAGGATTGAAGACAGGAAGGTTAAACAGTTGAGGAACAAGGAAGTCCCACTAGTCAAAGTGATTTGGAATCCGACTACAGGAGACGCGACTTGGGAACTGGAGAGTAAGACGAGGGAGCAATATCCTCGGTTGTTTAGGGACATGTAGTTTCGAGGACGAAACTAATTTAAGGGGGGAGTAATGTAAGACCCTTAAATTTAAGAATTAATTTTGGAATTAATTTTAAGTGTATTTTTGGGATATTTGTAAAATATTTAATATATGTATGTTGTGAGTGAATATATATATATAAATATTTATTTTGGAAGATGAAATAAAATTACTGGATTAAGAATAAATTAATTTAATTACAAGTAATTAAATTAACGGACAGTTAATTAAGGGATTAGCAGCTAATTGTGACGAGACGGGTAAAGTGGTGGAAATCAGACAAGTGTCGGGTGAGGTGGCACCCACACAAGTCTATAAATAGGAGTGAGAAGGATGGTGAAATCAGAACACCATTCCTCCTCCCTCACTGCCCATACTGCATGTAACAGTACCCTTTCCCTCCCATTCTGTTTGTTGTTTTCTGTTTCCAGTCCACGATTTCAAAGAGAAAAGAGGGAGTTCCTCAAAAGTGCCATTACTTGGAAATCCAAGCACCGAAACACCAAACCCTCAGTACAAAAGTTGTTCCCACATCATTACGGAGCTAGAGAACTCAGTTTCGTAGCAGCAAACGCAAGCTGCAGTTTCACCGGTTTTTGATGCATAAAAGGGAACGACATGAGAAACGTGAGCAGAAGTAGCAAAAACGCAACAAGGGTAAGGGCACCTTCAACTTTCTAGTTGCATTAGGGCTGTAAATGCATAACTCGCATAGCATTACTGATGTTTTCATCACTGTTTTGAAGAAAAACTATTTTGCAATGACATTTTCAAAAAAAAAATGAAGAAAATGCATTCTGTGATGTGTGATGAATCTGTGATGTTGCTGTTCTGGTTGTTACCGCAATGCTGTTTGGTTTGTGTGGGAAAACTGAAAAATGTTTTGCATGTTATTTTAAAGATGATTAAAATACATGTTCATAAACTGTTTTAAATGTTGTTATAAAATGCGAGAACACATTTTGTTGGTGTTTGCTGCTATGTAATGATTTCTGTTTGACTGAATGTATTTATGTCATTCTGTTTGTGTGAGAAAGCTGAAATGCTTTGCATGTTGTTCTGATGTTTGAGAAAGCTGAAATGCTTGCATGATGTTCTGATGTTTGAGAAAATTGAAATGCTTTGCATGTTGATTCTGTTTGTGTGAGAAAGCTGGAATATGCTTTGTATGTTGTGTTGGTTGTGTAAGCATGCTGGAGAATACCATGCATGTTGTTTTGGAGATGCATGTTCTGCTTCTGGATGATTCTTATTTTGATCATTTTGTTTCTGCTTCTGGATGATTTTGATTTTGATCATTCTGTTTCTGCTTCTGGATGATTCTGATATTGATCATTCTATTTCTGTTTTCTGATGATTCTGTTCCTGTTAGTGTTGATGTTTTGAAAAGAAAAGGGATTTTAAAATGATGAAAGTGTTTCCTTCTGGAAAATCTGTATTGATGTAAAAGTCTGAGTTTTGTAGAGTGATAAAACTGTTTTGGGGTTGGGCTGATTTTTCCAAAGAAACAGTTTGAAATGTGTTGAAGTCTCAGGAAAATTTCACTGGTTTTTGAAGGTGTATTCGAATACAACATGTGTGTATTCGAATACAACCTGGCAAGCTTCTATTTTACTTAAGTTTTCAAACTTGTATTCGAATACGAGCCCTGTATTCGAATACAGAGGTAGGATTTTTGCTTCTGACTTAGCATTTGTATTCGACTACGACTCTGTCGTATTCGAATACAGAAGTGAAATTTTAACACTGTATTCGCATCTGTATTCGACTACAGGCATGCTTTATTCGAATACATAATGCTGGTTTGCACTAGTTTTTGCTTCTGTATTCGCATACAAGGGAGCTGTATTCGAATAAAGATTCGGGTTTTTCCAGAAACTCTATTTTTAGCTTCTGTATTCGAATACAAGGAAGCTATATTCGAATACAGATTCGTGTTTTCCATAAAATCAAGTTTTAAACACTGTCTTGTAAATTTTAAAGCGTTGGGAAACTTTGAGAAGGGTTAAGGTGAATTAAAATGGAACTTTTGGTGATATTTTGAAGTGGTGGTGATGAAGTTTTTGAGACTTTACTGATGAAGGAAAAATGTTGATTTGTGCACTGAGACTGCCTCTGTATTCGAATACCAGAGGGCTGTATTCGAATACAGAGTGTAATTCTGCACTGTTTTTGGCTTCTGTATTCGAATACAGAGAAGCTGTATTCGAATACAGATTCGTATTTTCCAGAAATCTCAGTTTTAAGCACTGTGTTATGAATTTTAAGAGTTTGGGAAAACATTGCAAAGTGTTAATGATTACTTGACTGTTTAAACATGATTGTGATGATGATAATCTTGATTGTGCTGAGATGTTTTGAAAGAAAAATGGAAAGGTTGAATTTTCCTGATAATGCACACTGTTTCAGTGAACAGAAAACACTGCATATTCATACATTGCATAGTCAAGTGGTACCCGCGATGGGCCACAAGGTAATGCGCAACCACGTGCTGATCTGTTGAGCGATTGCACGAGTGATGGTCTGTTGAGCGAATGCCCTAGGTACTGATCTGTTGAGCGATTGTACCTTGGTATATATGTGTTGGTCTGTTGAGCGACTGCATTGGTACTGGACTGTTGAGCGATTGCACTACTACTGGACTGTTGAGCGTCTGTACCCTGAAATGCGTAACCACGTGTTGATCTGTTGAGCGATTGCACGAGTGCTGGTCTGTTGAGCGACTTCACTAGGTACTGATCTGTTGAGCGATTGTACCTTGGTATATGTCAAACGTGTTGGTGTGTTGAGCGACTGCACATGTGCTGGTCTGTTGAGCGACTGCACTGGTGCTGATCTGTCGAGCGACTGCACCCA
Source organism: Cicer cuneatum (assembly GCA_037974295.1). NCBI lineage: Eukaryota > Viridiplantae > Streptophyta > Magnoliopsida > Fabales > Fabaceae > Cicer > Cicer cuneatum. The sequence goes on along the minus strand of JBBPBO010001984.1, from coordinate 29,833,811 downwards.
GGTCTTGAGGGCCGTTAAAGTCGTACATATTTAAATTGTGTTGGTCTGTTGAGCGACTGCACCTTGGTAATTCCAAGAAATTATATACATGAGCATATTTATATTGCATCAGGGTGATTGACCGGTGGGTCACGATTTGGATTATATGATGATGATTGGAAATTGATGTGTGTGAGTACTTTACAGAATCTGAATTTCTGATTAATTATTGTGTTTACTGGAGTTTTGGCTGTACTTACCACATATTTTCATAATAATGGGTTGTTGTTTTGAAAAGGCATACATGCCATGAAAATTCAAAATGAGCATCTCTATTTTTCATCATTATTATATGTTATACCATGGACGTATGTGTTGCTGTGAGATATATGATATGTGATTATTTGTTAATTTAGGTCGGTGACCCTTGCTATTATATTGTGGAAATTGGGCTTTGCCCTCATATGCCCCCCAAACCCATGACACCCGTGGATCCCGAGACGACGGAAACGTCGCTCGACTTCATTGATCGTGTCGTGCCTACTGCTTGGGTTTACGACCCCACCTCAAGCAGGGCTACATACACGGGGAGATTGAAGAGGACTTGTTGGACCAATGGAGTGGTGCACTACGTGGAGCACAGCAATGCGAGGATTGATTTTCTTGTGCCTTCTCGTTTGATATTGGAGGCGCACAGAATTTTTGATGATGTTGAGGAGCCAGCTAGAGGGGATGAGACGGAGGCCACTGTAGGAGTGGTGACTCCTAACCCAGTGATTGGAGGAGATGCACATGAGTCTGAGACGGAAGAGAAGAACGAAGAGCCGAGGCCAGTAGCAGCTGATATTCCGGGTCCGTCTAGGATCTCCGATGATTGCTTTGAGATTCCGGCACCGCCGAAGCGACCGAGACTATGTATCGATCTGACTTAGGAGGAGACTGATCTCTCTGTGTATGATGAGGAGGAGGAGGAGGAGGTCAAATAGAGGTGAGCGGCGGAGTCGGATGAGGCTTGTTTGAGATGCGGAGGAAATCCGTGCTACTGTAACTTTTGTGCATGATCAGTTAGACTTGATTTATAGGATTTGAGCTGGAATTGTAATTTGTTTTATTTTGGAAATATTTGTACTACTTTCCGCTAAACCATGCACTCTGATATTTTTTGTTGGTATGATATGACACTGATATTTTGGGATGTATTAATGTTTAATTTTAATTTCCAAAGATAAGTACTTAGTGATATTTCTGATGAAATTATTTAATTACGTTCATCAATTAATCCACGACGTACTATTTTTATGAAACAAATTAAAGGAAATTTTATTTCAATCCTTTTGAAGTGATGAATTTGGGAAATTATTTTAATTAATTATTTAAAAAAAAAAAATACACTCGCGCTGTGTTTTAAACTCGGGGTGTTACAAATGTCCTATGTTCCAAGCTTGGAAATTCCTCTTTCTGGTTAGTTTATTCCCTGCTCCAATACTTTTGGTTGATTCTCAAAGATGGAGAGGTAGGATCTTGCATGCAATGCTTTAAGGCAGGTTTGAGGGACTTAGGTAAAGTTTTTAATTTTTCGAAGATTTTGAAGAGAATGGAAAAATGGAGGATTGGATGGGATGGTGAACAGTATTGTTATTCGGTGTTCTTTCAAGTTTATCTACGAGAAGGAAGGAAATGAGGGAACAAAATGATTATCGCAAATTTTTTTCCTGGGAAAGGAAATAAGTGAGTGGAAATTTCCCTTTTTAACCCTTGGGTATTTCCCATTTTACCTTTTGCCCATTCCTATTTTAAATAAATTCATTATTTTTAAATTAATATGTTAATAGTTAAATAAATTTTTATTTTAACCAAATTTTAATTATGTGGGTTGTTACATTCTCCCCCGTTAAGAAAATTTTGCCCTCAAAATTTGAGAACTTACTTATTGAAAGAGATAAGGATGCTCTTGAAAGTGTGTAAACACGAGAAAGGGGTTGAATTGTGTTTGACTAATTTTGAAACATTTTTCTTAATTCTAATTTTGATTCTCGTTTGATGACTTAAATGTTTGGACTAATCAGAGGCAACAATAAACATATAGAGCAAAGGTAAAAACAACAAACTAGATTTTATCCTGGTTCACTACCAACTTGATAGCTATGTTTAGTCCCTTCACACCGAAGCATTTATCCACTAATTGAAAACTTGAATTACAACAACACTTGACCCTACAGGTAAATATTCTCAAAACAACACAACTTGAGATCCATAGATTGAGCCTTCAAATCACGTCTTCTCCACACAACATGAGATCCACAAATTGTTTGATGAAAACTACCCACTTGACCCTACAAGTCAAGTCTTCTCAACACAACCTGAGATCCACTATCGGGCTACGTTACAATGATTTGGAAAATGTTGGTTTTTGCTTCTATCATGATCCAATGATTTTCCCATAATACAACACTTAGTGTATTTTTCTTTGAACGAGTGATTTGCTAGAACTTAAAACATTTAACTCTGAATACTCAGAGAAATAGAGCTCTTGAGGTTTTACTGAATAACTTTGGTTTTTAGGATTTCAGAGTTTGTTATTCGTTGTATTATTCTTCAGCATTGAGTATCTCTTTATAGTTAAAATTAGTGCTTAAGATTAGTCCCTTGTGAATTCTAAATTGTATATTCATTCCAACTTGGTCACTAAATATTTTTCCAAATATAAATCTGAAATATATTTTTTGAGAATATGACCGGTAACCAGTTCTTTATTTCCCAATTTTAGCTTGGCAATTCTTCTAAAAAGATATTGTGTAAATTTGTTGAGATTACATTTGCAAAATGATTCACTTGATTCTTCTTTCATACTCTTGATTGGATTTTGGCAGGAACAAATTAGGGTTTCTTTTTGGACCTTCAGAAGTAAGATTACGTCTAAGTCCAATTTTGCATTTTTGTCAATCTACTAGAGCCATTGACCTTCAATCACTGTCGTTAACTTTTCTCCATCAGAATCATTGGCTTGATTGTTGGAGTGAAATGTTGTGTTGCTTGAATAGTTATAGTTAGAGGCAGATGCAAAGTTGCTTGACTTAGAATTAGTGGCATGGGCAACTTCACCTTTGTTGCTTTATCAGAGTCATTGTAACTTGAGAGTGTGGTGCATATTAGAGGCAGTACTTTGGAATGTGTTACAGTCTTCAAAGTTAGCGGGATATATGCTTTAAATGCAGACTAGAACAATGGCTTTAGATTTCAGAGGCATGCTTGAAAAAAATACTATTCATCATAGGCATGCTAAAGTTATTGTTCATTAGAGGTATGCTATAGTTAACGTTCATAAAAAACAAGCTACAATCACTTTTCATCAGAAGCATGGAACATTTGTTTTTCATCAAAGGCATGCTAAATTTAATTTTCCTTAGAAGCATGGTGAAATTACTGTTCATTAGAGGCATGGAAAACACCAAACATACATTGAATCTTCATAGGCACAAAATTCTTCAATGGCATGCTGAATCTTCAGAGGCACGCTTCAGTCTTCAGAGGTAGACACAAAAACACGCTTTCATAGGTAGATGCATGTACTTTTCCATAGCGTGTATTTGTCCGAATCTGAGGATTTTGTTGACCAATTTGATTTTGTTTCCTCTGACCTTTATACTTCCTCTGGTGGTATCCTCTGGTCACTTCCTCTGGTGGTATCCAATGGTGGCATCTTCATGTGGTATCCTCTGGAGGTATCTTCTGGTCGTTTCTTTTGATTTTCATGTTCTAATTTATGCAAACTTAATGAAGCCATTAGTCCAAATTTATCGTTCTCATAAAATATTTCTGTTAACATCAAAATTATAAGTGGAAAACCAACTTGGTTCCAACCATCTCTCCCTTTTTGATGATGATAAAATTGTATTTTGATAACAATTTTTCTTTTACTACATGAGTGCCCCTAACTTAAGGTTCCCTCTAAGTCCAAGAATTTTTTCATTATCTCCCCATAACATTTTTCTCAAATATCTTTCTCTCCCTTTTGTCATTAGACAAAAAGACTTGAAAGTGAAACATTTTTTTTATGTATTTGCCTTTTTTTTAATAGAATGAGCAAAACATAAAATTGATCCTAGTATGAATCTAAACTACTCTAAGCTTGGAACATCATCATTCAGGTATAAAGGTAAGGTTTAGATTTTTCAAAATGAAGTCAAGTATATCTTCAGCTAGTTGTTTGATGAATATGTCAGCCTATTGGTGTTCAGTGTCTACAAACTGAATATTTAGTACTCCTTTTTGAACAAAGTCCCTAATGAAGTGATGTTTGATTTCTATGTGTTTGGCTATAGAATGTAGGAATAGGTTCTTGGTTAGGCAAATGGCAGAGGTGTTGTCACAGAATATGGGAATGTTGTTCTCAAGAATCTTGTGATCTTCCACTTGATGTTTCATCCATAGCAATTGAGAACTACAACTAGTAGCTGAAATGTACTCAACCTCTGCTATTGACATTGCAATTATGCTTTGTCTCTTACTTGACCATGAGTTTAAGTTTTCACCAAGAAACGTGCAGTTTCCACTTGTGCTTTTTCTCTCAAGATGGTCTCCAACATAATCAGCATCACAATAGCCACTTAATTTGTACATAGTTGATTTCTTGTAGAACAAGCTAATGTTACGAGTACCTTTTAAGTATCTAATGATTCTTTTAACAACAGTTAAATGAGATTCCCTTGGATCAGCCTGAAATCTCGCACTCACACACATTAAACATAATATAAGGTTTGGAGGCAATAAGGTAAAGTAGTGATCCTACCATTCCTCTATATGTTTTCTGGTCAATCTTCTAGCCAAGTTTATCCATTTCAAGTGAATAGGTCTGGTGCATTGGAGTAGCCATAGGTTTACAATCATTCATTTTAAACTTCTTGAGAAACTCTTTTGTATATTTGGTTTGAAGAATGCATATGCCCTTTTGGCTTCGCTGAATTTGTATCCCTAAGAAGAACTTAAATTCTCCCATCACAGTCATTTGAAATTCAAGCTGCATCAACTTAGCAAATTCTTGACAAAGATTTCCATTAGTAGATCCAAAATTAATGTCATCAACATAAATTTGAATGATAACAATGTCATCTGCTATTGATTATCTAAACAGGGTGTTATATACTTGTCCTCTTTCAAAATTGTTTTAAGCAAGAAGTTACGTAGTCTATCATAACATGCCCTGGGTGCTTGTTTTAGACCATACAGTGATTTCCTAAGTTTAAATACATAGTTTGGAAATTCATAACTTTTAAAACCTGGGGGTGGCTTAACATCGACTTCTATTTTTATATACCCATTAAGAAATGCACTTTTAACATCCATTTGAAATAATGTAACATTATTATAAGCAACAAAATAGAGTAGGATACAAGTAGCTTCTAACCTTGCCATTGGAGCGAATGTCTCAGTGTAATCAATGCCTTCTTGCTAACTATAGCCTTGTGCAACAATTCTTGCCTTGTTTCTTACCACTTCTCCTTTTTCATTTAGCTTGTTTAGGAAAACTCACTTGGTTCTAGTAATGTTTTTTTTTGTCTAGGTACTAGATCTCAAACACCATCCCTTTTAAATACATTCAACTTTTTTTCATTGGAAGGATCCATCCATCATCTATCAGTGCTTCATCAACAAATGTAGGTTCAATTGATGATAGTAGACCAAACAAAGTTGTGTCTCTCAGTGATGATATGGTCTTCAAAGGATCATTTGCATTTCCATTTATTATAGTTTTAGGATGGGATGACTTGTACTTACATCTAGATCCCCCTGATGACTTATGTAGACTACTTTTGACTTGATCAGATTATTTCTTTGATGATTTGTCATCTACTTTTGATTCACTTGTATCCTCTTATTTTTCAAGTTCTTCTGGTTTGTTTGCATTTGCTTCTTCTGGTTCCATTAAACCTGCACTGTCATCAACTTGCTTTGATTTTTTAAGGTCAAGTTGCACTCCAGGTGTTGCACTGAGTCATGTCACCATGGACATTCTAGCATGGAGATTTGACACGCTTGGAGTGATTCCACTTGCTCTTAAACAAGTAATATTCTTCATTGTAGATGTAAATTACTTCACCAAGTGGATCAAAGTGAAGTTGGTTGCCACCTTAGCAGCTGAAAGGATCAAATAAATAATTTACTCGAAAAAGATTTGGATTACTATAAGTCATTGTATCGGATAATGTGACACAATTTGCTAACACAAGTGTACATGCATTATGTGAAAACTGGAGGAACAAACAAATCTTGGAACCAAGTGCAAGGGTGTTATTTATCAAATACAAAGAAAATCAAGACAACACAAGGAAGAGTCTCAACTTCATGGACGAAGAGTGAGAAAAAGCTCTCATTAAAGAGGCAACATGCAAACTAAAAGCAGAAAATAGGTATGACTCGAAGGTGAAGACCAAAAGAATCCAGCAAAGAGTTATGGTTCTTAGGAGCTTCCAAAATAAGAGCCTCTAGGAAAGTTGCAACCAAGATGGGAGGCCCCTTTTGAGCAACTTGATGGGACGAAGGTACCAAGGACATGGAACACAGCCAATTTGCGTTATTACTTCAATTAGTGGGGAAACGTCAGTTTGTAAGAAGGACACTACAAGAAATTTTTCAAAGAGTCATTCATTCAAGACTACATTATAAGAAAGCTTTCATCAAAAGTGCTTTCTTGATGTCCAATAAGAATGACCAAAAGAGTCATACCTTCAAGACTACGTTATAGAAAAGCTCCCATCGAGAGTTATGCATTCAAAGCTACGTTATAGGGAAGCTCCCATTGAGAGTGCTTCCTTGACGTCCGATACGGATGACCGAAAGAGCCATACCTTTGAGATTAGGTTATAGGAAGCTCCTATTGAGAGTACCTCCTTGACCTCTAATAAGGATATATACAAAGCAGATTGATTTCTTAAAATCAACGAATAGAAAACTGACAAAATATAATAGATAATTTGCAATGTTAAGAACAAGTTAATAGAGAGCTCATATGCCACAATAATGGAAGAGGCATGCAGGCCATAACAATAACAAGCACACATGCTGTAAATGAAAAATAAGGCACACATGCCATAAAGATAAGAGGCGCACATGCCACAAAACATGAAGAAAATATTTCAAAAAGTTAATAGTTCTACAAACATAAAGATTCACAATACAGCCATCATCAAACATCATCCAAAACCACTCGTCTATAAACCACCCATCCAAAACCACTTGTCAAAAACTATCTTACAAATATTAACTCAATCATCCACACATCTCTTCCTCTAACAATCCTCTTTGGATTCAGCAGGATCAGGAATAGTATTAACAATTCGACCTTTCTGAACAACCCAGTCATGGTTCGTACCATTCAGTTCCAAATTAGGATGCAAAATTCTAACTTGTCTAATATCCATAGCAAACTTGTAGTTGAAATCTTCCACCCTAACTTGATTTTCAAGGCATCGCGGGCACGAATGGCCTTTATTTGAGCGGTCTCCGTGTTGGATCTCTTGGCACATAGGTCCTTCAATGAAGCTTCAGCCTTCTTATAGTTGGTCTCATATATGACCAACTTCTTCTTCAAAGCCTTCACAACATCCTCATAATCCTGATTCTTTTGTACATTGGGCTTTAGCATTTTCTACGTTTCACGGGCAAGGCTAGCAAACAACAATGTATATGTCTGCACTACTTCAAATTGGTAACAACCCAAATAATGCACCTTATCCACATCACTCGTTCGGGGAATTTGACTCGTTATTACACATAAAGGAAATATCTCATCCCATGTTGAAAATAGAATGCCTTGTCTCTTTCCCAAGTGCCAAAATAGAGAACCATTGGGGAACCTCGTCTAGAGTGCTGCAGACATCCTTGCAATATAACTGTGATAGGGGTGGACGAGAGGAGAAGTAGAGAGGCATGGCATTAGATAGAGTTTTTGGATAGGAACACTTATCACAAGAGTCAGCGGGAGGAGTGGTGGTAGATGCAAATATACCTTTGCCAGCAGAAGAGGAAGCCTTGTTGCCTCAATCTTTAGAAATAGTTTTTTCTTTGGCAACACAACGTTCAACAACAGTAAGAGGGGCCATCTTGCAAGATTCTGCACAACCAAAAAAGAACAAACAAATTGTTACTAATAAGAAAATCAAAAATAATTTCAAAGATGGGTGGAATGCAAAAAGGGAATATCAATATGATAAGTGGATATAGACATACAAATAAGGGAAGCAAGTTTGTCCTCCTTATGCCCCACATTCAATAAATCAGTTGCGCTAACGTGGATCACAATGCTCAAAATGGCAATATCATGCAACTCATCGTCTATTGGCGACAACTGAGAGATACCTATTCTGGAGATTGAATTTTTATGCCAAGATAGAGGAAAGATCTCTCATCCGTCAACATCATAGAAGGTGTTCATATAAGTAGGGTGTTGGAGAACTTGGTAAAAGTCATTTTTGAAATGTTTCCATGACTGGGCCCATGTTCCAAATAGATGATGGTGGGAGAAGTTACTCATTGAGAACCAAGTTATATCATTACTTTTTTTGACTTGGAACAAGTGGATAAATTTGCAAATAGAGGGTTGTACAACCAAACCTTTGCATAAGATTTGAAATGCTATCATAAAGGTTGAAATGTTAGGATGGAACTGCGAGTTGGATCTTAATTTTTTTGAAGATGAAAATGTATAAGTAGACAAAGCACATTGAATCTATTTCAGGGGGATATGCAGCTACTATCTCGTCAAAACTATATGGAAGAATCTCAAAAAACTCTTGGTAACTCTTACGAGCCAAGTGTTTAAAAAAAACATTCAAGGGATTCATAATTAGTGTACTATGACTTGTGATGACAAACATCCTCGATAACCCATTCAAAATTGTCAAAGGTACAAGGAGTGGAATGGGGTGCAGGCACTTTGAGTGAGCCCTCTCATCGAATCCCTGACGTTTACTCATAGAAATCACTGGAAAAACAATACAACTTTGATAAGGATAAAGAAAAAGGTTTTAGATAAGTCAATAAAAAATGACATGTTTCCATAAGGTGCGAAGAAAAAGAGAAAACTTTGATGACATGGGAGGATCACGTAGCCCAAAAACAAAGGGACTTGGCCACACAACCCAAAGCAAGATAAAAAAAAGTGAACATATGGCCTCAAGTTGAGGAGAAAGAACGTGTAAATATTTCGAAGAAGTAAGTATGTGTAGCCTCCCATAGGCAAAGGAAAACCATGCAACATTGAGAAATGATAAGGATTTTTCTGTGACTGTTAAAGGGGAGGTATGCATGTTTGTATGTTAAGGGGGGAGGTCTGCACGTTTGATGAGGGGAATGGTCGCGCGGTCTCCTAGACAAAAGGGAGGACTGCATGATTTTTATGTTGATGGGGGGCTGTATGGCCTCCTAAGCAAAGGGGAGGACCTCACGGTTTTTTATTTTAGTAAGGGAGGGGTTGCGCGACCTCCTATGCAAGGGGGAGGTATGTGCAGTTTTCTTTTCTCATGGAGGAGGGGTCATCTAAAAGGTTTTCCTCTTTGTGGACTGGATGAAGAATCCAAAATAAAGAGACTAACAACAACCCTAAATGAGAGTGTTTGGATTGAACCCATTACATTTTAGGTGGATGCAACTCAATACATAGAAAAGTGCGACACTTTGCTTAGACAACTCATCTCTGTACGGGCGATAAAGTGGTGTATGTGAATCTAGTCACATGGACCAGGTGGTTCCTCCTTGCACCTAGTCATTGAAAGTGATGGAAAACACAAGAAAGAGATGTTTGAATTTGTTTCTCCATTTCTTAAAAATACCGTGATTGCTTAACTAAAAATATGTTCTTTATCGCATAATTTAACTTATGATTAGTAAGCAAGTTTAGTAAAACGAAGTAGAATCATGAAGAACTTATAGTAACACAAATAGAGAGGAAACACAACAATTATTATACTAGTTCAGAACACATTGTTGCTACATCTTGTCCTCCCCTTATAGAGAGATTCTTCCTCAACACAGTCGAAGACTCGATCAACTATTTCAACAATAACATACAAGTATTATTTATTCTGCCTCTTCTTGCTTTGAGTATTCTTGTTATAGCATCACCAGGTTGTAACCATTAGAATCGCAAGTTCACTGAACACCTTCTAGTCAACCTGAGTGTGTACAAGTCTTGTTAACCTTCTAGCTTAGTACGATAAAGCTATTGACATTCATAAGTATTTTTATACCTCTTCAAGTACCTTCTATGCGTGAATGAGTTTTTGCCACTATCTGGTTGATTTACATTAGTTCTAGTTTATGTCTGAATTCACACAGAGTGGTTTATAGGATTCTAATTCTCATTGAGATGATGTTACAAATCAAATCCTATATCAAATCAAGTGTATAAGACACTTTGATTTATTTACATCAATTCTAGTAACACTCTACTTAGAGGATTTTTCGTTCAATATTTTCTTTTGATGTATTCTAGGCTTTTAAAGAATTTTTCTTAACACAATGCCTTTTTTTTATTTACATTTTTCTCTCTTTTGTTGATTGATTGACCGGTCTCTATTTAATTACTAAGAAATGTATCCTTTGAGAATGCTACCATTGAAGATCTTAAATCAACATTTAAGGAAAACCATCCTTTGAAACAGATCTAAGAGGATTTTATTATCAGTTGATGTCATTCACTTCTTCAACCAAAGGATAAGTCCATTAAGATTAGCAGAGAATGTTGGACAATAGACTTCTTATCAAAGAGTTGACTTTATCAGAGTGTTGACTTGATATGCTGACCAAAAGATCAACTATCTTATCAAAATCAACAAATGTAGGATTATCAGAACGAGTTTCTATTAACGGATTCACCAGAGGTATGTTGAAAGTGTGTTCATCAGAGTTAAACACAACTTCAACACATTTTTCTAAGTCACTGTGAAATTGTTTAGTATATTTTCTTTTCTTTGTTCATTAGATGATCTAACTTGTACAAGAACATAGACTTTATCAAATGCTTCAATTAGAGCATTCTTCTTTGGATCTTTGAGTCAAAGGATCAAGATCGGTGTTTTGTCAGAAGCAGATAATCATTGTTGCTCTTTTTCTTTTGTCTTCAAATGGACAATCATTGACTTGTATTTCTTTTGTCTCTATGCTTTGACTTGAACTATAGATTGTGAGATGCATATTGCAATACTTTTTATTTCTATATTATGACTTGCTCTATTAGTAAACATAAATACTTGTTTATTTAGTGATAATATTCGTTGTGTTAGAAACACTTAGATTATCATCTCTAACTTACTCATAATTTATGCTACCTTAAAGTAGATAGTAATTAATATAAATATTTGTCTTCTAACTTAATATGCACAATTAGCAAATACAGTTAGGCAATAATTGTTCTTTATAATTTTGTTTCTGTTATCATCAAAACATCAACTACAGGATTTTAGGCCAAACCAATTTTGCACTAACAGTTAGTCCTAAAAACCACTAACAGTTCTTCTCTATTCGACCATGATCATTATAGTGGATATCGTGCAAAACTGAGACAACATTCATGATCATTGTGATCCTCTCTTTCATTCTCAACCCGAATCACAAATTGAAAAATCCTATTCTTCTTTATCAAAAACCACACCTCCACTTTTTGATCAAGATTTCGGCCATCACGACTATCATCGTTGCAAACTGAGACCATATTTCGACTCCAAGAAACATCCTCTTCCATTACCTTTGCATGAAATCACCAACTGTTACACTAAAAAAAATGGGTTTCCATCCTTGTCGCCGCTGCTTTCTTGAATTCCAGCCACCACGTTCATCATCCTGAAAAACTGATATCATTTTGAGATTCCTCCCATTGAAACCTTCCAAAAGCACTACTCATTTGTTTGTTTCAGTGAAGTTGACGTCAGACCTTGTCGGTGATGCCTTTTCTGATAACCTGTTTCACGTCATTTTGAGTACATTTCTTCTGTTAATATTTTTTTTAATTATGTAACACTGATTTTTATGCTCCACGTAATTATCAGTCATGTTTCATTGACTCTATAAATTCATTGATGTTTTTGGACTGGTTCATTGCGCGTTGTTGTCATGATTGTTGAAAATTATTCTGATTCTTATATGGTAGGAAAACATCAAATTGAGCTAAGGGGTGATAGAACATTGGAATTCATGAGTATAATATATTGTGAGATGAACGAGAAAACCGTATTTCGCAACTATTGATTTGGGGCTCGCTAGTACTGTGGCGGCCCTTTGAATGATAAATTAATAAATATGCAAATATGGTAATTGTGAGATTAAAATATGGAATAGAAATATTATAATGTGTTGATTGATTTAATTTTTTTGAATTTGTGGTATTTCATATTATTGTGATATCGGATGTCGAATGAATTTGGTGCATCTGTTTGATTAGTTGAGTTTATGTGAGGTGATAAAAAATACGGATGCATTGTATGTGTTGTTTTTTATTTTCGAAAAATTGTTTCAAAATAAAATTATGCCACCGAAGATATTGTTGAGTTGCAGACTAGGTCGCTCTTTAAGACGTTTTGTGGCACTGCCCAAATTGTGCAAGGTAGACTATCAACTACAAAGTTCCCAGGATAAAACAACCTAGACAAATTGTATCGGAGTTCTATTGCACCGTAGAAAATCGTTCTAGAATTACAACCTCAATATGACAGTTAAAACCACTCTCAATATGCCGGTTAAAGGCACTCTCAATATGGTATTATGACCACTCATAAATCAAAAGTACGACGACACAAAAACTACTCTAAAAGGATTATGATATTATGACTACTCAAAAATAAAAGGGACTACAGTACAAAAACTGCTCTAAAAGTCAAATGGTCTATAGTACAAAAACTGTTCTAAAAAATCGAAGGGTCTATCACATAAACCTCTCTAAAAGGACATTGGTATTATGACCACAAAAAAATCAAAGGGACTATGACACAAAAACTGCTCTAAAACGAGATGTTATTATGGCCACTCAAAAATCAAAGGGACTATGGCACAAAAACTTCTTTAAAAGGACTACGACACAAAAATCGCTCTAAAACGGCAGTGGTATTAAACCCACTCAAAAATCAAAGGGATAGAAAGAAAGGAGAGAAGTGGCTCGAAAATGTACTGAGCAGAATATAAAAGGGAGAAAAGAGAAAGATGGGAAATGCATCCAACTTTGGTGTACCTATCAAAAGAGTTGTACACTCTTTATATAGTGATGGAAATAAACCCACATCAATATATGTTTTATGTCCATGTATGTTTGAATAGTATGATATAAGTCTATGTGATGATGATGATAGTGATATTATAAAATTGTGATGACAATTTTGAAGTAACCCCATAGGTGATGAAATAGTGATGATTCTAACTTGTGCCAAAGATAATGCTTCTAATAGAGTAGTTTAGGCCAACGAGAGGAAAAAATAGAAAAATAGATGTAGAGAATTTTTGAAGTGAAGATTATTTTGTCATTGTATAGGTAGGGTCTGACAAACCTAGTGATTTTGGGAAGTACAATTGAATGAGACTGATTGTGGAGGTTTACTGTTGAGCCTTTAGGCAAGATTGTTAGACCTTGGAGGTATTCGCTTGGGGGAATTCTTAGGTTACTTGGAGGTAGCCCTCCAAATGTCGGGAGCACCCATGCAACACACGTTTACCTAGATTGTCGCGTATATGTGTCTTGGGTTGAGTTTAGGGGATCTATGAGGACAAGGTCAATTTGAATTGTCCGTGCACTCGGGTGGTGGCATAGTATCAAGCCTCCTAACCAAGTACTTCAGAGATAGAATGGTAACAAATTGTGAAGAAGTAGAGTCTAAGCTCATTCATAACATTGTATTTTCTTGTAATTGTTTTGTTGTGAGTAATGTGTTTTGAAAGTGGAAATAATTTCTCTTGGATGATGTGACGATATAACGATATATTGATGTTACTTGAGTGATTTTGACATTATAATGTCGTAACATCCCACTCACTATCTTAGGAATATTTATAGGATTTAAATTCCTTTACTCCTTGTTAGAAATTATTTTAAGGATTGTACAGGTTAAAAGAGCTTAGATGCATGAGAGAAATGGAATCTTTAGCATATATGTATTTTGAATCTCCTCCCAAATGATTTGAATTAACATGCATGTGGTTTGTTTGTTTGTTGCTTGATTTCTATGTCAGTGATTTAGGAAATCCCAAGATTCTAAGAAAAAGAATTCTCGTAAAGGTGTAAAGCCTGTCCTGAAGGCAAATATGCGTGTTTGGATTTTTTCCACCCTTGCCAATGTGATTTGTCTCTAATGTTTGTATCCATTTCCACCACTGATTGCTCGTTCTAAAAAATCTAAGTGTTTCTGCCTCTGGTGGTTCTCTTCATGTTGCCTTTGGTGGATGTAATTAATAAAATTCTAAGTGTTTCTCCCTCTGGTTAAATACCTCCTTATTTGTGCCTCTAACGTTGCTTGTTCTCTTCTTCCTCTGACATTGATTCTTCTCTTCTCCCTCTGGCGTTTCTTCTCTTGTTCTTCCTCTGACGTTACTTCTTCTCTTCATCCTCTGATGTTGCTTTTTTTCTTCTTCCTTTAATGTTGCTTCTTCTTTTCTTCCTCTGATCCCTATTTAACATCCTCTGGACCAGTATCCTCTAGTACATCATCTAGATGCGTATCCTCTGACCGGGAGTCATGCCTTTGGCTAAGTTACCTTTGGCCCAACTTTGATTAGGGACTTCGAATTTAATTTCCACTTTATTTTTTTCAATATATTGTTTAGTTATTATGGAGTGATAATGCATTTCAAACTTATGGTACCAAGACATTGCATACATAGCATCACAAGTGCATTACAATATCATTAATAAGATCATGCATGGCCTTATTCATGGTGAGACATTCAGGGTTGTTCCAAACATGGAACAACAAGTAGAGGAGAACAATCAGAACGCTGGTAGGGTTTGGCCAGACCACATTTACCATTCAGGAATCAATTATCTTGGTGACTCACATCAAGATATTGGGCGACTTTGCTTTGTTTACAAAGAAAAGTTTTGAGGTCATGCATATTTTTATAATCACAATGGAAGAATTAAAATGCAATGTATCATAATTTCATGTTTTTATGCATAACTATGAAATAAATATTTTTAAACTACCTCTACCCTTTAATTTTTTCAGAACTCACTGAGACTTTATATTTCACCCCTTTATTTTTATTTCCTTAGTAGCTAGAGGAACTTGAGACGAGTTTAGCATTAGAGGAATAATTCCAGACTGGATGGCATTTGAATTTGATGATTTATGTTTGTTATTTATGTTATAATCAGACATTTTTAGTTCACTTCCAAATGTAATAACTGATGAATTTGTTGAACAAATTGTAAACTATAATTGTTATTGTAGTTTTCAATTGAATTTTGTGGTGCTAATTTATTATTCATTATTACTGCATCCGTTTTTAATAAGGTGTATGGGTTCGATTGCCAAGTTCAAGATAATTAATATTGGGTCTTATATTTTGGTATCAGAGCCAGATCGATTTATTAGGACTATGAGTTACGGGTTAGGAATTAGAATAGTTTCTTTTACTATATATTCTAATTATCATTGCACCTAATATTAAGTCTGATCAACTTAGTATTTTGTGTATGGTATGCAGAAGTATGGCTGAAGGATCTAGAAGAAGAGGAAGGCCAAAGAGGAATACCTAACTTGAAGACAATATGATACCATCGCCTACTAAGGAACCTTGTGAAAGGGTGATGGAACAAATGGCAGTGTAAATAGATGGCACTCAAAATGCCAATAGGGTGTTCTATGATTTACTTAAGTTGCAACCTCCTACCTACCAGGGCAGCCACGATCCCTAAGAGTCTCAAGCTTGGCTGGGCGAGATTAAGAAGGAATTTTAAGTAGTGTCATGTACTGAAGAACAAACAGTGGCATTCCTGCCCATCTACTAAAGGGTGAGGTAGAGTATCGGTGGAGGGGTGCAAGGACTTATCATCAGACTCATGGAACCCCTCTGAATTGGGAATACTTTTAAGTGGCCTTTCTGGACAAGTATTATCCAAGTAGTGCCATAAGACAAAAGGCGCTGGAGTTTGTGCACCTGCAACAAGGAGACATGTCTATTGTGGAACATGTTGCTAAGTTTGAAGAACTGGCCAGCTTTTCCCCATATGGCCAATATGCACCCATTGAAAAATGGAAGATAAACCAGTTTGAGTGGGGGTTGAGGTATGAAATTAGAGGAAATATAGGCTATATAGAGCTTACTATTTATTCCACTCTCGTACGTAAGAGCAATATTGGGGAGGACAATTTAAAGAAGGTACAAGAGGAAAGGCAAGCTAAGTGGTAGCAAAAGAGAGAGTCTGAAAGGTTTGGCCAACAGTTGAAGGTAAAGACTCCTCAAGGGAAGGGAAAGCAACTACAAACCTCTAGTTCCCCAAGAGTAAAAAAGTGTGTTAATTGGGGCAAGGAGCTTGGGGGAAAGTGCTTGGTTAGGGAACAAGTATGCTACTACTACAAACAGCCTGGTCATATGGCTCTTTCATGTCCAGTGCATCAAAAGTAGGGAGGTCCAACCCAAGAAAACTTAACATTGGGAGAGTCTTTGCCCTTAGTGCTAAGAAAAGTAAGAATCACAATCTGATTACTGGTACTTGTTTCGTAAATCAAATCACTTTGACTGTCATGTTTGACACTGCGCATCCCATTCATTCATATCCTTAGATTGTGTTTTGCACCTCCGTATTTCCATACTTGAATTATCTTTTCCCTTAGTTATAACTATGCAGCTAAGAATTCAATTGAAATTTCTTTAATGTGTCATTAGTGTCCAATTATCGTATTTAATAGAATATTTTTAATAGATTTAGTTTACTTACCACTTAGTTAAGGGATTAGACACAATACCAGGAATGAACTGGATATCTGCATATTCAGTGACTTTGGTCTATCACGGTAAGGAAATTATCATTCCCCCAGGAAATCACCAACCAAAGCAACAAAAACCTCATTCCCTATCCAAAACTCTTCAACCCTTCCGATGTTTGAACAATGGGGGTGAAGGCATAATTTTGTTGTTATCCTCTAACTCAAGGTCAAAAGTAGACTTAGCGAACATTCCAATGATCAGTGAGTATGAGGATGTCTTTCTAGAAGATGTGACATCCCTGCTTCTAGAAAGAGAAATAGAATTCTCTATAGACTTGGTCCTTGGAACAGGACCAATCTCCATTGCCCTCTATATGATGTCTCCACTAGAATTCAGTGAACTGAATAACCAGTTGGAGTATTTGATAAGCAAGCAGTTTATCCGACCAAGTGTGTCACCTTAGTGAGCCCTTGTATTGTTAGTGAAGAAAAAAGATGGCAATATGAGACTTTGTATAGATTATAGACGGTTAAACAAAGTAACCATTAAGAATAAATATCATTTGCCAAGGATAGATGACCTTTTAGATCAATTAGGAAGAGTTACCGTGTTTTCCAAGATTAATTTGAGATGAGGATATCATCAAATCAGAATAAAGTCAGAGGATATCCCTAAAACAACCTTTAGGACTAGGTATGGACATTCTGAATTCGTAGCTATACCTTTTGGGGCGACCAATGCCCCAGCTGTTTATGGATTATATGAATACGATTTTTAGGCCATACCTTGATAGATTTGTAATTGTATTCATAGATGACATTTTGATATACTCAAAAACCCAGAGGAACATGTAGAACATCTCTAGATAGTACTACAAACACTTAGAGATAGGAAACTGTATGCCAAACCTAGTAAATGTGAATTATGGATGCCAGAAATGAAATTTTTAAGCCATGTGATCACCAAGGAAAGAGTGGCAGTAGATCCCTCTTAGATACAGGCAGTATTAGAGTGGAAATGATCTAAGAATGTGACTGAAGATAGGAGCTTCTTAGGATTTGTAGGATATTATAGAAGATTCATTAGAAAACTTTCCCAAATTTCCTTGCCTCTGACTAGGTTTACTAGAAAAAAGCATCCTTTTGTATGGGATCATGAGTGCGAGAAAAGTTTTCAGACACTCAAAACTAGATTGACCCCTCCCCCTATGCTTGCTATCTCATATCCAACCTTAGGATTTGAGGTGTATTGTGATGCCTAATTAAAAGGACTAGGTTGTGTGTTGATGCAAAAAAAGTCAAGAAGTGGTTTTTGCTTCAAGGAAACTAAAACCACAAAATGGAAATTACCCTACTCATGACCTAGAACTAGCTGCCATAGTGTTTGCCCTAAAGATCTGGAGAGATTATCTGTACGGAGCACATTTTAATGTCTTTAGTGACCATAAAAGTCTAAAGTACCTCTTTGATCACAAGGAACTTAATATGAGGTAGAGGAGGTGGGTGGAATTCTTGAAGGATTATGATTTTGAGCTAAGATACCACCCAGGCAAAGCAAATGTAGTGGTAGATGCCATGAGTAGAAAGTCGTTACACATCACATTTGATGGTCCAGGAATTGGCATTACTAGAAAACTTTATAGATTTACATTTAAAGATAACACTTTTTCAAGGGGGAATTCTTTTAAACCAGTTGAAAATAACCTGTGATGTTAGGGAACAAATTAGGAAGTCACAAGAACTAGATGAGGAGTTAAAGGCTAAGAAGGAAAAAGATAATATTTCAAGGGCAATAGATGGGATAATTTTATTTCAAAATAAAATATGTATACCTAGAGTCAAGGAATTAAAGAGAATAGTATTAGAAGAAAATCAAGAGCCACTTGACCATTCATCCTAGAGCCATCAGGGTATGATTCCGTGGATTTTATAGTAGGTCTACCTCGTACCCAGTCAGGGTATTATTCCATTTGGATAATTGTAGACAGATTGACTAAGTCATCCCATTTCTTATCTGTCAAGACTACTTACAATGCCACAAACTAGCTAAGTTATTTATAAAGGAGATAGTAAGATTACATGGGGTACCTCACAACATAATATCAGATAGGGTCCCCAAATTTACCTCCATATTTTAGAAAATCCCAGGATTTTGGGGAAAAGAATTCTCGTGAAAGGTGCGAATTTTTCCTTAAAGGTAAATACATGTGTTTGGATGTTTTCCACCTTTGCCAATGTGTTTTGTCTCTAATGGTTGTATCCATTTCCACCTCTGATTGCTTGTTCTAAAAATTCTAAATGTTTTTGCTTCTGGTGATTCTCTTCATGTTGCTTCTAGTTGTTGCATTTATTAAAATTTTAAGTATTTCTATCTCTGGTGGTTCCCTTCATGCTACCTCTGGTGGTTGTTGTTATTAAAATTCTAAGTGTTTATGCCTCTGGTAAAATGGAAGAGGCTTGCAAGCCATAACAATAATAAGCACACATGCTTTAGAAGAAAAATTTAGGAACATAGGCCATAAACATAAGAGGCACACATGCCACAAAACATGAAGTAAATATTTCCAAAAGCTAAAAGTTCAACAAACATAGAGATAAACAATAAGTCAGGGTTCGAACGACTCAAATCCAAGTTAGGATGCAAAACTCGAACTTATCTAATATCCATAGAAAACTCGTGGTCGAACTTTTCCACCCTCCTTTCTTCCAATAACTTGATATAGACCATCGAGGTGACCAACTAAGTTTTCAATGCATCGCGCGCCCGAACGACCTCTATTTGAGCGGTCTCCTTGTTGGATTTCTTAGCACACGAGTCCTTCAATGAAACGTCAACTTTCTTATAGTTTTTATGATATGTGACCTACTTTGTCTTCAAAGCCTTTACAGCATCCTCACAATACTGATTCGTTTCTACATTGCGCTTTAGCATTTTTTAGGTTTCATGGGTAAGGCTAGCAGATAACAACTTTTGTTGGCACCAAGTTGGTTCTTTCAATTATAGTTTTGAAGTTAACAAAAGTATTTTATGTAAATCCTATTTTGACTTAGAAGAAAAAATCAGAGGCTGTGCAAAATCAGAGGATACACCAGAAGATGACGTCACCAGAAGATAAAAATGCCCCTAGAAGTTTCGGCCAGAGGAAACATCCAGATGATACCAGAGGAAACATCTAGAGGATACCAGACGATACATCCGGAGGATACCAGACGATACATCCGGAGGATACCAGAGGATACATCTAGAGGATACCAGAGGAAACATCTAGAGGATACTAGAGGAAACATCTTGAGGATGCATCCAGAGGATGTCACCAGAGGGTACCAGAAGATACCTCCAGAGAATACCAGAGGATGTCATCAAAGGCAAACATCAGAGGGTATCATCAATCAGAGGATATCATCAAAGGGAAGAAAAAATAACATCATCAGAGGATATTTTTCTTGGCCCAAATCAAAAGGAAGTAGAGTCCAAAAGGAGAATTGGACCAGACCTGTTCCAGACCAAAAGACAGAAAGGTAAAGAACATAAGACCTAGTCCAGATTTGGTCCAGACTTGGTGCAGATCATAAGATCAATGGTCCAGATCAGAAGATAAATGGTCCAGACTAGATCACATGATCCAGAATTGGTCGAAATCAGAAGATCACATAATGGTACAGATCAGATCACATGGTCCAGAATTGGTTGAAACCAGAAGATCACATAATGGTACAGATCAGATCCGCATGGTCAAGAGTTGGTCGAGATCAGAAGATCATACGGTCCAGAATTTGAATCATGATGCAGATCAGTTAAGACTTGATTAAAATTCGAAGAAGACTTGATTGAATTTTGATAGAAATTTGATCAAAGTATTAAGGGGATTTGATTCAAAAATTCACTGAAGACTTGAAGGAAATTCGAATGCAATCTGAAGCTAAAAAGATACGGTTTAAAATTAAGAGAAACAGGATTGGTCAACAGAATTTTCAAATGCAATCTAAAGCTAAAAAGATATGATTTGAAATTAAGTGAAACAGGACTGGCCAACATAATTTTCCAAGGAAATCTGAGCAAGATTTATCTTGAATTTAAGCTGGACAAAGTCCTAAATGCAGCTATAAAAGGAGGCTTCAGGCAGCAACATTATGCATCGAAAAACACAAAACTCAAGCTTCAAATTCAAAGTTATCCGAGAGTTCATTACGTGAGAAATTCTTGAGTGCAAAAGCAATATTTTCTAAGTGTTTTCGAGAGAGAAATTCAGTGCAACAATCAGCTTTCCAGAAGCAACAAAAGAGTGCAAGAATGAGTGTAGCAATCAGCTTTCCAGAAGCAACTTTGCAAAGTTCCAAACCCTTGTAATCAAACCTGATAGTGGTGTAGATTCCTTCTTCAATCTGGGGTTGTCAGATTGGTAGGACAAGACTTGACTTGTACAGTCTATGAGTTGTTCTCGTTCCTCAAAAGTCTGGGGTTGTCAAGTTGTTTGAGAAGATTGGCTTGGAGGGTCAGGTGTTGTAATTCAAAGTGTTTTGAATTAGTGGATTAAAGCCTTCAAAGTGAAGGGACTGGATGTAGCCATGTTAATGGTGAACCAGGATAAATTGTTGGGTTCTTATGTTGTTATTGTTCACAGCTAAGTCTGATTACTTATTCATCAAATAATTCGTATCAACATTCAACAAAATAGCAAAAGAATTCAAGTTTGACAAACACAATTCAACCCCCCTTCTCCCGTGTTTGCACCTTCACTTTTAAGTCCTGCACAACTTCAAGAGACTGGTTACAGCCCAAAAGATGCACCTTATCCACATCACTGATGTGGGGAATTTGAGTAGCTATTTCACATAAAGGGAATCTCTCATCCCAAGTAGAAAGGAGGATATCTCATTTCTCTTTCTCAAGGGCCAAAACAAAGAACCATTGGGGGACCTCCTCAAGAAAGCCATAGACAATCTTGGAAGTAGAGCAAGTTCAGACAAAAACACTTCTCAAAAGAGGCGGCATGAGGAGTGGAAGTAGATGCAAGGGTACCTTTGCCAGCATAAAAGGAAGCCTTTTTACCTTAATCTACAGAAATCTTTTGTTCTTTGATGAAAGGATGCTCAACAACAGTAAGAGGGGCTATCATGCAAGATTCTAAATAACAAAAAAGGAACAAAATCCAAAATAATTTCAAAATTGGGTGGAATGCCAAGAAGGATTATCAATATGATGAGCAGGTATGGACATACGAAGAATTGTGCATGCAATACCATTGCTTTTCATCTTCAAAATCACATCTCTACTCACAATAGTTTTATTAGAAATTGGACCAAAGGAAGTCTGATTAGAGGAAAAACTATATCAAAGGAGAAAGTGGATTAGATGTAATTTGATCAGAGGAAGAACTATATCAGAGGAAGTCTTATCATAGGAACCTGTATCCTTTTAATTCCTCAATAATTAACTCTTAGTTCCCTATTCATCACTTCTATTGGGCTAAAGCCAAAATCAAGTATCTTAACACACTCATATAGAAGGTGTACCAGACATGCACACATACAAGTATAATATAATCTAAGCAATCAGGAATTTAATCACTTCAAGTTTCTACATCTACACTAGGCTGCAAAAGATTGTCAAGCATTCCTTTTAACCTATAGAAAACCAAAGTTTTTGTACCCCAAGAAACCACGTATGACTCAACCATCCAAAATCCAAAACCAAAGGAACCGTAAATTTAGTACAAAACTAAAACTACAGAACTGATTCGATTATTGCAAAGAGATTACACTAATCTCTAACAACTTAAAACTTGATAAAAATACTGTCAAATTTTTCCTAACTTATTAGTTACACTATTTCTAACTCCTTCTAAATGAATATTTTCTTTTTTGTTTATTATTCATTTAGATTGTTATCCTTAACCTTCTTATCCTCATGGGCATAGATCCTCAATTTCAATCCCTATATTGGAATCTGGTAGCTTACATATTCCTTCATTTCCTCAGATTCACCCTTCTTACAAGGAGTTGTACAATTCTTCACCACACTAGCCTAAAACACCAATAGAAATAATTTATTATCTTTTCAGAATAGGTGTCACTCATGTAAAGACAATTCATGTCCCCCCATATTTTCCTTCTCTTTTTGGCATAGTTCTGCATACCAAACACAAAATATTAAGTTGATAAGCTTAATATTTTGTAAAATGATACTTAGAGCATATAACACAAACAAAACAATCCTAAATTTAACCGACTACCTAGATTCCAATTGGTTCAACTAGGCTTTGATACCAAAATGTAATAACCATCACCATGTATCTAGAATATGGTAATAAATGTTTACATTCTAATTAACAGAGGCAATCATTTTTAGTATTATGAGTATAATCATTGAAGTAAATTGTAACTACAAATTGTATAGTTTACAACTATCCTCTAATATATTCCAAAATTAGAAAATACGTAATTTCATAAAAATCTACATTGATGCGGGATTACATACTCTAGTTCTCGATCCAACCTTAGCCCTTTTTATCTGCTATAATATATAAGAAAATATGGGGTGAGATAAAAATCTTAGTGAGATTTTTTTCTTTTCCCTCTTTGACACTTGGACTTGTTGATACAACCACTTTCCTATTCTACCCTTGATCCTAAATTAATATTACTAAAAATACAATATGAATAAGTAATAAGATTCTAATAATCTAATTACATCTTAATCTTATAATTATTCTATTTCAATAATCTATTTTATCATTCTAATTTTAATAATTCATTTTAATGATCTAATTACTATCTTAATCTACTAAGGTACTGATAGGCCAATTACATCCTCTCCTGCTTAGAAAATGTTTTTCTCAATTAGAGAGCTTACCTATTGGAAGAGGTAGGGGTAGTCATACATCATGTAAAATTTATATGAGAATTTACGTGAAACACTAATCTATGGAAAAGATACCTTGTCCCTTGAGGAGGTTCAATTCGAACTTATTTTTAAGGAGCTGAATGAAAATCAGAAGGAAGAGATGAAGGAAAAAAGGAAGTTTTTTGTAAAAATCAAGTACAAGAAGAAAGGATCCAAACATGATTTGAAACTGAAAAGAAGGACACTAATAAAACAAACAATTGATGTATTAAGTGTTACAAGAGAGACATTTAAAAGAAAGATTTTCATAAGAGGAAATTCAAGAAAACAATGATGGTGGGGAAGATGCTTGAAAATGTCAATTGCTTTAGAAGGTTACTTAAATGCTGATGTGCTAATGGCAGCTACAAGATATTCTCATAATGAGTGGGTCTTAGACTCAGGATGCTCATTTCATATAACCCCAGGGAGAGATTAGATTCTTGGATTCAAAGAAACTGATGGAGGAAGGTCAACATGGGAATAATTTAAAATGCAAGGTTGTAGGAATTGGTTCAATAAATTTAGGGTTTGAGGATGGTACAAGGAAGCTACTAACAGGAGTTAAATGTGTTTCTCAACTCAAGAGAAACTTAATATATCTATGAATGTTGGGGGAGTCCAGTTGCTCAAACAAAGCTAAACACGGTACATTGAAGGTAATGAAAGGAACACTGAAGGTCGTGAGAGACTTGTTACATATAAAAAAGATATTGGTTAATTTATGAGATGATTTGAATATTTTAAATAGTGTTGATATCATGAAAATAACAGTTATTGTTGATATTAAAATCTAAAATAAAAAATAATCATAATTTGAAAATTATATTATTGTAAAGGACGAATAATAATTTTGGAATATTTATGTATTGTTTTGACAAATTGTACTAATAGTGAAATTCACTTTAAACAATATTTATAAGCTCTACATTATAAGCTTTCCAATGAGAGCTAGTTTACCTAAATCGGACGCCGTTTGATATTTTAATTGAATTGTCAAAGTTGAAGAAAATTATGCACAAAAAGATTATCACATAGAAAGAGTTATAAGAATTGGTTTTAAGTGAAACCAATTTTATTGAAAAGCTTGCTCTTAAGACTTTAACACTGTGAAATTTCATACTTTTATATCACTTTTACAATTTGTAGTAATTTTATGAACATAGTTGTTGACATAGAATTCTAGGGTGTGCCTAAGATATCTTAGGCTAGGTTCTTGGTTGATTACTTTATTCTTATGTATACTAGTTCAAAACACGCTGTTGCTACTGTTGGAACCAAGTTGGTTCTATACTTAGTTTTGATGTTAACAAAAGTATTTTATGTAAATAGTATTTTGACTTAGAAGAACAAATCAGAAGCTGTGCAAAATCATAGGATGACACCACCAGAAGATATATCCAGAGGAAGCAACTAGAAGATAGAAATGTCACAAGAAGGTTAGGCCAGATAATGCATCCAGAGGACACCAGAGGATACACCCCCAAAGGATATCAGATGATGTCATCAAAGTTCAAATAACATCATCAGAGGATATCTTTCTTGGCCCAGATCAGAAGGAAGCAGATTTTAGAAGGAGACTTGGTCCAGACTAGAAGGAATCATAAGTCAGACTTGGTCCAAACATAATCTTGACCAGAAGATAGCTTGGTCCTGAATATAACGATCAGTCTAGAGTTACTCCAGACTTGGTATAGAGTATAAGATAACAGGTCCATAACAAATGACTTGGTCCAGACCAGAAGATAGCATGGTCCAGAACATAAAACTCAGTCCAGATAAGAAGAAATGATTGTCCAGATTTAATCTAGACTTGATCCAGATCAGAAGATAAATGTCCAGATTAAAATATCATAAGTCTAGATTTAATTCTGATTCAATCCAGACTCAGTCCAGACTTGGTCCATATCAGAGGGAAAATGTTCAGAAAAATGGTCCAGTTTTACGTATCATGGCCCAGTGTTGGTCGAGATCAGAAGATCAGATCATATGGCCCAGTGATTGGCCGAGATCAGAAGATCAGATCATATAGTCCAGTGATTGGCCGAGATTAGAAGATCATATCATATGGTCCAGTGTTGGCCGAGATCATAGGATCACAATATTGGGGCAGATCAGATTACATAAGTCCAGAGTGGTCGAGATCAGAAAATCATACGGTCCAAATTTTAATCATGATGAAAATCAATGATGACTTGATTAAAAATTCGAAGAAGACTTGATTAAATTTTGATAGAAATTTGATCAAAGTGTTAAGGGGATTTGATTCAAAAATTATTGAAGACTTGAAGAAATTCGAATGCAATCTGAAGCTTAAAAAGATATGGTTGGAAATTAAAAGAAACAAGATTGGTCAACAGAATTTTCAAAAGCAATCTGGAGTTAAAAACATACGATTTTTATTTAAGTGAAACCCGATTGGCCAAGTTATTTTTGCAAGAGAATCTGGGCAGATTCAGCTCGAATTTAGGCATGGTAGAAACCCTAATTATTCATCTATAAAAGGAGGCTCAAGGTAGAAGACTTAGCATCAAAAATCCGTAAGAGTCATAAATTTTCAGAAGCAAACACTCGAGTTTTCAGTGCAGTTTATTGTGAGTATCAGCTTTCCATAAGCAAGCACTCTTGTTTTTGTTCCCTTTGTGTTAAATCTATATTGTTGAAGTCGAGTCTACAATTTGAAGAGTCGGAAGATGTAGCAGGTGACTTAGCAATTAGATTCAAGGTGTTGTAATTCCTTCTGCAATCTGGGGTTGTCAGATTGGTAGGAGAAGACTTGACTTGAGGAGTCAAGGTGTTGTGTTCCGCAAAAGTCTAGGATTGTTAGACTGTTTGGGAAGACTGACTTGGAGGGTCAGTAGTGTTGTTGTAATTCAATGGTTTTGAATTAGTGGAAAAAATCCTTCGAGGTGAAGGGACTGGATGTAGCCTAGTTAATGGTGAACCAGGATAAATCCTTGTGTTATTTATTTTACTTTATCCGCTGCTAACTCTACTTGATTATATTTCAGATTTCAAATAATCATCAAAAACAGAAAAAGAATTCAAGTAATACAAACACAATTCAACCCCCTTCTCGTGTTTGCACCTTCAATTGGTATCAGAGCTCGGTCTCAAGGCTGAGCACTTAATAGTGTTTGAGGAAAGGTCCAAGGGGGTTCAACATGTTAGAATCCAAAGAAGAATTTGGAGGCAACATCAACATGCCACCACTGTTTGATGGAGGTCACTTTGAATACTGGAAGGACAGAATGAGAAGCTTCTTCATCTCCCAAGATCCTGATCTCTAAACCTTGGTAGTCAGAGGCTACATTGTACCCACTACACCAAAAGATGAAGAACTGGATATAGATTAATGAATCCCAATCAGAGGAAGTTATACAAGTTGCATCACAAGTCTAGAACCATCATGATCAATGCTATCACATTCAAAGAATTTGACAGATGCACCAACAAGGAAACAGCAAAAAGCATCTATGACAGTCTGGTTCTGACCTATGAAGGAAGTCAACAGGTTCAAGAGGCAAAGGCAAACATATTGGTCAAATAGTATGAGCTATTCAAGATGGAAGAGGATGAAGACATTGAAGCAATGTTCAGCAGATTCCATATTCTGGTATCAGGCTTAAAAGTATTAAAGAAAAGCTACACCACTGCAGATCATGTAAAGAAGATCCTCAGAAGCTTACTAGCCAAATGGAGACCAAAGGTTACTGCAGTACAAGAAGCTAGGGATCTGAATACCTTGAAGCTTGAAGATTTGATCAGCTCCCTCAAGTCTCATGAAATAGAGCTGAATGCAGATGAACCAAAGAAGAAGAAGACTTTAGCCCTTAAGTCAAAACAGAATAAAGCTGCAAAGGTTGTATAAGAATAAGAGGATAGTGATAGTGAAGATGATGATCTTGCCAACATAACCAAGAAGATTGCAAACATGTGCAAAAACAGAAAGAAGAAAGCTCCCAGGAAAAATGGCAAATACTTCAACAGAGGAAAAGAAGAAGCTGACAAGAAAAGCATCATCTGCTATGGATGCAATGAACCTGGACATATCAAGTCAGAATGTCCAAACATGGAGAAAGGAAAGCATCACAAGAAAGGTTCCAGATTCAAGAAGAAGAGTCTGATAGCAACATGGGATGCATCTGACTCAGAAGAGGAATCATCTGATGATGAAGAGGCAGAAACAGCTATGATGGCTCACATGAAGTCTGCCTCTGGACTCCATAAATGTACTAGCTCTGGATGAAAAGCAGAAGGCAAGAAGAATGGACAAAACATTCATTCTGACAAGTCTGGAAACACATCAGAGGAAGCAATATGGGCTCTGATGGCACATACAACCTCAAGTTCTGGATCCAGCACAGACTCTGGAACTGATTCAGAAGATGAAGACAAAGAGGTATTCTTTGATCATACTAGATATGAATTAATTAATGCTCTTAAAGAATTTCTAAATGCCAACAACAAGAAGTCTTCAAAATTGAATACTCTTAAGGAAGAAAAGAAAATTCTAACCAAAGAAGTTCAAATTTTAAAGAATCAGAATGCTAAGTTTGCAACTGAAAACACTAATTTTAAAACTGAAGTTGTCAGACTCAATTTTGAAAATCTAACTCTCAAAAGTAATATTTGCTCTACTTCCAATACTGTTTGTGAATCTGATATGCATGAACTGAAGGTGCAAACACGAGAAGGGGGGTTGAATTGTGTTTGACTAACTTGAATACTTTTTTTGTTTTTTGAAGTTTTATAACAAAACCTGATGTATGAATCAAACAGAGTTAGCAGCGGATATAAAGTAAAAATAAAAACACAGAATTTTATACTGGTTCACCGTTAACGAGGCTACGTCCAGTCCCTTCACTTTGAAGGATTTCACTAATTCAACAATCTTGAATTACAACAATACCACTGACCCTCCAAGTCAGTCTTCTCAAACAGTCTAACAATCCTAGAATTTTGAGGAATACAACACCTTGACTTCTCAAGTCAAGTCTTCTCCTACTAATCTGACAACCCCAGATTGTAGAAGGAATTACAATGCCTTGAATCTAATTGCTAAGTAATCTGCTACCCCTTCTGACTCTCTCAGATTGTAGACTCTACTTCAACAACTTAGATTTAACACAAGGGAAAGAAAAACACGAGTGCTTGCTTCTGGAAAGCTGAAACTCACAATTAACGTCACTAAAAATTTGAAGATTTGCATTTCATTGCTTGAAGCTTCTTCTGATACCAAGCAGTTTGTTATACCAAGCAATTTGAAGATTTGCATTTCATCTGCATCAACTTCCGGTTCAAGAAGATCTATAACAGCATCTAATTCTGATAAATCAACTTCTGGTTCTGGTAAATCTGTAACAGCTTCTGATTCTGATAAGTATCCAGATTTTTCTTCTGACTTAACTTGGCTGTTTCTGACTTGATCAGATTTATCTTTTGAAGATTTGTCATGTGTTGCTGACTTGCTTGTATCTTCTACCTTTCCAGGTACTTCTGTTTCTTGTGCTTCTGGTCCCTTTGGTTCTGGTGAACCTGCACTATCTTTATCTTTCTTTGATTTGTCAAGATCAAGCAGTTTGTTATAAAACATAATACAAATCAAATAATTTAAAAATGAAATCAATACAGCCAAAACATTAATTCTGCTTCTGGTGGTTTCTGCTTGTTTTTGAAACCACTTGAATGTTGTTTCTGCTGAAGTGTTCAATTCGTGTGAATCACCTGGTTCCTCTGACAGTTTGAAAACCTGCAGAATACTTATCTAGCTTTGATTTTTTTAAGATCAAGCTGCTTGTTATCACATTAAACATAAATATGAAACAATAATAATATCTACAGTAAGATCTAACCTCTATGTCAACAGTTTTGGTTTTACTCTGAAAATCCTCCTATTTCTGATTTTCAAATTCTGAATTTGTATGTTCTGTGATTAGATGGTTTGGATGAGGGGATTTGAATTCCCTTCCAAGTTTGTAGTCTTGATGAATTTCACTGGAGTGTTTGAAAAACTTTCCTGATTCTGATTCTTCTCTTTCTGCTTTGGCTTATACACCATGTTCCTCTGGTGATTCTGGAGCTTATGGTGATTCTGATAACCTTGGTGATTCTAGTGATTTGGATGAATCTGGTGATTCTGATGATTCTGATAATTCCTGTTCTGGTTCGAGTTCTAGTACTGATTCTGGTTCCAGTGTTGGTTATGGTTCCAATTCCTGTGCCTCTGATACTGGTTCCAGTTCCTGTTCTGATTTTGGTTCTAGCGTTGGTTCTGGTTCCAGTTCCTGTACCTCTTATACTGGTTCTAGTTATGATTCTGGTTCCAGTTCCTGTTCTGATTTGTGTGATGTGTGATTTCTTTGATATTTCCTGTTCCTCTTATGATTCTGGTTTTGGTTTTGATAGGTATTGTGTTGACCAGTTCTTCTTCTACCAGAGTCAATTTGCTTGTGTTTGGTAGATGTTGGAACATAAACCTTCTTCTGCTTGTGCATTGCCAACATATATTGTCCAGGCAGCATTGTTGGTGTCTCCTTCTGGTTGCTCAGAATATCTGCAACATAGACAATTTGATCTTTTGGTACCCAGAATTGATTGGGTCCAAGTTTGTTAGTTTTAACAGCTCTCTTATCTTGTTCAGATTTACCATTGGACAAGATAATTCAGAGTGACCTTTCTTAGCACAAACAATACATAAAACACCAGACTGAACAGTTTTAGTCTCAACAATAGTTTCTGTAGAACCAAGACCTCTCTTTCCAATGTTACTATTTCCATAAATCATAGATGCATATTTACTTCTTTCCATTCCATTAGAAATAAAGTTTTGAAAAAATTGCACATGCATATCAGATTCACATCCAGTTTTGGAAGTTGAACAAATATCACTTTTGAGAGTTTGGTTTTCAGATTTGAGTCTTGCAACTTCAGTTTTAAAATCCTTCTTTTCAGTTGCATACTCAGAATTTTGATTCTTGAAAACTTGGACTTCTTTGGTCAGATTTTTCTTATCTTACCAAAGAGTTTTCAGTTTTAAAGACATCTTATTGTTTGCATTTAAAAAGTCTTTAACTGCATCAATTAATTTAGATTTAGTGAGATCAGAAAATACCTCATTGTCTTCATCTTCTGAATCTGTTCCAGAGCCTGAGCTGTATCTAGAACATGAGTTGGTATGAGCCATCAAAGCCAGAATCGCATCCTCTGATGTGCTTCCAGACTTGCTTGAATGATTGCTTTGATCATTCTTCCTTCTACCTGCTTTCCTTCCTGAAACTGTGCCTCTACGAAGTCCAGAGGCAAACTTGATGTGTGCCATCATTGCTGTTTCTGCCTCTTCTTCATCAGACGATTCTTCTTCTGATTCTGATGCATCCCAGGCTACTATCAGACCCTTCTTTCTAAATCTGGAACTCTTCTTGTGATGTTTGCCTTTTTCCAGATTTGGACATTCTGACCTGATATGTCCCGGTTCATTGCTGTTATGTTTCTTCTTGGAGCTTCTCCTCTTCCTATTTTCCCAGATCTTAACCATCTGTTTGGTTAGGTAAGCCATATCATCACAGTCATTGTCTCTATCCTCTGATTCTGGTGCTGCCCTTGCAGCTTTCTTCTATTTCCACTTCAGGGCTAGATTCTTCTTCTTCTTTGGTTCATTTGCTTCCAGTTCTATTTCATGAGACTTCAGTGAGATGATCAGATCTTTAAGTCTTAAGTTATTCAGATCTCTGGCTTGTTGAACTGCAGTAACCATTAGTCTCCACTTGGTTGGTAAGCTTCTTAGAATCTTCTTGACATGATCTGCTGTTGTGTAGCTTTTCATTAAGACCTTCAGTCCAGATATCAGAGTCTGGAATCTACAGAACATTCCATCAATGTCTTCATCATCTTTTATCTTGAACATCTCATACTGTTTGACTAGTATGTTAGCCCTTGCTTCTTGAACTTGCTGGCTTCCTTCATAGGTAGAACCAAACTGTCGAATATGATCTTTGTTGTTTCTTTATCTGTGCATCTGTCAAATTCCTTGAATGTGATGGCACTAATCATGATGGTTCTGGCTTTGTGATGCAGTTTGTATGCTTTGCTCTGATCTGGTTTCATATCTTCCATGTCCAGTTCTTTAGTTGGATCTCCTGGAACAGTAGGTGCAGTGTATCCTTTGATTACCAGCTTCCATAATTCAAGATCTTGAGATATGAAGAAATTTCTCATTTTGTCTTTCCAATACTTAAACCTGTCTCCATCAAACAATGGTGGTCTACTGATGTTGCCTCCAAAATTATCTTTGGATTCTGCCATGTTGTTGACCCCTTTGGACCTTTCCTCAAACACTGTTAATGCTCAGCCTTGAGACCAAGCTTTGATGCCAATTGAAGGTGCAAACACGAGAAGGGGGGTTGAATTGTGTTTGACTAACTTGAATACTTTTTCTGTTTTTGCAGTTTTATAACAAAACCTGATGTATGAATCAAACAGAGTTAGCAGCGGATATAAAGTAAAAATAAAAACACAGAATTTTATATTGGTTCCTTGTTAACGAGGCTAATTCCAGTCCCTTCACATTGAAGGATTTCACTAATTCAACAATCTTGAATTACAACAATACCACTGACCCTCCAAGTCAGTCTTCTCAAATAGTCTAATAATCCTAGACTTTTGAGGAATACAACACCTTGACTTCTCAAGTTATGTCTTCTCGTACCAATCAGACAACCCCATATTGTAGAATGAATTACAACACCTTGAATCTAATTGCTAAGTAATCTGGTACCCCTTCTGACTCCCTCAGATTGTAGACTCTACTTCAACAACTTAGATTTAACACAAGGGAAACAAAAACACGAGTGCTTGCTTCTGGAAAGCTGAAACTCACAATTAACCTCACTGAAAACTCGAGTGTTTGCTTCTGGAAGTTGATGACTCTTTTTGATTTTCGATACTAATTTTTCTGCCTTGAGCCTCATTTTATAGATGCATATTAGGGTCTCTTCCCAGCTTAAATTCGAACTGTATCTTGCTGGATTCTCTTGCAAAAATAACTTGTCCAATCGGGTTTCTCTTAAATAAAAAACATATCTTTTTCTGCTCTAGATTGCCTTCGAAAATAACATTGGCCAATCCTGTCTTCAATTAATTTTGGAACAAATCATTCTTCCCTCTAATAGCTTCTGAATTCCACAAGACTATACTTTATTTTTCTATCAAATCTTTTTAATACTTTGATTTAATCTTGACCATTTGATCTTCTGCTCTCGACCACATCTAGACCATACAAACTAATCTGCCGTGATCCTCTGATTTCGGCCAGCCCTGGACCATACTTTCTGATCTTTTGATCTCGACCACTCTCGACTTGCAATCTGATCTGCTGTGATCCTCTAATCTCGTCCAACACTGGGCCATATGGTCTGATCTTCGGATCTAGGCCAACACTGGGCCATATGGTCTGGTCTTCTGATCTCAGTCAACACTGGGCCATATGGTCTGATCTTCTGATCTCGGCCAACACTGGGCCATATGCTTAAATCTGGACCATTGATCTGAACATCTCCCCTCTGATCTGAACTGCGTCTAGATTGAAATGAAATTAACTCTGGACAAAGGATATTTAATTCTGGACATTTTACCTTCTGATTTGGATGAGGTTTTGATTGAATCTGGACATCATTTCTTCTGTTCTGGACTTAGTTTCATACTCTGAACCATGCTACCTTCTTGTCTGGGCCAAATCTGGACTTAGTCATTTGTTCTGGACCAATTATCTAAAGCTCTGGTTAATTTTGGATCAAGTCTGGACTGATTATCATTTCACTGCCAAGCTATCTTCTGGTCAGAATAACTTCTGGACCAAATCTGACTTTTGATGGTGTTTTGACATCTTGGTGTATCCTCTGGTGCTTTCAGGATGCATCCTTTGGTACCTTCAGAATGCATTATCTGGTGACTTCTGGAGGTGTATCCTCTGGTCTGATTTTATCTTCTGATTACTCATCTTCTGCCTCTGATAACTTCATCTTCTGGAGGTATATATAAAAATTCATAGTACAAAATAAGATTAAATGGAGTGCTTTTGTAAACATCAAAATCCTAAGTGCTTAGAACCAACTTGGTTCCAACATGAACAAGCTTTTCAAAACGTTGTAAGAGAGGAATAGCTTTTCAAAACGTTGTAAGAGAGGAATAGGTTTTCCAACATGAACAAGCTTCTCAACATGGAAAGAAGTAAGTATGCTTCCATGATTTATGGAATCAGTAACAATGGTAAGAGAGGAATAGGTTTGACTGAATCTGTTGCTGAAATTAAGTCTGCTCATTCTAATGTTCTGTGTAGTATTTGTGCTAAAAAAGGTCACTCTAAATTGTCTTTTCCTATGATAAAATCTGGGAAAGACAAGAGACCTGTTAAGTCTAACAAACCTGGACCCAACCAGTTTTGGGTACCAAAGAACAAAATTGTTTATGTTGCAGATATTCTTAGCAACCAGCAGGAAACACCAATCATGGTGCCTGGTCAATGGATGTTGGCAATGCAAAAACAGAAAAAGGTGTATCTTCTATTTCCACTAGACAGAAGCAAAATGAGTCTGATGAAAGAAGGTCTGGTCAGTACAATTCACACCAGAACCAGAACCAGAACCAGTATCAGTATCAGTATCAGAATCAGTGGTTCAGCCACAAACAGCAGAATCACACACATCACCTTCAGTATTACCAGAAGAAGCAGAATCACTAGAATCACCATAAGTTCCAGAATCACCAGAGGAACATGGTGTATCAGCCGAAGCAGAATCAAGGGAACAGTTCAACCAGACTAAACAAGCCAGAAACAGAACTGACTCTGATGGCTCGTACAGAATCTGATTATAGCACTGAGTGTGACTCTGACTCTGATGGTGAAGTATCAGAAGAAGAAATGTCTGATCTGCAACACAAAGTATGGTATCTGGACAGTGGAAGTTCCAGGGATATGACTGGAGACAGATCAATGTTCCAGAAGCTGACTTTGAAGAAAGGAGGCAAGGTTGCCTTTGGAGGAAACCAGAAAGGTCAGATCATTGGTATAGGCACAATTGGTAACAGTTCTTCTTTCTTATCTATTGAAAATTTTTTATTAGTTAAAGTTCTGAATCATAATCTGTTAAGCATTAGTCAGCTAAGTGTTTGCAAGTATGATGTTGTGTTTAATCAGAAAACCTGCAAGGCTATTAGTCAAAAAGATGGATCTGTTTTGTTCACTGGTGTTAGGCATAATAATGTGTATAAGATAGATCTGATTAGTCTAGTTATGCAGAAAGTTAAGTGTCTTTTATCTATTAGGGAGGAAAATCTGATTTGGCACAAAAGGTTAGGCCATGCAAACCCTAGGCTGGTTTCTGAGTTAAGTAAACTTCAGCTAGTGAGACGACTTCCCAAACTAAGTACCAAATTTGAGATTCTGTGTGAAGCATGTTGGAAAGGTAAACAGACCAAAAGCTCTTTTAAACCTGAAAACTGTATTTCTACTTCACAACCTCTTGAACTGCTTCACTTAGATCTATTTGGTCCTGTTCAAACTGCATCCCTTAGTGGTAAGAAGTATGGGTTTGTCATAGTTGATGATTACTCAAGGTGGACTTGGGTAAAGTTTCTAAGAAACAAAGATGAATCCCATAAGGTATTTATTTCTTTCTGCAAGCAAGTTATGAATGAAAAAGGTTTTAAAATCATAACTATTAGAAGTGATCATGGAGGTAAGTTTGAGAACAGGTACTTTAAAGAATTTTGTGATGAGAATGGCATCTCTCACAACTTCTCATCCCCCAGAACACCTCAACAGAATGGAGTTGTTGAAAGGAAGAACGGGTCACTGCAAGAGATGGTCAGAACCATGCTGAATGACATGAATGTTGCTACCTACCTATGGGCAGAAGCTGTCAACACTGCATGCTACATCCGGAACAGAGTTTATATTAGGTCTATTCTAAACAAAACTCCATATGAGCTGTGGAAAGGTAAGAAACCTAATATTTCCTATTTCAAAAAGTTTGGCTGCATTTGTTATATGTTAAACACTAAGGATAATCTTGCAAAATTTGATTCCAGATCTCAAAAGTGTACCTTCATTGGTTACTCTGAGAGATCAAAAGCTTATAGAGTGTTTAACAAAGAAACTAACACTATGGAAGAATCCATACACATTAAGTTTGATGACAAACAGCTTGACTTTGAAAAGTCAAAGCAAGATGAGGAAATTACAGGTTTACCATAAGCACAGAAAGCAGGAGCAGATCAAACAAGAGAACCAGAGAAAGAAAAGGATGAAAGCAAATCCGAAGATGATGTTGAACCTGAAGACAAGTCAGAAGGAAAGAATGGGTGGAAGTACAAGTCTTCACATCCAGAAACACTGATTATTGGAAGCGCAGCTGAACCATTGAAAACCAGATCATCATTTAATGAAACAAGTATGTTTGGTTTACTTTTTACCATTGAACCAACTACTGTTGATGAAGCACTGGCAGAAAAAGGATGGATTCTTGCAATGCAAGAAGAGCTAACTGAGTTTGAAAGGAATGATGTTTGGGATCTGGTATCGAGACCACACAAAAATATCATTGGAACCAACTGGGTGTTCAAGAACAAACTCAATGAAAAAGGTGAAGTAGTCAGGAATAAAGCTAGGCTTGTGGCACAAGGATACAGTCAGCAAGAAGGCATTGGTTACACTAAGACTTTTGCTCCAGTGGCCAGGTTAGAAGCAATTCGTATCCTACTCTCTTTTCCTGCAAATCATGATATTACTTTGTATCAAATGGATGTCAAAAGTGCTTTCTTAAATGGTTACATAAGTGAGGAAGTCTATGTCAAACAGCCCCTAGGTTTTGAAAGTTCTTATTTTCCAAACCATGTTTTTAAACTTAAAAAATCTTTATATGGTTTAAAACAAGCACCTAGGGCATGGTATGACAGACTTAGCAATTTCTTACTTAAAATTCACTTTGATAGAGGCCAAATAGATAACACTTTGTTTAGAAAATCCATTAAAGATGATATTCGGATCATTCATGTTTATGTTGATGATATTATCTTTGGATCCACTAATGGCACTCTTTGCCAAGAGTTTTCTGATTTGATGCAGCAAGAGTTTCAGATGAGCATTATGGGAGAACTTAAGTTCTTCCTAGGAATTCAGATTCAGCAAGGCAAAACAGGTATACTCATTCACCAATCTAAGTACACTAAAGAACTTCTCAAAAAGTTCAAGATAAGTGATTGTAAGCCTATGGCCACCCCTATGCACCCCACCTGCTCACTTGAAAAAGATGAATCCAGCCAAAAGGTATACCAGAAAACATACAGAGGTATGATTGGATCCCTTCTTTACCTAACTGCTTCTAGACCTGACATTTTGTTTAGTGTTTGTGTATGTGCTCGTTTTCAAGCTGACCCTAGGGAATTCCACTTTACTGCTATCAAAAGAATCCTTAGATAGCTAAAAGGAACCACACATCTTACCTTGCTCTACAAGAAAACTCCCACATACAAACTGAATGGATATTGTGATTCTGATTATGCTGGAGATAAAATCGAAAGAAAAAGTACAAGTGGAAACTGCACATTCTTAGAAGACAATTTAATATCCTGGTCAAGCAAGAGACAAAGCACCATTGCCATGTCCACAGCAGAAGCTAAGTACATATCAGCAACAGGATGCAGTTCATAGTTAATCTGGATGAAACATCAGTTGGAAGACTACAACATCTTTGAAACCAACATCCCTTTATACTGTGACAATACTTTAGCCATCAACCTAACCAAGAACCCCATCCTTCATTCTAGAGCCAAGCACATAGAAATCAAACATCACTTTATCAGAGACCATGTTAAAAAAGGAACACTCAACATCCAGTTTGTAGACACAGATCATCAATGGGCTGACATATTCACTAAACCATTGCGTGAAGATCGATTTGAGTTCATCAAGAAGCATCTTAACATAATCTCCATATCTGACTAGATCAAGTAGTCTTTTTAGAGGAGTATTTTTTAAAGTTTTATTTTTTATTGTTTATTATTTATTTTTTTTGTAATCCAGAAGATAAAAAAAAATAATAAAAAATCTCTTTTTGGCTGATGACAAAAAGGGGGAGAGAAAGAAAGAGTGAGAAGGAGTTGAAAAGGAGAGGAGAAAAGAAGATATAAAAGAAAGAGTAAAACAAAAGAAGGAGTTAAAAAGGATAGGAGAAAAGAAGAGAGAAAAGAAAGAGTGAAACAAAAGAAGGAGTTGAAAAGGAGAGGAAAAGTCTGGGGCCTTAGACTTAGGGGGAGAAGCATGATCTGAGGGGGAGCCTAACAAAACAAGTATAAAAAATACAAGGTTTTTTCATCATCAAAAAGGGGGAGAATGTGGGAACCAAGTTGGTTCTATACTTAGTTTTGATGTTAACAAAAGTATTTTATGTAAATAGTATTTTGACTAAGAAGAACAAATCAGAAGCTGTGCAAAATCAGAGGATGACACCACCAGAAGATACATCCAGAGAAAGCAACCAGAAGATAGAAATGCCACCAGAAGGTTAGGCCAGATAATGCATCCAAAGGATACATCCAGAAGACACCAGAGGATACATCCCAGAGGATGTCATCAAAGGCCAAATAACATCATCAGAGGATATCTTTCTTGGCCCAGATCAGAAAGAAGCAAAGTTCAGAAGGAGACTTAGTCCAGACCAGAAGGAAGCTTGTTAGAGGGAGATTTGATCCAGATCAGAAGGAATCATAAGTCAGACTTGGTCTAGACTTAATCTTGACCAGAAGATTGCTTGGTCGTGAATATAAGGAATAGTCCAGACTTACTCCAGACTTGGTCTAGAGTATAAGATAACAGGTCCAGAACAAATGACTTGGTCCAGACTAGTAGATAGCATGGTCCAGAACATAAAACTCAGTCCAGATCAGAAGAAATGATTGTCCAGATTTAATCCAGACTTGATCGAAATTAGAAGATAAAGTCCAGATTAAAATATCATAAGTCTAGATTTAATTCATATTCAATCCAGACTCAGTCCAGACTTGGTCTAGATCAAAGGGACAATGTTCAGATAAGTGGTCCAGTTTTAAGTATTATGGCCCAATATTGGTTGAGATTAGAAGATCATATCATATGGCCCAGTGATTGGCCGACATCAGAAGATCAGATCGTATGGTCCAGTGATTGGCCAAGATCAGAAGATCAGATCATATGGTCCAGTGTTGGCCGAGATCAGAGGATCACAATATTGGGGCAGATCAGATTACATAAGTCCAGAGTAGTCGAGATCAGAAAATCATACGGTCCAAATTTTAATCATGATGAAAATCAGTGATGACTTGATTAAAAATTCAAAGAAGACTTGATTAAATTTTGATAGAAATTTGATCAAAGTATTAAGGGGATTTGATTCAAAAATTACTGAAGACTTAAAGAAATTCGAATGTAATCTGAAGCTTAAAAAGATATGGTTTGAAATTAAAAGAAACAAGATTGGTCAATAGAATTTTCGAAAGCAATCTGGAGTTAAAAAGATACGATTTTTATTTAAGTGAAACCCGATTGGCCAAGTTATTTTTGCAAGAGAATCTGGGCAGATTCAGCTCAAATTTAAGCATGGAAGAAATCCTAATTATTCAACTATAAAATGAGGCTCAAGGCAGAAGACTTAGCATCGAAAATCAGTAAAAGAGTCATAAACTTCCATAAGCAAACACTCGAGTTTTCAGTGAGGTTAATTGTGAGTATCAGCTTTCCAGAAGCAAGCACTCTTGTTTTCGTTCCCCTTGTGTTAAATATATATTTTTGAAGTAGAGTCTACAATCTAAAGAGTCAGAAGAAGTAGCAGGTGACTTAGCAATTAGATTCAACGTGTTGTAATTCCTTCTGCAATCTGGGGTTGTCAGATTGGTAGGAGAAAACTTGACTTGAGGAGTCAAGGTGCTGTGTTCCACAAAAGTCTAGGATTGTTAGACTGTTTGGGAAGACTGACTTGGAGGGTCAGTAGTGTTGTTATAATTCAAAGGTTTTGAATTAGTGAAAAAAATCCTTCGAGGTGAAGGGACTGGATGTAGCTTAGTTAATGGTGAACCAGGATAAATCCTTGTGTTATTTATTTTATTTTATCTGCTGCTAACTCTACTTGATTATATTTCAGATTTCAAATAATCATCAAAAACAAAAAAAGAATTCAAGTAATACAAACACAATTCAACCCCCCCTTCTCGTGTTTGCACCTTTAGCTACATCTAGTCATCCCCTTACAGATAGATTTTGCCTCAATACAGTCGAGGACTTAATCCACTATTTGAACAATAGCATACAAGTATTATTTACTCTGCCTCTTAAGCCTTTGAGTATTCTTTCTTAAGCATGTTTAGGCTGTAACCACTAGAATCTCAAGTTCACTGAACCCCTTCTAGTCAACTTGAGTCATTCCAAGTCTTCTCAACCTTCTAACTTAGTACGATAAAGTTTTTGAGGTTCATATGTATTTTTATACATCTTTAGGTACCTCTTATGGGTGAAGGAGTTTTTCCCACTATCTGTTTGATTTATATTAGTTCTACTATGTATCTGAGTTGAAACAAATTTATTTCTAGGATTCTGACTCTCATTAAGAGGATGTTCATATCAAATCCTATATCAAATCAAGTGTATAAACACACTTTGACTTATTTGCATCAATTCTAGTGACTCCCTACTAAGAGGATTTTTAATTCGTTATTTTCTTTTGATATGTTCTAGGATTTTACATAATTTTTTCTTAACATGTTTCCTTTTTTCATTTTTCCCTCTTTTGTTGATTGAACGATTGGTCTCTACTAAAATACTAAGAAATGTATCTTTTGAGAATTTTACCATTGGAGATCTTAAATCAACAATAAAGGCAAATCATCCTTTAAGAAATATCGATATATATATCTTCATAATTCATTCAATGCATCTGCAATTTAAGAAGGCAAATCTCAGAGGATGTCATTATCATATAATGTCATTCACTTCTTCAACCAGTGAATAAGTCCATTGAGATGAGCAAATAATGTAGAACTATAAACTTCTTAACAGAGTGTTGACTTGATATGTTGACCGGAAGATTAATTGATTTACAAAAATCAACCAACGTAGGATTATCAGAGTGGGCATGTATTAACGGATTTATCAGAGGCGCGTTGAAAACGCATTCGTCAGAGTTAGACACAACTTCCATAAATTCTTCAAAGTAATTATGAATTTGTTTAGTAGATTCTCTTTTCTTTGTTCATCAGAAGATCTAACTTGTACCAGAACATAGACTTTATCAAATGTTTCACTTAGAGCTTTCTTCTTTTGATCTTTAAGTCAAAGGATCAAGATGAGTTTTTTGTCGCAGGAAAATAATCAATGTAGCGTTTTTTTTTGTCTTCAGATGGACAATCATTGATTTGTATTTCTTTTGTCTTTACGCTTTGACTTGAACTATAGATTGTCAGATGCAAATTGCAATAATTATTATTTCTATATTATAACTAACTCTGTTAGTAAACATAAATACTTGTTTATTAAGTGATAATACTCGTTGTGTTAGAAACACTTAGATTATCATCTCCGAGTTACTCATAATTTATGTTACCTTAAAATATATAGTCATTAATATAATATAATCTGCACACTTAAAAAATACAACTAGAGGATAATTTTTGTTTATGTTTGTTTTTGTTAACATCAAAACATCAACTAGACGATTGTACTTAAAACCACTTTTGCAATAACTAGCGGCCCTAAAAACCACTAAAGCACTACATGGACTTGTATTGGAGTAAATGGGCCGTGTAATAAATGGGCTTGAATATGGAGGCTCATTTAAGGGAGATTCGGCTAAAAAAAAGAGGAAACAACTAGGGTCAGAGATCTTTTAACATATTCTAGAACTGTGTAATATTCTCTACTAGAATTTGGTATCATTGTATTTCTTGTTTAGTCACGTGAACAATACTTTTCACTTCTAATTATTATTTTCCATTTCAACAAAATAGAAAGCACATTAGGAATCAAAATTGAGCACGGAAAAAGAATTACCGGAAAAAAAATTAAAGGATATCAGTAGCAGAATATTCAAAGAGAAAGTGACTAAATCTTGCATATCTTATGCATTTTCTTCTACTACGTTCAAGTGATATGTTTTCAATTCCAAAATATTTTGGATTTTATATTAATTCCCTTACATTTTTATTCATATTCTTTTGAACATAATTACATAAAAATCACAATTTATTAATTTACAGATATTAGAATAATACAAAAGTGGATAAACTACTATGCCAAAAATAGTCTTTTAAAGCGTTTTTTTTTAAGCCCTTTACAACGCTTTTAAGCAAAAGCTGTAAACCCTAAACCTTATATGACCCTACAACAGCGCTTTTGCAAAAGCGCTTGTCAGAAAAACACTGTTGTATCCTTTGTTAATTTTAAAATATTATACAACAGCGTTTTTAGTTATAAAACGCTGTCAAATGCGCGCTGTAAAAAATAATTTTCGGCGTAATAAACGGACTTATTTTTCCACTATTTCGGTAATAAAACCAACTCTAACTTAGTTTAACTGTAGTTGTTGCATCATATTTTATTATCTAAAATTTGTTTCGATAATAAATTTTTCTTAAGAAAAAAATCAAAATTTAGTTTTTAAAAATAGTTAACAGAAAATCATAATTTATTATTTACATACATTACGACGGTAAAAAAAAGTGAACAAACGAGCACGAAAGTGTCGATTTAGAAACTAGTTTTAAATATTTTATAAATAAGAAAATTTTGAAGTATATATTATAAATTTCTATGAAGTTTCTCATATAAATGATCAAGTTGTAATACGAGCTTGATTGTCATGAAGCACGGGACACAACTTTATATTTCTTGACTCATTCTTTTCTACTGTTAAATTCAGGGTGCAATTTTTATAATAATGTCAATCTATTTTTTTGTATTCACTCCAAATTTATATAGGCTTCGTATGTTTTATTAAATAATGGATTTATCGCTCTTGCTATGATGTATATGTTATTGTATTTTTCTTGGACATGTTTGTTATATATATTTTTAAATAAGTAATTTTATAACTTTATATTTATAAAAATAATTCTTATGAGAATTTACTAAAAAATAGTAGAAGTAATTTCGGATTTATTTAATACATATAAAAAAGACATTTTTAACAATCAATAACTTAGATATTCATTATTAAAGATTTTAACATGATAAAAAAAAAACATTTTTTTAAATAAAAAAAGGTATCTAAAAAATTATTGTTATGAAAAGTTTTTCAAAATAAATTCTCATTTTAATCAATTTTTAAAATTACATTATCTAAAAATTATTATAAAAAATAGATGAAATATTTCATTTTGACACCTTTTTATTTTTTATCTTTGCTTCTTCTTTGACATTCATGAACATCAAAGACAATAAGTTAGAGTTCACTATGTGGTAATTATAGGAAACAAGTTATATTAAAAATATTTAACATGGTACATATTATTTACCTAATTCATATGTGCATTTATCTTTAAGTTGAATACTTTATTTTTAGAATTTTAATTTTTTTAAACCATTCTTTACTCTATTTAAACGTATATACTTAATGTAAAATAACATGATATAAAATATATTTAGTCCATGATTGGATAATTTTTCACAAAATTATATCTATTTGTGGAGTTATTATTAAATAACAAAACTAAAATAGTATTTTGATTCAATATAATATTTTGTTCGATGAAATATTCTAAATTTTTTATTTTAACAAA
The DNA here is from genome assembly GCA_037974295.1 of Cicer cuneatum. Taxonomy (NCBI): domain Eukaryota; kingdom Viridiplantae; phylum Streptophyta; class Magnoliopsida; order Fabales; family Fabaceae; genus Cicer; species Cicer cuneatum. The sequence continues at coordinate 29,790,245 of JBBPBO010001984.1, read as the reverse complement.
ATATTTTAAATTTATTCCACAAAAGTAATACATTTTTAAAAATTAAAATTATTAAATTTAACCTAATATTTCCTTTGTCACAAATTAATTGTTACCTTTGCAAAAAAGAAAATTCGTCTAAAAAAGATTTTCACTTTTTGGTTTCTAATACAACTTTAACTACTTATTTTCAATTGTACCCTCTAATTAATACAATCTATACCACTCTAAAGTTATTATTTTTACTTTACATGTGTTGTAATGAAAATAGATCAACAAGTGGTTATAATAATAAATTAATAAAATTATCATTTTTTTTGTTTCATTAATCATTTTTTTTATTCTAAATTAATAAAATTATCAACAAGTGATAAGTATGAATTTTTTTTTATATTATGTGATTCATTGGGTGCTCTTTAAATTAAGAATGCATACTATTTTTTATGCAAGTATGACTTTAAATTTTAAATTGATTACATCACTCTTTGTCATTACTTGTATGTGGACGTGTCTATTTCCTATCCAAAATTCAACATGTTTTTACTCTTTGTTCATACACTTTTTATGATGGTTTAAACAAGTGTGCAAATCTAGTTTGATGTTCAAAATTATTGTTCTTGTTATAAAGGCATTTAAAATAAACAAAGTGTTCCTATTATTCCAAGAATGACCACTACGAGTCAACTTGCTATTTTCAAAAAAGATCAAGTTTTAAAAAATCTTCTAAAAGAAAATATACTAACCATCAAGGACCCAAACAAATATGGGTACCAAAGTCATTACTAACTTGTGATGCAGGAACACCATCCAACAATCAAGAAAGAACATTGATACATGAACAAGGCTTGCTCAATACACATGAATGGAAAAGTATGGTGCTGCCTCTCATTACAAAAATTTGGAGTGTCTATAACCTTTGGAAACATTAACAAATCAAAGGTACATGTATCATTTGTTGAAATAATTTTGCGTAGATTAAGGATGTTTGATATGTGAAAGATAACTTTATAAAATTGCTTTTAAAGGTATTTTTTAAACCCCACATGGCTGAAGTAAAACAAACATCCTCATGTTTCATTTTAAAGAAAAATTCTTATGTTTTATACTTAGGTGAATTTCCAACCGAATCATGTTTTTAATTCTTTTAAAGAAATTTTTTTTCATTTCCAGAAATGATCAAAGGAAATTTGAAATATTATTCTTCAAATAATTCTTTGATGAAAATGATATTTCACATGATTTGTTTGTCAAAGAACTTTCAAAAAATATGAAGTTACAAGAAATTAGTAACAAAAAATGGATAGAAATTTTTTAAATAAATCAAGTGTTGAAAAATAACTTTGGAGTGAAGCCACAAAAGTTGTTTATCATGTTCTTAATCTTGGCTTTAGTAGAAAATATCTTTGACATACCTTCACATTGTTTTTTTTTATAGAAAGCAAAACATATCATACTTTGACATTTTTGAATGTCATTACTATGTTTCACATGATAAAGAAAGTATGAGCAATTTGTTTTAAAATACCATCAAAGTATATATTTTGAATGCTTTATATTCCATAAATATTATAGAATCTCAAGGCCCAAATTATAGATGATATTATGCATATTATGTTTGATGAATATGTTGATTTTTATGATGAAAGATAGGATGGTGAAGAAAAATAATTAAAATGTTAAATTTGGATAAATCATAAAGTTGATAGATAATGTTCAAATATCATCCATGGAAACTCCAAAGTATGATCTTAAAGTGGAAAAACAAAAAGGTTCTAAGAGAAAAATCAAATTAAGCAAAAAGGTACACAACAGAACAATCTGCATGAAACCGAGATTGATAAACAGTCTCCTTTTCAGTCTCCACCTAAAAGTTGGAGAACAATATGTGATTATCTTCAAACTCAAATCATTGGAGACATAACTGATGGAATTCGAACAAAAATGTCGTTCAAGAATGATGAAGCACACAACAACCTTGGATTGCATGCTTGACCTGGTCTTGCAGAAAAATGCGCAACTTTGGGTGGATGTCGAACATGGATGGCTAAAGTTACCAATGCCTATGACCTTCCTGCAAAGAAAATCATCCATAAAGTTGGTCCAAAGGATTCCATGAAGTCATTACTACCGTGCTTGCCTAGAGCTTCTAATTGAAAATGGGCTTCGAAGTATTGCTATAGACTGTATTTATACAGATGCGAAGAATTATCCCCGTGAACCAGCTGCACATGTAGCTATAAGAACTGTGCGACAGTTTCTTGGGAAGTAGAATGACAACGTTATATTTGTTGTCTTTTGCACTACCAGCACAATTGATACTGAGACGTATAAAAAGCGTTCAAACGCAACGAGGCTGAAATTCTGCTAATATGCTTGGATTTGGTGAACAAGAGATAAAGATTGTTTACCGTGGAGGTGTGGACAGTGAGAGTCGTCCCTTCATGGTTGATTGCGAGGGCTCAATTTTTGCCCAAATCTTGAGTGATGTGTGCTTTACGTGGTAAAGGAGTTACAGCCAATAATACATAAGCCATATACTATTGTATACTTTCATTCTGCTGCATCTCTGCAAGAGCAACCAGATCTTGGTTGGATGAAAAGATTACAACAAATACTTGGACAGAAACACCAACAAAACCTACATGTAACATATACCCTTCACCCAACTATTGGACTAAATGTTGCAGTAGTAGGTCTACAGTTGCTTGTCGATAATGTGGTTTGGAAGAAAGTGGTATGTGTCATTAGAAGGTTGCAACTCTTTAGATATGTACCGCAAAAGCAGTTCACCATCCCAGATTTTGTGTGTCAATTGTCTCATTTCAACCATCAATCAAGATAAGTGAATAAGCATGAAGAAAAGCTCCAAAATATTCGAAGATTTCTCGTCATTGAACAAGATCACTAAAGGAGGTACACTCAATCCCAATTCTTATGATACTTGCATCATGATAAGAATGAATATTTTTTTTGATTAAATGGGTGTTATTAAAATTAAGAATGCATACTATTTTTATGCAAGTATGACCTTAAAATTTTAAAATTGATTGCATCACTCTTTTTCATTACTTGTACAGGCATATGCCTAATTTCTATTCTATATTCAACATGTTTTCACTCTTTGTTCATACACTTTGTATGATGATATAAACAATTGTGTAAATCTAGGTTGATGTTCAAACATTATTGTTCTTGTTATAAAGACATTTAAAATAAGTTAGTGTCTTTAATAATTAGACAAAGGGTTGTTTTGTCAAGTATACTTCATTGAACCTTTCTACACTTCACACAATAACATCTTTCAAATTATCATGTTAAATGAATTAACATCATTCACTTTCTTATGAATTTTAAAGTATTCTTTATCATGTTCTCTCCAATTATTTTGAATATACTGAATAGCCTATACATTGCTTGTTTTCTAAGTATAATTTCTTGAATATGGCTTTTCAAAAAACCAAAATATTGAGTTTATAATGTGACTTTTCAAAAAGATCATTCTTCAACATATTTTAAATTTGTATCCATGTTTAGGATTCAATTTTGAAGGATTTCAACAAGAGAATATGTGTTTGGTTTTCATGGAAATGATTTGTGTCTCTTGTGGCTTTAAAACTCAAAACTAATCCAAAAAGATTATGCCATAAAAGTCAAAAAATTGATATGTGAACATTTTAAAGCATATTAATATATGTCTTTGCAAATGAGTCTTATTTGTTGCTTACTTCTTTTGTGAAAATTGATCTCAAGTGTTTAAATGTATTTTAAACATGATAGATAAAAATAGAAACAATCAAAAGCCTCGTGAAAGTAAGCTTGAACATATGCCTTATTGTTTATTTGTGTGTTTGCAAAAAACTTTGGGAAAAACATTTCTTTAATGTGAGCAAATCCTTTGGCATATTTTTTATCATCCATTTAAAAATTAGTTTTTGAAAAATACAAACATTTTTAACATAAGAATGTTTTGTAAAGAGAGAAATTATATTTGACATTATATCACATTCATCTTATTTCGCTTTCTTGTATGCGCTCATTCTCTCTAGTTTTAAAAATGAAAAATTAATTTATTTTTAACAATAAGTTTGATCATGTTCAAATTGAAAGGTGATCCATTGTGAAAGAGGACAAAGAGCAAAGTGACATTTTCCTTGTTTTATGGAACTTTGAAATATTAAAAAAAAAATTAATTTTATAAAATTTAAGGGGAGTTTTTAGAAAATATTATTCTTCTAACAACTGAATTCTACTCGTTGTTTTCTTTCTAAAAAATGAGAAGAATATATATTTATTGACTATTTTTCAAAGTACGTTAAAATGCTTGCATACAATTATGTCATCTTGTTGTTGTTATCATTATCCATATCTTAATTGCAATATTGACTACAATGATATGATCATCATACATGCTATGTTCTTTAATGTTAAATGCAAACTTGCCTAGTTTGATATATGAATGCATTGGTCAACCACATGATTTCTATGTGTAGTGCACTCATGCTATTACTCTTTTTTTTTTTTTTTTACTTCTATGACTATTTCCCAACCTTTTTGATAGATGCCAAAAGTGGGAGAGAAATATATGATGGATATAGGATGAAAAGTAATTAATGAAAAGTTTTAAGAATTAACCTCTTGCATATGTTTAGGGGGAGTTTAATTAGAATGTTAAGAATTAAACTCTTGCATGTGTTTAGGGGGAGTTTAATTACATATCTATGAACATTCTTGCATTTTATTTATACCCATCCATAAAACTTATGATTTATTCAAAAGGTTTGTCATCATCAAAAAGGGGGAGATTGTTGAAGAAAAAATCTTTTTGATATATGTTTTACTGACACAAACCTTATTAAATAAATGATTAAGTTTTATGAGTGGTGGTATACTAATGATTTCACTTAAGTTTTGTTTAAGGAACATGAATGCATAAGTGAACAAGCAAGAATCAATTCACTTCATCAAAGTGCACAAGTATCCACTCAATAATGAAATAATCTCAAAAGGAGTGTATCATATATCAATCATTCAATAGAATGATTATTACATCTTCAAGATAACATCTTCATGAAGAAAGATGTTCAAATATATTCATACAACAAATCAATGATCAAACTATGCTATAAATCAAAAGCAAAGTATCTATACTATCCAAGGAATATAAAGGATTCGTCTTAGCAAAGACAGAGAACGTTCAAGTTATACAGAGGATAGGTCCCTCTACCTATAAATTAGCATTGCCACAATCCTTTTCTAGACTCCATGATGTCTTTCATGTTTCCTAATTTAATAAATATATTCCAAATCCTCACCAAATTTTTAGCCAAGAGTATATCCAACTTAAACCCAACCTCACATATAATACAGTGCCAGTTCAGATTGTGGATAAAGCATCAAGGATTTGACGAACAAAGCTATTCCCCTAGTGAAGGTTGTTTGGGGAGGATTTTCTTCAGAGGAAGTAATTTGGGAGACAGAGGCTGATATGCAGAGAGAGTATCCTTACGGGGAATGTAAGGGCAAAATTTTATTAACGGGGGGAGAAGGTAATAGTCGTCTCACTACCTTAGGAATATTTATAAGATTTAAGTACTAATTAGAATTTCTGGAATTTTTTAAATTATTAATGTTGTGTTTTTAGTAATATTAAATAAGGAGCAAAGGTAGAATAGGAAGTAGTAGCATTAACAAGTCTAAGTGGCAAAGTCAGATATTGCCATCTTTACGTCATTATCTTTCTCCTTCATTCATGTGCACTAACCCGTCTTCCACCATCATTTTTTCTTTCATTTTTTTTAGTCACACACTCTCAGAAACATTCTTAGAACACCAACATTGTTATTGTTCACCCTCTTTTCTAGATCCTCCATTGATCCTCCTCTTCCAAATTCTCCAATACAAAAATTTTACTAAAATTTTCCAAAACTGCCCAGTAACCGTGCATGCGAGAGGATGCCTCTTTGTCCTTGCAAATCAACTTAAATCAGTGAAGCAGGGAAACTGTCTACTAGAGGAGCCCAGAGCTGCTTTGAACCATAATCATGTTCCTTTTTAGTGTTGTTTTTGTGAGTTCTATTACATTAACTTATTTTTTAGCATATGGGCTGTGTGAGTTTATTCATTGAAATACTTTACTCCTTATTAGAAATAATTTTGGGGATTGTACGGGTTAAAAGAGCTTAGATGCATGAGAGAAATGAAATCTTTAGCATATATGTGTTTTGAATCTGCACCCAAATGATTTGAATTGACATGATTGTGGTTTGTTTGTTTGTTGCTTGATTTATGTGTTAGTGATTTAAGAAATCCTAGGATTCTGGGGAAAAAAATTCTCGTGAAAGGTTCAAATCCTGCCTTAAAGGAAAATACACGTGTTTGGATGTTTTCCACCCTTGCCAAAGTGTTTTGTCTATCATGGTTGTATCCATTCTGCCTCAGATTGCTCGTTCTAAAAATTCTAAGTGTTTCTGCCTATGGTGGTTCTCTTCATGGTACCATTGGTAGTTTTTCTTATTAAAATTCTATGTGTTTATGCCTCTAGTAAAATTGAAGAGGCATGTGGTTTGTTTGTTTGTTGCTTGATTTTTGTGTTAGTGATTTAGGAAATCCCATGATTCTGGCGAAAAGAATTCTTGTGAAAGGTGCAAATCCTACCTTAAAGGTAAATACACGTGTTTGGATGTTTTCCACCATTGCCAATGTGTTTTGTCTCTGATGGTTGTATCCATTTCTGCCTCTAATTGCTCATTCTAAAAATTCTAAGTGTTTCTACCCCTGGTGTTTCTCTTCATGTTGCTTCTAGTTGTTGCATTTATTAAAATTCTAAGTATTTCTACCTCTGGTGGTTCTCTTCATGCTACCTATGGTGGTTGTTGTTATTAAAATTCTAAGTGTTTATGCCTCTGGTAAAATGGAAGAGGCTTGCAAGCCATAACAATAACAAGCACACATGGTTTAAAAGAAAAATAAGGAACCTAAGCCATAAATATAAGAGGCACACATGCCACAAAACATGAAGAAAATGTTGGAACCAAGTTGGTTCTATACCTAGAATTTGGATGTTAACAAAAGTATTTTATGTAAATAGTATTTTGACTTAGAAGAACAAATCAGAAGCTGTGCAAAATCAGAGGATGACACCACCAGAGGATACATCCAGAGGATAGAAATGTCACCAAAAAGGTTCGGCCAGAGGAAACATCCAGAGGGTACCAGAGGATGCATCCTGAAGGCACCAGAGGATACACCTCTAGAGGATATCTTTCCTGGCCCAAATTAGAAGGAAGCAGAGTCCAGAAGGAGACCTGGACCAAACCAGAAGGAAGCTTGCAAGAGGGAGACTTGTTCCAGACCAGAAGGAACCATAAGTGAGACTTGGTCCAGACTCAATCCTGACCAGAAGATAGTTTGGTCGTGAATATAAGAATCAGTCCAGACTTAATCCAGACTTGGTCCAGAGCAGAAGATAACTGGTCAAGAGCAAATGACTTGGTCCAGACTAGAAGATAGCATTGTCCAGAACATAAAACTCAATTCAGATCAGAAGAAATGTTGTCCAGATTTAATCAAGACTTGATCTAGATCAGAGGATAAATGTCCAGATTAAAATATCATAAGTCCATATTTTATTCAGATTCAATCCAGACTCAGTCTAGATTTAAAGCATCATGGCCCAGTGTTGGCCGAGATCAGAAGATCAGATCATATGGTCCAGTGATAGGCCGAGATCAGAAGATCAGATCATATGGTCCAATGTTGGCCGAGATTAGAGGATCACATAATTGGGGCATATCAGATTACATATGTCCAGAGTTGGTCGAGATCAAAAGATCATACAGTCCATATTTTAATCATGATGAAAATCAGTGATGACTTGATTAAAATTCGAAGAAGACTTGATTAAATTTTGATAGAAATTTGATCAAAATTAAAGGGATTTGATTAAAAAATTCACTGAAGACTTGAAGAAATTCGAATGCAATTTTAAGCTTAAAAAGATATGGTTTGAAATTAAAAGAAACAAGATTGGTCAACAGAATTTTCAAATGCAATCTGGAGCTAAAAAGATACGATTTTTATTTAAGTGAAACCCGATTGGCCAAGTTATTTTTGCAAGAGAATCTGGACAGATACAGCTTGAATTTAAGCTCAAGGCAGAAGACTTAGCATCGAAAATAAGTAAAAGAGTCATACACTTCCAAAGGCAAACACTCGAGTTTTCAGTGAGGTTAATTGACCAGAAGATAGTTTGGTCGTGAATATAAGAATCAGTCCAGACTTAATCCAGACTTGGTCCAGATCAGAAGATAACTGGTCAAGAGCAAATGACTTGGTCCAGACTAGAAGATAGCATTGTCCAGAACATAAAACTCAATTCAGATCAGAAGAAATGTTGTCCAGATTTAATCAAGACTTGATCTAGATCAGAGGATAAATGTCCAGATTAAAATATCATAAGTCCATATTTTATTCAGATTCAATCCAGACTCAGTCTAGATTTAAAGCATCATGGCCCAGTGTTGGCCGAGATCAGAAGATCAGATCATATGGTCCAGTGATAGGCCGAGATCAGAAGATCAGATCATATGGTCCAATGTTGGCCGAGATTAGAGGATCACATAATTGGGGCATATCAGATTACATATGTCCAGAGTTGGTCGAGATCAAAAGATCATACAGTCCATATTTTAATCATGATGAAAATCAGTGATGACTTGATTAAAATTCGAAGAAGACTTGATTAAATTTTGATAGAAATTTGATCAAAATTAAAGGGATTTGATTAAAAAATTCACTGAAGACTTGAAGAAATTCGAATGCAATTTTAAGCTTAAAAAGATATGGTTTGAAATTAAAAGAAACAAGATTGGTCAACAGAATTTTCAAATGCAATCTGGAGCTAAAAAGATACGATTTTTATTTAAGTGAAACCCGATTGGCCAAGTTATTTTTGCAAGAGAATCTGGACAGATACAGCTTGAATTTAAGCTCAAGGCAGAAGACTTAGCATCGAAAATAAGTAAAAGAGTCATACACTTCCAAAGGCAAACACTCGAGTTTTCAGTGAGGTTAATTGTGAGTTTCAGCTTTCCCGAAGCAAGTACTCGTGTATTTCGTTCCCTTGTGTTAGATCTATATTGTTGAAGTAGAGGCTACAATCTGAAGAGTCAGAAGAAGTAGCAGGTGACTTAGAAATTAGATTCAAGGTGTTGAAATCCTTTCTACAATCTGGGGTTGTCATATTGGTAGGAGAAGACTTGACTTGTGAAGTCAAGGTGCTGTGTTCCTCATAAGTCTAGGATTGTTAGAATGTTTGGGAAGATTGACTTGGAGGGTCAGTAGCACTGTTGTATTTCAAAGGTTTTGAATTAGTGAAAAATCCTTCAAGGTGAAGGGACTGGATGTAGCCTAGTTAATGGTGAACCAGGATAAATCTTTGTGTTGATTATTTTACTTTATCCACTGCTAACTCTGTTTGTTTCTATATCAGATTTTAAATAATCATCAAAAAGAGGAAAAGAATTCAAGTATTACAAACACAATTCAACCCGCCTACTCGTGTTTGCACCTTCAGAAAATATTTCCAAAATCTAAGAGTTCAACAAACATAGATATTAACAATAAGTCAGGGTTCGAACCACTCAAATCCAAATTAGGATGCAAAACTCGAACTTATCTAATATCCATAGCAAACTCGTGGTCGAACTCTTCCACCATCCCTTCCTCCAATATTTTGATATAGACCATCGAGGTGACCAACTAAGTTTTCAACGCATCGCGAGCATGAATAGCCTCTATTTGAGCGATCTTCGTGTTGGATTTCTAGGCACACGATTCCTTCAATGAAGCTTCAACTTTCTTATAGTTGGTCTGATATGTGACCTACTTCGTCTTCAAAGTCTTTACAACATCCTCAAAATCCTGATTGGTTTCTACATTATGCTTTAGCATTTTTTAGGTTTCATGGGTAAGGCTAGAAGACAACAATTTTTAAGTCATGCACAACTTTAAGAGACTGATTACAACCCAAGATATGTACCTTATCCACATCACTTGTGTGGGAAATTTGACTAGCTATTTCACATAAAGGGAGTCTCTCGTCCCAAGTAGAAAGGAGGATTTCTCATTTCTCTTTCTCAAATGCCAAAACAAAGAACCATTGGGGGACCTCCTTAAGAAAGCCGCAAAAATCCTTGGAAGTAGAGCGAGTTCCGACAGGAACGCTTCTTAGAAGAGGCGGCATGAGGAGTGGAAGTAGATGCAAGGATACCTTTGCTAGCATAAAAGGAAGCCTTTTTCCCTTAATCTATAGAAATCTTCTATTCTTTGATGAAAGGATGCTCAACAACAGTGAGAGGGGCTATCGTGCAAGATTCTGCACAACCAAAAAGGAACAAACAAATTGTTCAATATGATAATCGGGTATGGACATACAAAGAACTGTGCTTTTCATCTTCAAAATCACATCTCTACTCACAATAGTTTTATTAGAAATTGGATCAAAGGAAGTCTTATCAGAGGAAAAACTATATCATAGGAGAAAGTGGATTAGATGTAATCTGATTAGAGCTAACTTGTACCAGAACATAAACTTTATCCAATGCTTCACTTAGAGCTTTTTTCTTTTGATCTTTAAGTCAAAGGATCTAGATGAGTTTTTTGTCATAGGCAAATAATCATTGTAGCGCTTTTTTCTTTTGTCTTCAGATGGACAATCATTGACTTGTATTTCTTTTGTCTTTACGCTTTTACTCGAACTGTAGATTGTCATATGAAAATTGCAATAATTATTATTTCTATATTATGACTTACTCTATTAGTAAACATAAATACTGAAGGTGCAAACACGAGAAGATGGGTTGAATTGTGTTTGACTAACTTGAATACTTTTTCTGTTTTTGCAGTTTTATAACAAAACTTGATGTATGAATAAAACAGAGTTAGTAGCGGATATAAAGTAAAATAAAAACACAAAATTTTATACTGGTTCACCGTTAACGAGGCTACGTCCAGTCCCTTCACCTTGAAGGATTTCACTAATTCAAACCTTGAATTACAACAATACCACTTACCCTCCAAGTCAGTTTTCTCAAACAGTCTAACAATCCTAGACTTTTGAGGAATGCAGCACCTTGACTTCTTAAGTCAAGTCTTCTCCTACCAATCTGACAACCCCAGATTGTAGAAGGAATTACAACGCCTTGAATCTAATTGCCAAGTAATCTGCTACACTTTCTGTAACACCCCGAGTTTAAAATACAGCGCGAGTGTATTTTTTTTTTTTTTAAATAAATAAGTAATAGAATTTTCTAGATTTAATTCAAGGAAATTAAAATAAAATTTTCATCAGTTTATTTCAAAAGAGACTCTCGGCCTGTGGCCACTAAATAGCATCAGAGTGCAATAGAATACAGCGGAAAAGTCATACATTAATTCCCAAAATAAAATTACATTTCCCAAAACTCAAGACCCTATACAAAAGTCTAGTCTGATCATGCACTAAGCTACAGTAGCACGGTTTACACCGCATCCTCTGCCAGTCTCTTCTTCACCCAGCTGCCTACCCCTCTGTGTCCTCTACAAATACGTCGTGCGTAGAGATCAAGGAAAACTAACGACGTCTCCATCGTTAGTGTAACCGTCGGTGGGACGGGTTTGGGTATCCTCTGAGGGCAAAGCCCAATTTCCACAATAATAGTAAAGGGTCACCGACCGAAATTAACAATTAACACATAGCATGTATATCATAGTAACAATTATAACCATGGCATAACATATAATAATGATGAAAGTTAAGGATGCTCATTTGAAATCTCATGACATGTATGCCTTTTTCAAAACAGCAATCAATTAGTATGGAAAATATGTGGTAAGTACAGCCAACACTTCAGCAATCACAATCATTTATCAGAAAATCAGATTTCATAAAGTACTCACACACATCAATTTCCAATCATCATCATATAACCAAAACGTGACCGACCGGTCAATCACCTGATGCAATATGTATATGCTCATGTACTCAACTTCTTGGAATTACCAAGGTGCAGTCGTTCACAGACCAGCACACGTGCTGTCTCTCACGGACTAGCACGATTTATATATGTCAGACTTTAACGGCCCTCAAGACCAGGGTGCAATCTCTCACAGATCAGCACCAGTGCAGTCGCTCAACAGACCAGCACTCGTGCAGTCGCTCAACAGATCAGCAAGTTTTACATATTAGAATGGACCACCACGAACACGCGGCCATTCCGTAGCCCGGATAGAATAGACCACCACGAACACGCGGCCACTCTGAACCCAGATAGAATGGACCACCACGAACACGCGGCCACTCTACAACCCATCACGGTTACTACATTCACGTGTATTAGCCTCTCACAGGCCAAATACACAGAAGTTAAATCCTCGCACGGATAGAATGGACCACCACGAACACGCGGCCATTCCATAGCCCACTACTGTGGTTACTACTTAACTTTGCGGACCATCACGGTTACCGCATTACTCTGTGGCCCATCGCAGTCACCACTTGACTATGAAATGCATGGACATGCAATGTTTTCTCTTCACTGAAAACAATATGCAATATCATAAAACACTCAGCCTTTCTAGCATTTCCCCCAAAACATCTCAACACAATTAACTTCATCATCAACACATCAATGATTAAACATTCAAGCAATCATTATCACTTTACATTATCTCAAAATTCCATTCTTAATTATCATAAGTCTTTCCCAAAGTCTTCAAATTCATAAAACAATGTTTAAAACTGAGAATTCTGAAAAATACGGATCTGTATTCGAATACAGCTTCTCTGTATTCGAATACAGAAGCCAAAAATAGTGCAGAATTAACACTCTGTATTCGAATACAGCCCTTAGGTATTCGAATACAGAGGCAGTCTTAGTGCACAAATCAACATTTTTCACTACATTAGTAAAGTCTCAAAAACTTCATAACCACCACTTCAAACCATCACAAAATTCCATTTTAATTCAACACAAACCTTCCCAATACTCCCCAACACGTAGGGTTCATAAAACAATGTTGAAAAACTTGGAATTTCTGAAAACCCAAATCTTTATTCAAATACAGATCCCTTGTATTCGAATACAGATGCTGAAACTGTAATTTCAACATTCTGTATTCGAATACAGCATGCCTGTAGTCGAATACAGAAACCAAAAACAGAACCAGAATGATCAACATCAGAACATCAGAAACAGAACCAGAATCAGAATCATCAACACCAGAACATCAGAAAACAGAACCAGAATCAGAATGATTAACACCAGAATCATCAGAAGCAAAACAGAATGATTCACACCAGAATCATCAGAAGCAAAACAGAATGATTCACACCAGAATCATCAGAAACAAAACAAAATGATTCACACCAGAATCATCGGAAGCAAAACAGAATGATTCACACCAGAATCATCCGAAGCAAAACAGAATGATTCACACCAGAATCATCAGAAGCAAAACATAATGATTCACACCAAAATCATCAGAAGGAAAACAGAATGATTCACTCCAGTATGCTTACACAACCAACCCAACATGCAAAGCATATTCTAGCTTTGTCACACAAACCGAATGACCTTAATACATTCATTCAAACAGAAATTATCACATAGCAGCAAAAACACCCACAAAACGCATTTTATAACAACATTCAAAACAGTTTTAAAGATATGTATTTTAATCATCTTCAAAATAACATGCAAAACATTTTTCAGCTTTCCCACACAAACCAAACAACATTGCAGTAACAACCAGAACAGCAAACATCACAGATTCATTACACATCACAAAATGCATTTTCTTCATTTTCAAAATGTCATTGCAAAAACAGTTTTTCTTTAAACAATGATGAAAACATCAGTAATGTCATGACAGTTATGCATTTACAGCCCTAATGCAACTAGAAAGTGGAAGGTGCCCTTACCCTTGTTGCGTTTTCTGCTTCTGCTCACGTTTATGCGTCAAAAACGGTGAAACTCCCGCCTGCGTTTGCTGCTACGAAACTGGGTTCTTTAGCTCCGTAATGATGCGGGGAACAACTTTTGTACTAGGGTTTGGTGTTTCGGTGCTTGGATTTCCAGGTAATGGCACTTTTGAGGAACTCTCTTTTTCCTTTCTTTTGAACGAACTAGAACGGAACAGAATGGGAGGAAAGGGATACTGTTACATGCAGTACTGTTACATGTAGTATGGGGGATACTGTTACATGCAGTACTGTTACATGGGAGGAAAGGGATACTGTTACATGCAGTACTGTTACATGCAGTACTGTTACATGCAGTACTGTTACATGCCCTTTCCTTTGCAGTCCATATATAGGCACCTCCATGTGCCACCTCATCACAATTAATGTTAAAATATTCCTGGATCGTCCAGCACTTAAACGTTTTGCAATTAGTCGCTAATCCTTAATTAACTGTCCGATTAATTTAATTACTCGTAATTAAATTAATTTATTCTTCATCCAATAATTTTAATTTATCTTCCAAAATAAATATTTATATATATATATATATATTCACTCAAAACATACATATATTAAATATTTTACAAATATCCCCAAAATACCCTTAATATTAATTCCAACATTAATATTAAATTTAAGGGTCTTACACTTTCTGACTCCCTCAGATTGTAGACTCTACTTCAACAACTTAGATCTAACACAAGGGAAAGAAAATAACACGAGTGCTTGCTTCTAGAAAGCTGGAAGTCACAATTAACCTCACTAAAAACTTGAGTGTTTGCTTTTGGAAGTGTATGACTCTTTTGTGATTTTCGAAAGCTAAGTATTCTGCCTTGAGCCTCCTTTATAGATGCAGATTAGGGCATCTTCCAAGCTTAATTTCGAGCTGTATCTTGCTGGATTCTCTTGCAAAATTATCTTGACCAATCGGGCTTCACTTAAGTAAAAAACATATCTTTTTAAGCTTCATATTTGCTTTCAAAAATAACTGGCCAATCATGTCTTTAGTTTCTTCCCGCCAACAGCTTCTGAACTCCCATACGACTTCAACTTATTTTAGTAACAAATCCTTTTACTACTTTGATCAAATTTAACTAAATCTCCACCGTTAATCCTCATGATTATGATTAAATCTGGACCGTTTGATCTTCTGCGCTAGTCCACATCTGGACCTTACTAAGTGATCTGCTGTGATCCTCTGATTTCGGCCAACCCTGGACCACACTTTCGGATCTTCTGATCTCAGCCATCCTGGACTTGCAAATTGATATGTTGTGATCCTCTGATCTCGGCCACTGCTGGACCACACATTCTGACCTTCTGGTTTTGGCCAACACTGGGCCATGGTCTGATCTTCTGATCTCGGCCAACACTAGGCCATCTACTCAAATCTGGACCATTGATCTGAATATCTTCCCTCCGATCTGGACCAATTCTAGACTTGGTCTGGATTAAACTGAAATTAAATCTGGAAACATAATATTTCAGTCTGGACATTTTACCTTCTGTTTTGAATAAGTTTTGGATCAATTCTGGAGATCATTTCTTCTAGTTTGGACTTAATTTCATACCCTGAATCATGCTATCTTCTGTTCTGGGTCAAATCTGGATTGATTCTCTTGTTATGGACCCATTAACTTATCCTCTGATTAAGTCTGGATCAAGTCTGGGTTGTTTATTATTTTACTGTCAAGCCATCTTCTGGTAAGAATACTTGGAGTGCTTTTGTAAACATCAAAATCCTAAGTACTTAGAACCAACTTGGTTCCAACAAATACTTGTTTATTAAGTGATAATACTCGTTAGAAACACTTAGATTATCATCTCTGAGTTACTCATAATATATGTTACCTTAAAATATATAGTCATTAATATAAATATTTGTCTTATAAGTTAATCTGCACACTTAGAAAATACAATTAGAGGATCATTTTTGTTTATTTGTTTGTTTTTGTTATAATCAAAACATCAACTACAGGATTGTAGCTAAAACCACTTTTGCAATAACTAGTAGCCCTAAAAACCACTAAAGCACCACATGGACTTGTATTGGAGTAAATGGGTGGTGGTATAAATGGGATTGGGGCTCATTTCTCAAGGGAGATTCGACTATAAAAGAGAGGAGACAACTAGGTTTAGAGATCTTTGAACATATTCTAGAACCGTGTAATATTCTCTCATAGAATTTAGTATCATAGTATTTCTTAATTAGTCACGTGATTAATACTTTTCAATATTAATTATTATTTTCTATTTCAACAAAATAGAAAGCACATTAGGAATCAAAATTGAGCACGGAAAAAGAATTACTGAAAAAAAAATTAAAGATATCACTTGCAGAATATTCAAAGAGAAATTAAGTGAGAAAATGTTGCATATCTTATGCATTTTCTTCTACTACGTTCAAGTGATATATTTTCAATTACAACATATTTTGGGTTTTAAATTAATTCCCTTACATTTTTATTCATATTCTTTTGAACATAATTACATAAAAATCACAATTTATTAGTTACAGATATTAGAATAATACAAAAGTGGATAAACTACTACGCCAAAAATAGTCTTTTAAAGTGTTTTTTTTAAGCCCTTTATAATGCTTTTAAGCAAAAGCTGTAAATCCTAAACCTTATACACTACAAGAAATTTTCAGATTTGCGACACTTGGATTGCGACGGTTCCTGGAAAACCGCCCTAATCAAGGGTTTGCGACGGTTCTTGCAGCGGTTTTTGACAACCGCCGCAACCCCAAAAGAAAATAACCCTTTTCTGTTTTCCCCCTCCATTTCGTTTTCAGATTTCATGCGATAAACCTTCCCTCCTCCGTTCCACAAAGACGCGCCACTAAACCTTGTCTCCTCGATTTCGTTTTCCCCAAAGACGGGAAATAACTTCCATCTCTGTTTGCTCCGATCACTGTTTGCTCCGTCCTCTGTTTGCTCGATCTCTGTTTGCTCCGATCTCTGTTTGCGGCCTCCCTTCATCTGTTATCTTGCTATGCTATATAAGGTAAATGCTTTGCGGCCTCCCTTCGTCTATTATCTTGTTGTGCTTCCTTTAACTATTTGTCCCTTCACTTGAGCTCGAACCCCAGGTCTAACCCTAGCTCGAACCCTATTGCTTTGATTTCATATGCATTCATTGTTGTGGTAGGGCATAGTTGTTGTTTGTTGTGGTCGATATGCATTCCTATGGTACATTGTTAGTGCTTTAGAGGTTAATTTAAGTATGGTTGTTGTGAATCTTGTTGTTTTGCCAATTAGATTGTCAAGTTGTATGAGAGATGTGTCATTGCCTGTGCCAACTATCCTGAGTACTGGATACGCTATGTATTGTGTATGGAAGCTAGTGAAAGTATGGATCTTGCAAATAACATTCTTGCTCGGGGGAGCCAAGTCTTTGTCAAGGTAATTTCTGCTTAATATCAAATTGTAGGTGTGCAATCATTTGTCCAGGTTGTAAGCTAGGTGAATGGACAATATATATCTTATGGAATCATCTAATACTAGCCACTTGTTCATGTTTGTGCTCTATTAAGTTCAATAATGACCTCTGATCTGGATAATAGTTCATGAAAGTAGAACTAGTGTGTTGATACACGGATACTTTTGTATGTCATTCAAGCATAAGTTATTATTGATTCTTCTGAGGGCTTTCCCTGATATCTGTGATTCTGTATTAGTCTGTCCACAATTTTTTCTTCCTTTCGGGCAAAGGAATAGATGGTGGTTGCAGCCTGATCTGAAAAGGAGCTGTAGTTGTTTCTTGTGTTTGTTCTCTTGGAGCAGTTACCCCCTCTAATTTTTTTTCATAACAATTTTTTGCTTACCTTGCTGAAGATGATAAATTGGTATTTTATTTATTTAAAATAATTTTTCCCTCTTTTTTATTTTCCGAACTCTCTTATGTATATATGTTTTCTTTAGATGAATAAGATTTCAGTTGTCTTGTATTTTTATCTTTATGTACATAGCTTTGCCAATAACCAATTTTCCTGTAAGGGAAAGCTTATGATTGATTTATTTTGTTATCTCACCTCTCTTTCATAAGATCTTTTTGCGTTTGGTACTTGGTAGTGATTGAATTACTCGTTTTTCACGGTGGCTTTGGTGTCCTTGATCAGTTTTTCTGTAGGCCCAGAGTATTTTTATATCTCTAACAACTAACAAGCTTTTTTTTGCGGCTTCATGAAGCCCATAGATACATCTTTTTTGTGCTCGGTTCAGGGAGCAGGCCGGAGATCTAATGGGTGCTAGAGCTGCGTATCAACTTGTGCACACTGAAATTTCTCCAGGTCTTCTTGAAGCAATAATAAGGTATGGCAATATGGAATATCGATTGGTATGCTGACTTACAAAAGTGTTAATAGATTGTAACTTATTTTTTGTTTAAAGTGTTTACAGTTTTTCAATTCCTTATTATTGTTACAGGGGAAGTTGGAAGATGCCTTCTCATTGTATGAACAAGCCATTGCCATTGAGAAAGGAAAAGAACATTCACAAAAACTGCCAATGTTGTTTGCTCAGTATTCTCGAAACGTTTCATTTTCTATTCTTGAGTCTGATTATTCCCAAAATCCCTCAATCTCTCAAATTCCCAAATCTTTGCAATTGAGACACTGCTTTCTCTCACTCTATAAATCTTGCAAACAACCAAAGCTCTCAATCTCTCAAGCTGCCAAGTATTCAAAGCAAAAGAAGGAACAATCTCGACCCCTCTCTCCAGCGCGCCGCGACGCTGTTTCCTGCCTCTCTCCAGTGACGGTGCTGCTTTCTGCCTCTCGCTGGTGACAGTGCAACGCAACACTTCTCCATCGACGGCGTCGCAACACATCCCGTTTGTAAGTAATGTTAAAACTAACATCATAGTTGTTGACTACCACTGTAAAACCTTTGTTTATTGTTGTTGATGATGGTGGGGATGATATTGTTGTTGTTCCCAAAACTTGTGTTTGTTGTTTATTGCTCTAGGTTTACTTGCTTTTTCTTGCATTTATTTTCTTTTGCTTTTCCTTCAATCTTTCTAGCTTATCTTTGGATGTAAAAGATAACTTCAATTGATGACTTTTGTAGCTGCAAACAGGTTTCCTAAGAGAAGAAAGCATTGCAAGAACTGAAGAATAAGCTCTTAGCTTCAGATGAAACCACAAAAATGCTTCCATGTGGGGTGTTTCATTGCTTGGTAATGATAATGATGATGTTGTTGATGTGTTGCTCTTGAAGTTCCTTAGAGCTAGAGACTTTAGATTCAATGATGCTCACAACATGCTTGTGAAATGTCTTGCTTGGAGGAATGAGTTTGGTGCTGATTATGTTGTGGATGAAGAGCTGAGATTCAAAGAGCTTGAAGGTGTTGTAGCTTTTATAAACGGGTATGATAGAGAGGGACACCCTATGTGTTACAATCATTATGGTGTTTTTAAAAATAAGGATATGGTTTTGAATTACAATTGCAGTTCAGCTAGAAAACTTTTTGCAAATTAAAGTTGCTGATGATTATGTATCTGTTATGTCACTAACATTATGTATCGTGGACTCAAATCAGTTCCTAAATCTGTTGCTTATGGTTACATTGCTTCCGGATATGGATTCATACAAAACATGCCTTATGCCTATGTTCATGAATTTACCAGAACGTCCATGGCTGGAAAAATTCGACTTCAACTTGCATAGGTATGCAAACTTCTAACTGCTCCTTATTTACATATTATGTTTGTTGATTGCTTCAGCCATATATATAGATACCTGATGAGGTTAAGTCTTGTGGCAGATTGTGAAGCAGAAGTGATGGATTCTAGTGATATTGAAAAGGAGCTATTCAGCAAAGTAGAAGTAAATGACTACTACACCACTGCTTTCAAGATCAAAGGGCTGGATCATATGCCAGTTGGATTTTATTATTTTAATGACTATATGGAAGATCCAAGTACGATTGGATTTTATTATTTTAGTTAAGTTCAGTGTATGAATTGGTGTTATTTATTTTAAAAAAATTATATAAGTTGAATTTAGCTACAATAGTTATTTAATTGTGTATTTAAATTATGTGGATGATATTAATTTATAAATATTTTTTATTTTATTTAATAAAAAATCAGAAAATATGGTATAATAATTTTTTAATTTAAATTATTAGTATTGCGACGGTTGATAACTGTCGCAATGTTTTGGATCAAATTGTTCAAAATGAATATAGCGACGGATGATAACTGTCGCAAAATTTTAAAAAAAAATTTTAACGTGTTTTGTGACGGTTCAAACCGTCGCAAAAAAAGGAATATCGAGGCGGTTGAAACGACGGTTTTCAAAACCGTCGCAAAGTTTACGACGGTTGAAACGACGGTTTTCAGAACCGTCGCAAAAACGTCTCGCGACGCACGAATCTGCGACAGT
Source organism: Cicer cuneatum (assembly GCA_037974295.1). Lineage (NCBI taxonomy): Eukaryota > Viridiplantae > Streptophyta > Magnoliopsida > Fabales > Fabaceae > Cicer > Cicer cuneatum. The sequence goes on along the minus strand of JBBPBO010001984.1, from coordinate 29,769,872 downwards.
TGACGAACCGTCGCAAACTCACATTGGAGGCAGTTGTAACCGCCGCAAAGGCCATCAAAAACCGTCGCAATTTTTTTTTTTTTTGGTAGTGATATGACCCTACAACGGCGCTTTTGCAAAAGCACTTGTTAGAAAAGCACTGTTGTATTCTCTGTTAATTTTAAATAATATACAACAGCGCTTTTAGTTATAAAGCGCTGTCAAATGCGCGCTGTCAAATATAACTTTCGGCGTAATAAACGGACTTATTTTTCCACTATTTCGGTAATAAAACCAACTCTAACTTAGTTTAACTGTAGTTGTTGCATCATATTTTATTATCTAAAATTTGTTTAGATAATAAATTTTTCTTAAAACAAAAATCAAAATTTAGTTTTTAAAAATAGTTAACAGAAAATCATAATTTATTATTTACATACATTACGACGGTAAAAAAAAGTGAACAAAAGAGCACGAAAGTGTCGATTTAGAAACTAGTTTTAAATATTTTATAAATAAGAAAATTTTGAAGTATATATTATAAATTTCTATGAAGTTTCTCATATAAATGGTCTAGTTGTAATACGAGCTTTATTGTCATGAAGCACGGGACACAACTTTATATTTCTTGACTCATTATTTACTACTGTTAAATTCAGGGTACAATTTTTATAATAATGTCAATCTATTTTTTTGTATTTACTCCAAATTTATATAGGCTTTGTATTTTCTACAAAATAATGGATTTATCGCTCTTGCTATGATGTATATGTTATTGTATTTTTCTTGGACATGTTTGTTATATATATTTTTAAATAAGTAATTTTATAACTTCATATTTATAAAAATAATTCTTATGAGAATTTACTAAAAAAATCGTAGAAGTAATTTCAGATTTATTTAATACATATAAAAAAGACAATTTTAACAATCAATAACTTAGATATTCATTATTAGAGATTTTAACATGATAAAAATAACATTTTTTTTATATAAAAAAAAGTATTTAAAAAATTATTGTTATGAAAAGTTTTTCAAAATAAATTCTCATTTTAATCAATTTTTAAAATTACATTATCTAAAAATTATTATAAAAAATAGATGAAATATTTAAAATGATT